>JABXJD010000001.1:40000-147500 GCA_013375575.1 Percina caprodes
ATCTGAAGTGATATATTACTCCATTCATTTAGACTGGAGCCCAGATGCTTCTGCTGTTCACCAGAAACATCTTCCAGTCTGTCTCGTCCCCTAAACGTGACTCTCCGTGCTTCAGAGATGTTGTCGTCCACCGAGGGAAGACTTTAACTCTGAGCAGATGTAGGTGTATGTAGAACAAATCCACATGTTAGTCCTCCGTCACGCAGCAGCGGGATGGACGGGCAGAACCTCGCATGTTGCTCACGTTCATTTTGCAATGAAAGTGAAACAAAAAGCTCGAGGCTGTGGATCAGTTGGACATGAAATGGGCGGCTGGATTAGATTTATTTGGTTTAGTCTGAGTTGCAGCTGACACACACACACACACACACGAATAATGAATGAACTCCTCTGTGAGGGATGATTTGTTTTTTGCTGTAACACTTTCCGTAGTGTTTCTATGCCATCCATCATGTCAGCGTGTTTGAAAGCAGAGAGGAAACCTGACGCTGAACTCTTTCTTTTGAGCTGCGGTTGTTAGCACAACGCTGCCGGCTGCATTCGAGAAACGTCTGCCTGAACATTGAAAAATCTTGGCCTTTAACCTCCTGAGAGATGTAAGAGGAAAAAAAAAAGTGAGCTGATATTAAAGCCAGAGTGCAGCAGAAGAGCTGCAGGTTATTAGCTCGTTAGCTCACAGAGCAGCCCACCTGGAAGACCTCACTGCATAATTAGTTAGTCCGTCTAATTAAAGGAGAATATCATCAACACCTGTACTTTTAAATGCCCGTTCATGTAATATATTTTTAGTTTAGTGTTGGCCATCATCCTTTTATAGTTTCAGTTTGATTGTCCTAACACTCCTCTTATTGTTGAAAACCGAATATGCATTTACAGTGAAAATAAAAATCATTATATAATTAATTAAGATTTTGGAATGTTATGAACTATTAAATAATTAAAGCTTAGTTTAAAGCATTTAAACAAAGCTTTAATTATTTAATAAAGTAGATACCTCCAACATAATACCCTGTAAAAGAGAGTCAGATAGTTATGTGGGCGGGGCATAAAAAGTCCCATGACATGGTGGTTTTTGGATGCTTTTATATAGACCTTAGTGGTCCCCTAATACTGTATCTGAAGTCTCTTTTATATAGACCTTAGTGGTCCCCTAATACTGTATCTGAAGTCTCTTTTATATAGACCTTAGTGGTCCCCTAATACTGTATCTGAAGTCTCTTTTATATAGACCTTAGTGGTCCTCTAATACTGTATCTGAAGTCTCTTTTATATAGACCTTAGTGGTCCCCTAATACTGTATCTGAAGTCTCTTTATATAGACCTTAGTGGTCCCTGATACTGTATCTGAAGTCTCTTTTATATAGACCTTAGTGGTCCCTGATACTGTATCTGAAGTCTCTTTTATATAGACCTTAGTTGGCCCCTAATACTGTATCTGAAGTCTCTTTTATATAGACCTTAGTGGTCCCCTAATACTGTATCTGGAGTTTCTTTTACATAGGCCTTAGTGGTCCCTGATACTGTATCTGAAGTCTCTTTTATATAGACTTTAGTGGTCCCCTAATACTGTATCTGAAGTCTCTTTTATATAGACCTTAGTTGGCCCCTAATACTGTATCTGAAGTCTCTTTTATATAGACTTTAGTGGTCCCCTAATACTGTATCTGAAGTCTCTTTTATATAGACCTTAGTGGTCCCCTAATACTGTATCTGAAGACTCTTTACCAAAATTCAGCCTTGGTGCAGGATTACAGCCACTAGAGCCAGTCCCACAATGAGATTTTCTTAGTATGTGCCATTTCTGAGTCTGTAGCTATTGGGGGGGGGGGGCAAGGTGGAGCGTGGGGTTGTGGCCTTGACCAACTGCCATGCTTTGCTGGTTTGAAAGCCATGATGTCTCTCTCGTTCTCATGGGTGGGCCAAATTCTCTGGGCGGGCAAAGTTGAGAAAGGGGAGGTAACCTTTTCCCTTATGACCTCATAAGGGAAAGATTCCAGATCGGCCCATCTGAGCTTTCATTTTCTCGAAGGCAGAGCAGGATACCCAGGGCTCGGTTTACACCTATCGCCATTTCTAGCCGCTGGGTGAACTCATATTAATGTTAAAAATCCTTTGTCTCCCAGCTTTGGTTCTCTGACTCCGTTTTTCTTTAAAAGCTTACCATAAAATCTTCTGATGTTGGAGGGTACGATACCAGCTTAATCTGAACCCTTGTTTCTGTCTAACCCTTCAGGAACTTTAAATCAAGACAACTGGGCCAAGAAGTTTCCATCCTGCAGCAACGCCAAGCAGTCTCCCATCAACATCGAGGAGAACCTGGCTCAGGTGAAGCTGCAGTACCAGAAACTGAGGTTTGAGGGCTGGGAGAGCCTGACGAGCGACGGGACGACCATCAAGAACGATGGCAAGACGGGTAAGAACTAGAGCTGCGTGATACGAGGAAAAATATCTAATTGCCATTACTTTGACTTTGATTTACGGTATTGGAGGGGATGATCATTGTTGTATCATTCTCAATTTCATTGAATATTATTAAAATTAAAAGAACTTAAAATGATGATACTCTGATTTTTGCGAGGATCTTTGTAGGATTGTCCATAGGAGACTATGTGTAGGACCCCAATACGTAATTCAGATCATTTGAGACGTATTCTGCCTTCAACAAAACACAAATATTGTACTCCCTTGTGTATTGGATTAAGTTCAAAATACAATTTTGAACCTGTAAATAATCCTAATATGAGAAGAACAAAATCTGTGGAGTTCTGCATCTGCAGTGTGGAAGTAATATTTTAAAAAATGCTTTCCATTCGTCTTACTGCCACGGAGCCTAGAATCAGTCTTTGAGTTAGAATAAGTGTAATGATATTGCCTCATCTACATCCATTTCTAAAGCTGTTTTTTTACTAAGTGACTATGTGAGCTTATAAGTTGTTTCCTTATTTCCTCCCTCCCTCTTTCGTCTCTCCTTCACTCCCGTCTTAAAATGCCGACCTTCTGTAATTCTCATGACGGTTTCTCCCAGACAGATAATGAGCAATGGGGCCTTTTCTTCATCCAGTGGTGTCCTATTGTAAAGGATACAGTTACCATCTTGTCATTTGACAGGATTGAGAGCCTTTATACATTTCCTCTCTCTAAGTGGTGTGACACACAATAACGTACAGTGCGCTTTCAAGGTGATTGTTAAGTGAAACTGTAGACAAGAGGGATCCAGCCTCGCCTTTCCAGACGCTTCCAGACAGACGAGTCCGCTGCTTCTTAGCAACGGGACTCTCAGCGAAATAAGAAGCACTCTGTTGTAGTTGTTGTTTGGCCGCCAGCTGCACCAAAGGCTTTCATTAGCGGAGATGTTTGGTGGACAAGCTGAGCACGATTCAGACCGACAGCACTTAAACCTGTTTTTATCAGCCCACAAATGGGCCCAGACAAGGTTCAAGGCACAGACTGCAAACCAGTTCTGAAGAAAAAAGAAAGGAAGTTCCAATACACACTAAGTCACCTCTGCATTAGTTAATTTGGTCGCTCGATGTTTCGGTTCCGAGGACCTTCCTCAAGACACGTAATAGTAAAGTGAAACAGTGCTTAAATGCAATGCATGATTACCAGTGTTGGAATGCAAGTACATTTACTCCAGTACTGTACTTAAGTACAAATGTTGAGGTACTTGTACTTGAGTCTTTTCTTTTTATGCCACTTTCTACTTCTACTCCGCTATGTTTCAGAGAGAAATATAGTACTTTTTTGGAGATTATTTTTTGGGGCTTTTCCCTCCTATTATGTGACAGTGGATAGACGTGAAAGGGGGAGAGAGATGGGGGGATGACACACAGCAAAGGGCCACAGGTCGGATTCAAACCCGGGCCCCAATGTGGGGCGAACGCTCTTACTGGGTGAGCTAGAGGCCGGCCAAAGAGATATTGTAGTTTTTACGCCACTACTTTACACCTATGATTTTTGCACACACAAGACATGTAGTTTATGAAATCTGATGTTTTATCATAAATTAAACTAGCCAACAATATATCGGCCTACAAGTCTAGCTGAGATGATTAAACCATCAAACACACACCTGTTTGGATCCTTTACACTTTCTACAATGGGAGGATTTTTCCTTTACTTTTAATACTTTAAGTACATTTTCCTGATGATACTTACAGACTTGTACTTTTACAAGACAGTTACATTTTGAATGCAAGACTTTTACTTGCTTACTTTTACAGTGTGGTACTTTTTACTGAAGGAAAGGATTTGAATACTTCTTTTCCCACTCAATGATTACATGATGATCCACAGTTGTGTTGGAGTCGTGTCCGTGATCACACTTGAGAGAAAACTCAAAACACCAAAACCGCTCTGATACTGTAAAAACAAAGCATTCTTGAAACTCAGTGGTACAAACACAAGCCATAACTCAGGCATATAATACACAGCTGCCCTTCTCTTGACTTCCCCCCCCCAAAAATACACCCTTTTCCCTTGTTTCTCTGTATCTTCCAACAAACATGCAAAATGCAACAGTGGAATCCAAAGCTAGTCTACATTTTAAACAACTGCAACCATGTAAACATAGTCTGTTTCAAATATTTTCCTCTTATTTCTCTGTATATTTCAATTCAACATGCAAACTGCCATCCATGTCCACTCTTTCAAAGCTCCGGGGCTGTCAGGCCGTTACTCGGCAACATAATTAAGACCTCAGTTTAAGTAGAGAAGGTGATGGTTGGAGCGTTTGGATCTCTTCATGCCTTTTCAAACGGGGCAAACAACCTTTTCAACAACGCCATCACTAACAGGGACGTTGTAGAGCGTCCTCTGGTGGACAGACTATGCAACGCCATCACTAACAGGGACGTTGTAGAGCGTCCTCTGGTGGACAGACTATGCAACGCCATCACTAACAGGGACGTTGTAGAGCGTCCTCTGGTGGACAGACTATGCAACGCCATCACTAACAGGGACGTTGTAGAGCGTCCTCTGGTGGACAGACTATGCAACGCCATCACTAACAGGGACGTTGTAGAGCGTCCTCTGGTGGACAGACTATGCAACGCCATCACTAACAGGGACGTTGTAGAGCGTCCTCTGGTGGACAGACTATGCAACGCCAACGCTCATAACACGTTTTTATTTTTTAAATATTCATTTATCAGAATCATTTATTTGTCATTATAAATAATTTTGATGATTCTGATACCAATATATCAGAAAATGACTAATATCGGCCGGGCTCTAAGACATACGCAGACTGGAGACAACAAAGAGGACCTGAGGAGGCCAAGCACATTCAGACTACATTCACACATGGGCGGCTTCTTTCATAAACGGACATTTCAACCTCTCTCTGTTTTCAAAAATAACACCGTGCACAGCTGTCAGTTTTCAAAAAAGTGTTCAGTTACACATACTCGTGTGTGTATGCCGTCAAGAGCACGCGTAACCTGTAGGTGGCAGTGTAACGAGAAGCTCCAAACCCCGTTAGCCAATCAGAAAGGGCACATGTCTCTAACCGCGTACGTGTGAGCAGGGCCTCAGATCAACACGGTGGAATGAATTCCAACCTAAAAGCAAACCGAGTCCGTAAAGTATCCACAATTTTCAGCAGTTTGATGTTTCTGCAACGACTGAATTTCTGCGCCGCGCTCCAATGAAAAATGTATCTGCGCAAGACAATAGTCTCGTGCTGGTTTAATTTTGGAGTTTGTGGGCTGAGATGTACATTATAGTACAGAAGATGAAAGGACTGAGAAATGCTCCACCTTTAATGGACCATCAAAGAAGGTTTCGACCCTCGAGGCGATCCTTTGTCCGGTCAAACAAAGGCCGACCTGAAGAAGATCCCCATGTTGATCAAATCATTGTTTGACAATGTTAGCGGAGCATTGTGTGGTTTGCGAGCTCTCATCTTTTGATCTTCTGTACGTTTATAATCCATTATTTCGAGTGATGATTTATCTCTTTCCTTTGACCCATTGTTTAAAAAACTTTCTAATTCAGAACTTTTGGTTTCTTTTAACCAAATTGTCCCAAAAAAATAACATGGAACGCTCTTCGCAAGTAAAATAAATGATCAGTTCTGTATTTTCATTGAATTTTGGGTGCATTTGAAAAAAAAAAGGAAGAACGGTGAAAAATGTGACAAAAACCTCGAAACAAACACAAAAGTGTTGAAAAAGACAACCAAAAAGTTTTAAAGTGCCCGTATTCTGCTCAATTTCAGGTTCATAATTGTATTTTGAGGTTGTACCAGAATAGGTTTCCATGGGTTCATTTTCAAAAAACACCATATTTGTTCCTGTTTTCACCCTGTGTGTTCAGGTCTCTGTCTCTTTAGCTCCAGAGTGAGACATCTCACTTCTATACTATCTTTGTCCCATCAGCTGATAACTCTTTCTCCAGCTTTGGTCAGTCCAAGGCAGGATCAGCTGGGAGACTTCTTCTAGACCAGGGCCACTTGTGGAATACCTGCAGAACAGGGACAGGTAGTAGAACAGGGACAGGAAGTAGTTCTTTTGGAGATTATGGTGAACTAGTGTGTGTTGTAGCAGTGTTTTTTCCATTGAGAACGAGCTAGCATAGTAGGCTAGCATGTGCTATGGTTAGCTACCTAGTCTCGGCTAGTTACATAGGAAGCCGTGCAGATGTTGAACAGCTGACCCAGAGACTGAAGACAGAGGACATTCAGAAACCGTATCGCACTCAAAACAGCATGGATGTTTTTTTTTCACGTTTGTATGCGTGTGGAAGCACCAGAGACACAAAATAACACCCCGAATCCCAGAAAAAGTGATTTTTTATAATATGGGCACTCAAAAACTCAGATCGAGGGCGAGCCCAACGCTGCTTGCAGCTTTAATTTGGTTCTCTTTCTTTAAACCCTTCCTAACATAAGATAAGATTTAATAGGAAATTTGTCTTGAACACATACACATATAGTGGGAAGACAGATATGCTACACATTAGCCGCATCAAAAAGGCTTTTTAATATTTTAAGTGCCTTGGTTTTGATGCTGTTCTGATACATACCATATACTGTTAATATTAATGGACAAAGCGGTTTCTGTAGAAGTCTATGAGAAGGTGTATGGGCTCAAATATGTGCCAACAGAAACTGAATTTGAATCATTCATATTTGAATTGCTAAACTTGAATAATTGCATTGAAAAACTGAATTTGAATCACATAATTTAAATTTGTATTGTTTAATATGAATCATTGCATTGAAAACTGAATCTGAATAGTATAGTTTGAAACTGAAATCCAATAAAATATGATCATCAATGAAAATTCAACTCTCTATATATCTTGACATTCAGTTCTCACAATTCAAATTCAGTTCACAAAAAAAGTTACTGTGACAGACATCCAGGTACTTGAAGGATGAAGGAAGAGGACTCTCACCCAGGAGGCTGGGGTTCCTGTCCTGATCCTGTCCCGAGTTTCACTTAAGCGTACATCTTTTAACCCCACCCATGATCGTTTCATAACCATAACTGAGCGGTTTTACCCTGCACGATTAAAAAGTATGCCAAGGGGCACCGATCATCTGGGTAATGCTTGGCTCCACGGTGCCACTGAGCAACGGTCATAAGAATGAACGGGGGCTCCACCTCAAACACTGTATCCAGTTCTTATTATGTATCCATGGTCCTGACCAAGCGTCAGGACCAGTATTTGACGAGTTGATAATGAAAAGGTGTGGCCCCAGCTGGCCTGGAACCAGAGACATTGGGGTTCATGGTCAGCGCCTTAACCCAGAAGTCACCAGGGTGCCCCACAGAAGGGGATCTTTAGGGGCTCACCTGCAGAACAGGGACAGGAAGTAGTTCTTTTGGAGATTGGTACTAGTGTGTTTTGTAGCAGTGAGCATTAAGAACGAACTAGCATGCTAGCGGTAGCATGCTACGGTTAGCCACCTCGTCTCTAGTGACGTAGAAAGCCGTGCAGATGTTGAATAGCTCACCCGGAGACTGAAGACAGAGGACATTCAGAAACCGGATCTCACTCAAAACACCATGGATGGGGTTTTTCCAAGTTTGTATGCTTGGGTAAGCACCAGAGACACAAAATAACACCCCAAATCCAAAAAAAAAATAATCTTTTTCATAATATGGGTACTTTAATTTTACATTTGTCCCGGAAAAAAAAATAGTTGCATGGTCGACGGAGACGGCAGACCTCCACTAAGGCCATGACCTATTTTTGCAATGTTAACGAAAGTGAAAACCAAATTACCCAACTCGTCAACACACTGACGCTTGGTCAGGACCCCTTTCAACGTGCAGGGTCAAACCCACAGACTGTTAAGATTATTATCTCCACAAACCAATGGGTGACGTCAACACATGAGCTGTCCATTAATATGCAGTCTAAGGTCAAACCACTTAGTCAGAGTTAGCAACAGATCATAGGTGGGGTTAAAAAATTTAAGTTAAGGTGACACAGGGCAAGAATGGGACACAAACCCCGGTCTCATGGGTGAAAGTCCTGTGTTATTTGACCCATCAATCCCCCAAACCTGTGTCCTTTTGCAGATTTTGGGTCTTTCATACTACTTGGTACCGTTGTTGCTCCTCACACTACGTCATCTTACAGCACCGCTGTCGAGCTGCTGCTCTGCCCGGTGTGTCCCATACAGACAGCCACTGACCAATCGTTGCTATGTTGACGAGTTGGGAGTTAGAATGGCTTGTGTAATGCACATCCAAGTTCAAGTTCAAGTTTATTGTCATATGCACCTTAGTACAGAGTACCACAGCAATGAAATACAACATGCCTTATTGCACTCTCTCAGCACCAGTCAACAGTAACAATTATAATAACAATAATAATAATATAAAAACATAAAACCATTAAACCACCACAATAAACAGTGGCTAAGTGACTAAATCCAGACCCCAGCCCTCCTTCCTGCTGTGCCATCATTCAGTAACCTTATTACCTGAGCATAAAAACTATCCCTATAATGTGATGTACGCGTTGGGATACTCTGCAAACGTCTCCCTGATGGAAGGTGGGAGAAGAGGTTGTGTGCAGGATGACTAGAATCTCGCATAATACTACGTGCCTTCTTAGTACTACGTTTCCAGTAGATATATTGCATTACATTCACTCATAACCTTTCCGGCTTTTTCCTTGGCCCTGGCTCCACCCTTCCACCAAGTTTCCTGGAAATTTAGCCAGTAGTTTTTCCGTTATCCTGCTGACGGTCGGACAAACAAACCCCATAGCCTCCGTTGGAGAGGTGATAAAATACAGCACTCTCAGGGTCACACGTCTAATTGCTCTTGTGATTTCTGTTTTCAGTGGCGGTCAATGTGGATGGAGAGTTCTACGTCAGCGGAGGAGGTCTCAGGTCAAAGTTTAAAGTCGGACGTATCACCTTCCACTGGGGGCGCTGCAACGCCTCCTCAGACGGCTCCGAACACAGTCTGGATGGAGTCAAATACCCCCTGGAGGTAGACCACTTTTGTAACAAATAATTAGCTCAGGAATATTCTTGCATGTTTACTATTATGTACAGCTTGAGTCCATTCAGTCTGTTGTTCAGATCTGAGATTTATACAGACGTGAATGAAACATTTTTCCTCAGTTAAACTAGCTTTACCGGCCTTTTACAATAGCAGCTATTTTAGAAATGCATTTTTTTCTTAGTATTATTAACTGGCAGAACACATTTATTTAACACAAACTATTTATGTAATAGGTATATGCAGAGGTGGAAAGAGTACAAAAAGATTCTACTGAAGTAAAAGTACTATACTTTGATGAACTTTGAAGTACAAGTAAAATTACCCATATGAAATTTTACTCCATTAAAAATAAAGGAGGTCATTTCAAATTTACTCTAAGTAACTTAGTTACTTTTTAACAGTGGAGGGAGGGAGAGGGGGGGAGGCAAAATAAATGTTGAAAAGAGCTACAATAATGTTGGAAAAAAGCAAAATAAAGGGCAACAAAAGGGGCAAAAAGTGCAAGAAAATTGTCTCCAGTTTTTATTTGATTTTGTTGACGTATACTTTGCCAAAATTAGCTTTTTTATTTCCACTCAGAAACGGATGAGACGTAAAATGTAGCAAAGTACCGTACTTTAACCCTTGTGTTGTCTTACCGTCAACCATAAAAAGAAATCTCATTTTCTGATATTTTTGTCACTTTTTCAATGTAGTGGGTCTTTTTTTTCCAAAGTTGTTTGATATTTCTAACGTTGACATTTTAAGCTTATTTCGAAGGCCCATTCTTTGTGATGAAAAAACTGAAAATGGGTCAAATGTGATCCGAGGACAACATGAGGGTTAAACAAAACACACTTAAGTAAAAGTAAAAGATTTTTCAAAACTACTTTAATAAGGAAACATACTCAAAAAAAACACTTTCCGCCTCTGGGTATATATATGTATATGTTCCTTTCAACCAAAGCATTGACTATGACAATGTCTAAGTTGAAAGATGTTATTATCACACCAATCGCTGGTTAGCGGTCTTTTCTTTGCTTTTACTACACCTGATTTTCTAAAAGATCTGATGCTCTTCCTCTGAAGCCTCACTGGACTTAACATAATTTCATCATAGATGACACGTCGTTAGGGGACGCTTTTATCCAAAGCGACTTCCAATTGCCATGTACGTCAGAGGCTCAGGGGGGAATCGAATCCAGATCTCCCACACACTCCGTACGGGGATTTGAACCAACAACCCTCCAGATTCCAACCCAACTCCCTTTGGACTGAGCTACTGGCCCCCCCACCATCATTTCTCTGTTCTCTCCCACAGATGCAGATCTACTGTTATGAGGCGCATCGCTTTGACTCTTTGGACGAAACCATCAAGGCCGGAGGCAGAATCACAGCGCTCGCCGTGCTGTTTGAGGTGTGAATAACATGTCAGGCTTTAGCTCAGCAATGTGCATCCATCGAGACAGACTAGCTTTAAGGCTGTTTTATGCTCCCGTCAACTCCACGCCGTAGCTACGGCATCGGTCCTACGGTGCCGTTACCCTTTCGGAGTTCTAGCGTTAGTTGCAACGCAACCCCGCCCTAACGTTAGGGGGTGTCGCCTGTGAACTCTCCACCGAAGCGGTACTCAGGATGGCAAACTCCATAGACTGTCGTCCTAAAATATTAATCTTATTTGTTTAACCTTTTCTTGCTTAGATTTTGTAAAAAAAATTATTGAGAAATAGACACAATAAAATCCATTGACCTAGTTTCTGTAACCAGAAAATCAGTCTGAGGCTATTTGCGAGGTGTCTGCCAGCCACTTTATGTTATGTTAGCAAGCAAACTTTAGCTCAACTGCCCTCAAAGTACTGCTTGCTGGCGTAGTGCTAATTTCAAAACGTACTGACATATAGACACTTTACAAATGGATAACCCCGTTATTGTAATGAAAATATGTCCGAGAACTAGCGTGTTGCTACTCCCCACAGTAGGCTGCTTGAAACACCGACCATGGACACACAGGACGAGTTGACCAATCACAGTCCTTGCGGTCTGCGTCGCCTCGATGCAAAGTTCCAAGTTTCTGGAGGTGCACATCAAGCTACCCTCGAGCGGAGGGCTCGGAGAGAGGGGTCCGCGGCGACGCAGAAGGGTCTGCGGGGGAGCGCTGTCGATTTGACGCACAAGCATAAAACAGCCTTTACTTTAACTCAGGGTTTACAATACATACACACACACACCTATACAATACATACATACACAGACACACACACACATATACAATACACACACACACACACACACACACACACACACATACAATACACACATACAATACATACATGTACATACATACATACATACATACATACATGTACATACAATTCAAGTCCTGAGAAAAGCCTAAAGTTTTGTTAGTTTTTTTTATTTTTTTTATACATTTTTGGTGTGGTGTGGGCTTACAGTGGTTAGCTCCAGGCTAATGGTTTGAAACTTTAACCATTATTTGAAGAGCACTATTCTTGTACACAACACAGGATTTTAGAGTTTATGTCTGATTTAACCAGCCCCCCAGAAATCCAAAAGAAAGGTTGGCAGCTTTCAAACACAGATGGTTCTTTGGGGGACTTTGTGTTGGAGAAAGATGGAAAAAGTCAGACTGAGGGAATGAATCAAAGTCTGTCCGTGGTGTCAGCAGTATGCTGCAGTAATGCCTCAGTGAGTGTTCGATTCATATCTTGGCTGAGGATCGTTGCCGAGCTCTCGTCTGTGTGTTGCCAGGGTTCGTAGCGAGCATCACATGCATGCCTTCCCTTTGTTTTGCTTTGTGCAGTCGCGTTGCCTCCGGCCGGGTTGGCGTGTTCGAACTGACAGAGGCCGTGTTGGAACGAAACTCAGAAAAACTTCAGATGTGAAGCTGCAGGCTCTGTGTGCATGTTTTTGGGCGGAGAGCAGGGTGGGAAAACTACAAAACAGCACAAAGGAGCTAATAAATCTTGCCCTGCCAACTGGCAACCAGGGCTGAACGATATGAGGAGAATGTCTAATTGCGATTATTTTGACTGATATTGCGATTTGATTCACGATATTGGAGGGAATGACCGTTTTTGTATCATTAATTCTCATTTTCATTCAAATTATTAACATTTAAAGAAATTAAAATGAACAAAGATGATTTTGTAGGATAGGATTTGTAGTCCTGGACGTCTCTGCAGCCCCACATTACGTCATTCAGAACGGTTTGACGCATACAGAGGCTGGAGAAGGTTTACACACCCAGGTTAGAGTTGATTAAAAAGAGGAATAAAAAAACATGTTTTGGAAATTAATCTTAATGCCTTAATTAAAAAATTAAATCTATTAAGGACACCAATTTTCTTTGTGAATGAATAATGTATTGTAAATAAATAAATATACACCCCCCCATGTTAAATACAGGGGCATAAGTATACACCCCCCTATGGTAAATACAGGGGGCATAAGTATACACCCCCCTATGTTAAAATACAGGGGCATAAGTATACACCCCCCTATGTTAAAATACAGGGGCATAAGTATACACCCCCTATGTTAAAATACAGGGGCATAAGTATACACCCCCTATGTTAAAATACAGGGGCATAAGTATACACCCCTATGTTAAAATACAGGGGCATAAGTATACACCCCTATGTTAAAATACAGGGGCATAAGTATACACCCCCTATGTTAAAATACAGGGGCATAAGTATACACCCCCCTATGTTAAAATACAGGGGCATAAGTATACACCCCCCTATGTTAAAATACAGGGGCATAAGTATACACCCCCTATGTTAAAATACAGGGGCATAAGTATACACCCCCTATGTTAAAATACAGGGGCATAAGTATACACCCCCTATGTTAAAATACAGGGGCATAAGTATACACCCCCTATGGTAAATACAGGGGCATAAGTATACACCCCCTATGTTAAAATACAGGGGCATAAGTATACACCCCCTATGTTAAAATACAGGGGCATAAGTATACACCCCCCTATGTTAAAATACAGGGGCATAAGTATACACCCCCCTATGTTAAAATACAGGGGGCATAAGTATACACCCCTATGTTAAAATACAGGGGCATAAGTATACACCCCTATGTTAAAATACAGGGGCATAAGTATACACCCCCTATGTTAAAATACAGGGGCATAAGTATACACCCCTATGTTAAAATACAGGGCATAAGTAAACACCCCCCTATGTTAAAATACAGGGGCATAAGTATACACCCCCTATGTTAAAATACAGGGGCATAAGTAAACACCCCCCTATGTTAAAATACAGGGGGCATAAGTATACACCCCCTATGTTAAAATACAGGGGGCATAAGTATACACCCCCCTATGTTAAAATACAGGGGCATAAGTAAACACCTCCCTATGTTAAAATACAGGGGGCATAAGTATACACCCCCCTATGTTAAATTCCCATAGAACCAAGCACATTTTAATTTTTATAGGCCAGTTACTACATGGATCAGGATACTATGCATCCTGATAACGTTCCCTTGGCCTTTGGAATTAAAATAGCCATAGTGGCTTAGTTTGGGAAAGTCCTGGGTCTGGATCTGGCCTCGCCGTATGGTCGTCTGTACTTTCTCTCTCCTTTGGCAAATAAATATTGCAAACTATCTGAAAGGTCGTACCAAATCCTCTCAGGTTTGTTTAGCCGAACACAGAAACCACAGTCCTTTACTCTACCTCTGAATAATATTTATGAGTGTAGACTGAAGATGGAGTGTTGATCTCCTGTCAGACTGGTTCAGGTGATGCACGCCCACGTCGGTATTTTTAGTTCCCACATCAAAGCTTGTTGCTTTTCCCATAAAAGTTTCACTTCCAGCCTGTCATAAAGCCTGAGTTAATACTTACAACTACTTTGTCACTGTACACACACACACACACACACACACATGCACAGCCCCTTTCCTCCATTCACACAGCATCCATCTCCATGAAAACAGTGTTGCCAACTTTCCGACTTTTTTCACCAAAGCGATAATAATATTGGCCCACCGATTTCTCAGTTGGGCTCTAGTAAGTATAGCAGTAGAAAACAAAATTCAGAGCCACTATTTAAAAGCCCCAGCAGCTTTAATTACGTAGGTTTTCTTTTCACAGACGAGCAGCGAGGACAATATGAACTACGCCGCCATCATAGACGGGATCAGCAGCGTGAGCCGCTACGGTACGCAGGTGTCTTCTTTCTGTCTCCTCTCTTTGCGTCTCCTTCTGTAACGCTTGCATTAAATCTGTCTCCTTTGCCGTCCAGGAAAGAGCGCAGAGGCGTTACCGTTTGCCCCACGAGGTCTCCTGCCCAACTCCACGGAGAAGTACTTCATCTACAACGGCTCCCTGACCACGCCGCCCTGCAGCGAGACCGTTGAGTGGGTCGTCTTCAGGAACACGGTGGCCATCTCCGACGAACAGGTGAGGGACGGAAACACCTGTCCTGCATCGCCCTGTCGGGGTTCGACTTCACAGTAATGACCGCATCGGTGCTTTGAACTAGAGCTGTAAGCGGGCTTTATAAGTTAGGCCCCACAAGGCTCAAGCCCAAGAAGTATATTTTGATTGACAGCTTTTTAAAAGCCTGAATCCGACATTAGTCAGTTGTGCGCACGCACACAGCTCTTTTGCCAAGAATGAGTCATTTATACATTTTTTTAACATCATAGAAATTAAGACCAAACCCGTCTTCAGCTCTACTTTGAACAGCCTGCTGTATGTGCCTTATTATAAGAACAACTTTACACACACGTTGCTGCTGATTGGGTAACATCTCTGACACACCCACCAAACAAGAGAAAACACACACCGTTTCACACTGTTCTGAAGAAACTGAGATTAACTTGCCCCATGTCATCTAAAACCTCAGGCACCATGACAATTGGTAAGCTACTTTTAACAGCATGCGTTCATAGAAACTGTATCAGCACATGGCAAAAAAAGGATGAGTAGCCTACGTACACAGTGTCAGACACGTTTATTTTCATGGAAAGGAGCTGAAACAAATGGCTGCCTGAAAGGAAGGAAATCCGTCTCAAAACTTAAAAAAAACCCCGTAAAAAGCACTAATGTGATGAGTGAGCACTTTGTTTTGGACTGTTTACACACCATGTTGAACCAGCCAATGAGGTCCTGTAAGAGCCGTCAGCTTTCAGGGTTTTCTTGAAGATGAAACGGCTTGAGACGCAATTACAGACACGTAAACAACAAAAAGAAACGTGTTCACAGAGCTGAAAGGAGGAATTATCATAGCAGAGAACAAGTGATGGGCGAGGCAACACGTGTGTGTGTGTGTGTGTGTGTGTGTGTGTGTGTGTGTGTGTGTGTGTGTGTGTGTGTGTGTGTCTGTGTGTCTGTCTGTCTGTCTGTCTGTCTGTCTGTCTTTGTGTGTGTGTGTATGTGTGTGTGTGTGTGTTTCTATGTGTGTGTGCGTGTGTGTCTGTCTCTCTGTCTGTGTGTGTGTGTGTGTGTGTGTGTGTGTGTCTGTCTGTCTGTCTGTCTTTGTGTGTGTGTGTGTGTGTGTGTTTCTGTGTGTGTGTTTCTATGTGTGTGTGCGTGTGTGTCTGTCTCTCTGTCTGTGTGTGTGTGTGTGTGTGTGTGTGTGTGTGTGGACTGCCCCGGGCCAAGTGTGATTGACAGCCATACAGAAGCGGTCATTACAGCACACAAATATTGGCTGACAAAAGATCTTTACGGCATTTAAGCTGAAACACACACACACACAAAAGGTTTTCCACAGAGGGGCTGGGGTGTGACGCCTACTGATGCCCAGACGTCATTTTTCACCAGGCTCATTCACTCTTAACACGCAGCTGTCATTAAGCAGGAGAACACACACATGCACACACGCACACATAGTGCGTCTCACTATCTTTGTGTGGACCGTCGTTGACATAATGCATTCCCTAGCCGCTTACCATAACCTTAACCATCACAACTAAATGCCTAACCTTAACCCTTACCCTCACTCTAACCATAACCTATTTCTAACCCTAATCCTAAAACCAAGTCTTAACCCTCCAACAGCCTTTAAAGTTGTGGGGTCCAGCATTTTGGCCCCACAAACCTGTCCGGACCCCACAAGTATACTGTATTCCCGGTTTTTGGATCCCACAAATGTAGTTAAACGAGAACACACACACACACACCCCTGTCAAATCCCCTGCTGCAGATCTTCCAGGGTGACGTGCCACTGCTGGTCTACATTCCAGCTCCGGTCCTCCTGCCAGACTTTAATGCTTTAGAGTCAAGACTTTTACAACCGCAAATGGCCGTAATTGGCTCTTAGCTTGGCTGTGCTGCAGTGTTGACTCTGTGTGAGTCAGACGCTGTGAATGTTGTGTAACCGAAGCGAAGTGAGTCACCTGAGCAGGTACAGAGGTGCCAGGTTAAAGGTCCAATGTGTGGGAATTTCTCCCATCTAGCGTTGAGCTCATATATCGCAATCAACAGATGTGAAATTTCAAGCCATTAGGAATACTTGGAATTGATGTTGGTGGTAAATATTTATGAAAAGGACAAGTTTGTGAACGGGTAACACCAATGTTGATAAGGACCACCTAAAACCTTACACTGGACCTTTAAAGGACCAATCCAGCATGAGTCATGGCTCCTTTACACCCATTCACTTCCAAACTGTTGAGAGAACTGCATTTGTGTGATTAACATGTTATTTCAGTGCTCTAGACAATTGGAGTTAACAGAACGGATTAACAGACTAGTATGTGTTGAAATAGTATCCACACATGACAGGGTTCATAGTCCATGATATTGCAGGGCCTATGACATTAGGGCGACCGCTGGCTTGTCGCGTGACAACGGTCCCATGACAGTTTTTTTACAGTAAAGTTTTGTTGAAAAATAGTGGACTGTGAGCCGGGTACAGGGCACCGCGATGTGCTCGTTGTTCCAGCGGCTGTTGCAAAAGTCTGTCCTGTGGCGACAACAGGCACCAAAACGATTAGTTAAGATAAGAAAATAAAGATTGGGTTTGGGTTAACTCACCGGCCCCTTTGAGTAGGACTCCCCGGACACGAACACCCGTTTCCTGGGTGAAAATCTTGTGTTTTCAACCATAACTTCTTATGGGACACGACCTCCGCTGCCCTGCTTGACTACTTATACCACATGGGTCAAACTCGAGGCCCACGGGCCAAAATCCGGCCTATCGCAAAGTTTGAGGCCCGCAAATCAAAGTAGGTTGACAATAAATGTTGGCGTGGCAAACGAAAAAGACGGGACACTGTTGTCAAACTGCAATTAAGCGACACTCTGCTCAGAATTGAGCAGATTTAGACATTCACACACAACCATATTCAGGCCTGTGAAAGCAGTTGTGTCGACTGTGTGGTCGCCTCCTCGTGAAAATGTAATGAGAACGCATTGTTCTGCTTGATTTGCTAAATTCTATCGGGGCTAAAGAACTGTCTTGCTGACTTTTTTAGCGCTTTATATCAGCCAAACTCTAAGTGAGAAGGCTATATGAGACGTGCATTAATACAGTCAAAAATATTTAACTTTTTGATAAAATAAAAGCATGTTATTAAACTATACATGTCTGGCCCTGGATGTAATTCTCATTTTTCACTGTGGCCCTTATTGAAATTGAGTTTGACGCCCCTGGCCGGAAAGGAGAAGGACTTTTGCCTTTTCTACTTCCCGATACGATATCATCACGATACTTATGCCACAATACGATATTATTGCGATTCTGCGATATATATTGCAATTTATAACCTTTTTTCCCAATTTCAAATGAAGTCCCCAAAAGGAAACTTAGTCAACATCTGTTTCATCTGAATATATTTCTTCAATTTTATTGCTGCAAAATGGGAAAAACTGACCAACACATATATAATCTATAATAAAAGATCCATACTTTGCGCCTGTGTATTGATACAGTATTGCCACTGAAATATCGCAATACTATGCTGTATCGATGTTCCCCCCCCACCCCCCACCCCTAGTGACTACTTTGCTTGGGCTTTGCAGCTGGAGATGTTCTGCGAGGTGATGACGATGCAGCAGGCTGGATACGTGATGCTGATGGACTACCTGCAGAACAACTACAGGGAGCAGCAGCCGCAGTTCATGGGCCAGGTGTTCTCCTCGTACACCGGCACCGAGGAGGTCCTCACACCCGGTAAGCATCCAGAGTCTAACCTCTTCCTGTGTGGCCGGTCACCGCCGGCTGCAGGAGGAGGTTCATGGAGGGAAATATGACTGCTTTAGTCCCAGTTGCATGATTCAAGATTCAAGATTTCTTTATTGTCATACCACAGTACACTGTAGTACGAAATTACGTGCAAAGTTCACAGCTTAACCCTTGTGTTGTCTTCCCGTTAACCATGAACTTGTACTTCCAGGTCAAAATTGAAATATTTTTTGTGCTTTTCTGATTTTTTTGTTGCTTTTTCTCATTTATTTGTCACTTTTTCCATGTTTCTCGTGCTTTTTTTAAATCCTAAGCTGGTTTAATAACAGGTTTTACACTTATTCTTGGAATTCACAGTCAACAAACATCATTTATATCAAATTATACATGAGTTTTTATTTAACCCTTATGTTGTCCTCGGGTCAAAAAGTGTTTTATATCAGAAATTGCCCAAAAATAACATGGATGATTGAATTTAGAACAACATTCTTCAGGTCGAATTAATGATTACTTTCATTGAATTTTTTCGGTGTTGTATTGAATCTTATAGTATTTCAATTCTTTTTTTTAATGGTTTCAAAACAGTATGGGGACTAAACTTTGACATCTACCCATCTGAGATCCCCTCAACATCCTCCGATCTTAACTATTAGCCAAAATAATTCATAGTTTCTGCCTTTTTAACTCTTGTGTTGTCTTCCCGTCAACCATGAAAAAACCCCATTTTGGTCACTTTTTTTCAACATCGCTTTTTAACAATAATTTATTTAGATTTTTGTTTTTTTTATGCTTTTGCCAAAGTTTTTTTAATATTTTTATTGTTGACATTTTCAGCGCTTATTTCAACGGTCCATTTTGTGTGCCAAAAAAAACGAGTCAAAGTTGACCCACGGACAACATGAGTATTAAACATTGGATGAAGTGATTCTTTTCTCTAATAGGCTACAGATGATGCTGAACTGAGAACTGAGCCTCCTAGCAAGCAAGCTCACTAACTAGCCAGCCAGCCACTAAATTAGTTAAATTTAACAACTTAATGTCATTGTCATACCTACACTGAAAAAAATGATACTTTGAACCAACCTAAAAATATTGCTGTGATTTGTTACAGCTAAATTTATTAATTTTTCTCAAACTGTATTTTTTGATTTAGTTAAAACTTCATTTTTTTATTTAGTATCAATCAAAACATTTCTTCTGGCCAAGAAAAAAAAATTACATTCACACAAAGTAAAAATGTCGGTTATTATCGAAGCTTTGAATCATTTTTTTTACTTTGGTACAACTTAAATTTTTATTTTGGGAAAACCTATTTTTTTACTATAACATCCAAGTATAATTTTAGTTTGGACTAAAATAATCAAAATTAAAGTTGTAATTTTGTTACAATCAATTTTATTTACTTTACTGCAGTTAAGTTTCTTATTCAGTGCAAACTATTTTTTTTAAATTGTACCATAATCAATATATTTTCTTTAGTCACAAGAATAAACTTATCTTAATGTTGGCCAATATAACAATTATTTTGCTTTGTTAAAACTAACTTCTTTAATGCAAAAGGATTTTCACTTAAGATAAAACCAAAAACATTTTGTCAGTAAATAAATGAAGACAGGAATATTCTCTTCAAAAGACCATGTTTATTGTGATGTCACTGTCACCTTCTGTTGTTTTGAAAATGAAGAAAACAAAAACCTAAATGCATTTTGCTGCCTACTGGTATGCTTTTAACACATCAACTCTTGAGAAAAAAAAACAGACAAGTATAAAATAAAATAAATCATGGTCTTTTCAATACTACTACAAAAACGTATGCAACCTTTCTGTAACTTACCACAATAATGTAAAACTGTTTTATAGAACTATCTTTTAAAACTTTACATGTAAAAATAGTATAAAGTATAGTTTATAAAAACAGTTTTTACAACTCTCCATTATGACCCGAGATATGTGAAATAATATAGTTTAACATTCCTATAATCTGGCTATCCTTGACAAAATACCCAAGATGTGTGTATCACCCCTCTTACAAATGAATAATCAATAGAGAACAAACAAAGAAAATTGCTGGAGGTGTAATCCATGAACAAAGATTGGTTTAAGAAAGAATTTCCATTACTATTGGTGCTTTAGTCAATTTTGCATTTTTAACATTTCCAGAGTTTTTATCAGATACATATCAATACCACCGAAACACACAAATCAGAAAATCAGAAACTACGGCCAGTTTTGAGTTTCTCTCTTATTCACCTTTAACAATGGCCCTTAATTATCCTGGAATGTATTTGAATACAGGCTATAACACTGAATAAAAAACACACTGTATCCAAATTTCTTTCTTTGACTAATCCAACATTTAAAGCTTGACACTCAGACTGCACACTCTGCGTGTCATTTTCTTTGGTTCTATCTCCATAAATATCTTCTGCAGTGCATCAAATGTGTATTTGAGCTCGCTTGGATAGCTCAAGTTTAGAGCATAGATGAGGCCAAACAACATGGCACATGCATGTGGGACTGATGGCAACTCATGAAGGACCTGCACACCTTCAATGACAATCCCAATGTCATGTGGTGGCTGGAGAGGATCCTCATCTTCCCTGAAGACAAACACTGCCATTGTAGATCTCTCAAGTTCTGTTTGAGCTTCATCCTTCTGAACAACCTGATTATAGAAAACGACAAGGCAGTTATTTTGATGAAATCAGTGTCCAATGTGTCTATATAAAACAATTAATACTAAATAATACCTAATGTCTCTTCCAAATATTTTTCTCAAAGCAACTTGATTTTAAAACTATTAACACATTGGTACTAGGGTTGGGTGATGTCTACAAAATCTCCATCGGAAGATTAAAACATTGGGATGGACCATGGAATCATCTGGCCAACCCTAATTGGTACAAGTAGTATACAATACATATCTTCATAAAGTCATAACATATGCTTTGACAAAAATGTGCGGATAACACATTTCCCCTTATGGACCATAAGGCTGACAAGTTCCCCATGAGAGATGGCATTTCAAAGATAAAGTACTTTCTCAATAAAGGGAGTTCAAATCACTATGATTGTTACAGCTACAGAGGGATTAACCATGGATGGTCCCAGCTAGCCCAGCCTAGGCTACATATCTGTGTTACTTGCGGGGGAGTACCAACTTAATGTGGGCACCATGATGCCTACAGATATGGAAGATTTAGGCAAATGTACAGTACATATATGCAGCAGTATTTTTAAAAGACCTAAAACCATGTTTATGAACTTGAAAGTTTAAATATACGTTTCACCTTGTCTAATGATTAAATGATAAATGCAATGCAAGTACTTACCAGATACTCCTTGATAAGCTTGTCCACATCTTCACCAAGGTACATAATAAGGCATTTCAGCAGACACTCCCTTTTGATTCACATCGAGGCTCTAGGTGAGAGTGCAAACACACACAATGCATTATTAAGCAGTCCAATATTGCAACTTTATTGATGCAAACAATACACAATGCACACGTGTATGCAAATTATAGTAGTTTTGATTTACAAATTAATTGGAACAAAAAGGTTACAAGGCACAATTAAACTTGGTAATAACAAACTCTGTTTATATTTAGAAGAAAAAGACTACAATGTTCTTCAATGTTTTTTCACTCTGTTCTTAATGCTAGTATATCACACACACACATGTCTGAAATAAACACACATGCACATACACAAACACATGGAGAGATGGCAGAGCGAGGGGGGTTCAGGGGCTTGCTCAATGCCACCTTGGGCAGTGCCCAGGAGGTGAACTGGCATCTCTCCAGCTACGAGTCCACACTCCCTATCTCTGGTCAAGTCCAGCCAAGTCCTTATGGACTGAGCAACTGCCACCCCAATATGCCAGTAATACATTTAGATATATTGAGGAAGTTCATACCTGATCAAGAACATTCAGTGTATTTCGGGTCTTCTCTCTGACAACTCCTCCTTTGTTTCTGATGATCTCGATCAGCTTGCTGTGGTGCTTGTCCAAGGAAGCCAGGAATCGCGGTTGAAGTGGAACAGTTGTTATTCTCATAAACTCAGCATTGATCTTTAAAAAAGAACAACAAATGTAAATACATTACAAGTGTGTGATATCTTGGGTTAGACATCAGGTGCCAAAACATGCATTTTTATTCAATTTCCTGTTTGTGTTTCCTATACATTGATTTATTTGATGCGGCCCACCTTCAACTAGCTAATAAATATAGCTAAAGTTAATGTTAAAATACAGGAAGAAATGCAATTCTACCAAGCCAACCAATCAGTTCTTTGGTGTTTCAAAACAGCAAATTTTGCAAAAGGTGACAGGTTTGCACACCTCAAAAGTTACTTGCCTCATCCATTGTGAACAATGCAGGCCATCTCTCCTTCAGCTTTTCCACTTCTGATTCCTTTGCCAAAATGTCCTGTCTCCGCAGAGAAAAAGTCTTGTCCATTTTGGCCTTTATCACTGCACGATTGTTGCGCTTTGTTGCTTCAGTTAAAAGGGAAAGTCTCTCATTTTCCAATTTGTCTGGGGTCTCCCCAGTTGGAATGTCAGGTATGTGGTTGGCCTCTCCTCTTTTAGGTCTCTTGATGTTTTTTGCTGCAAATCCATCCTCTGGAGCTTTAGACTTTAGTGAATTTGCAAGTACTTCAGAACACCCAAGGCCCTTCAGCTGAGTTCGGTAGTTGCCCAGTTTTGTCTTTAGTCGCTGCTTCCACCCGTAGCAGCGGTTGTATGAGCCAGGTTCAGAGAGGCATGGGTGTTTCTTGATTAGGGCTTCAGCAACGTCACTGAAGTCAGCATCAGTTGGGTAGGCTTTAAACTTGAATATCTCTTCTGCTAACTTTTCCAAAATATCGGACTTTGTTTTTGAACTCAGGGTCAACCTTGTGTTGTTTGACCTAAACACAGCATTTCCCTTTTCTAACTGTAGTTCAGAGTCATAAGAGAATGTTGGTATCAGAAACTCACGTGGCCACATCTGGGTTCTTGTAGAGACAGAGCTAGAGGGTGTGGACAGGAGCTCTGTGTCATCTGACTGAGAAGACACTATATCATCACAGATCGAGAGAGTAATAACTTGGCTACACTCATCAGTTACTGGGATGACCTTGATAGTTGCCAAATCCTCAAGTTCCGCAGTAGATGTCAAGTTAACTAGTGCATCTCCAAAGTCTCTGTCTTGGTACTGCAGTCTTAAATTGCCAGTTAGCCCACACACTTTCCTGACTTCATTCATAAGCTGCTCCATTGACTCTGGAATTCCATCAGGCAGAATTAGCTTTCTGGTGTCATCAGGATTCAGAATAACCCGCAACTTGGCTGGCTTTTTGACTGCCATGTCTGCCCATCCAAAAATCTAGTCAAAACAAGGGAAAAAAAAATACATTATATATTATAATAACTTACATTAAATTCATATTCACAAATTATTGATTAACAACTTGCTATTTGACAATTCTGGTTTACACAGTCAATATTAACTTTAGGAAATTCTGAATATTTAAGTCAAACCGCTAAGACCATATGCTTTCTTAGTCTATCCTAAATAAAAAAATAAAAAAAGTCTTTTCATTAGTGACATGCCTGTATGGAAAGTAGAAATTAAAATAGCCACAACTAACTTTTGCACAGTATTCAAGCAGGCCATTAAGGATTTATTTCATATGCAAAAGTGCTAATTCATTTTAAGTGCAGATGCTATTTTTTCATTTGGTGTGGTATTTAGAAGCTGAGCTGTTTATTTCGTGTATAGTTGTAATTTCCCATAGGGGATCAATAAAGAGTATAAAATTATAAAATAAAATTATAGTTAACAGTTCTGAAATATACTGAAATGGCCCTGAAAAACAGATCCCAACTAAAAAATGATTATATACAGGATCCTATATAATCTATAGCAGGGGTCTGGCAAAAATCTTCTCACACTTTTATTTTGGAGGTACAATCACTAAAGAGGAAGTGATTAAGTGAGTAACTGATCTGTTTCAGCACCAGCCGCTATCAATATATTTATTTTAAATTTTTCTGCTATCAAAGCAATCTGGCTGGGGACCAAATATTACTGTTGCCGCCTATTACCGACCACTGTTCTATAGTTTAACAAAGAACTATTTAGCAAAATATATGATGCGCACTACAATTTCTAAATTTTTATGAAATAAATAATGCACAGATACTACAATAAAATATATGCCCATTTTATCAGATTAAAATTACATAAGGAGTAACTAAAGGTTAAGGGGACATTCTTAGAAAATAGGGTGCATTGTCTGACAATTAAATAAGACATTTATAAAATAAAATAGTTAAAATAAATAAGAACATTTTTCAGTTTTAACCCCACACCCATATACAACCTTATGCGTGTATGTATCTCTTCAGAGAGATGAGGCGCTGTCCTCCAACCATGTAGTAAGCCAGAGGGTAAGGATCTGTCAGCTCATGCACCCCAACGAGCCTTAGTTGTGTAGTAGACATGACCAAGGCATAAGATCGATAATGTTCCAGGTACCAGGCATCCAATTTTTTAACAATGAAAATTAGTGTCTCTTGTAGAACAATCATGTGAACTATTTCACAAAACTCTGAAAGTCCAGACAGTGACCCATGGGCTACCACCATTCCGATCCTATAGTTGAAGCTGTTGTAGGATACACTTTTTGCAAGGTCTACAGTGTCCATATGTGGGTACTTCTGTTTCACAGCCTGTGCAATATCCTCATTGATAACATCAAGGGGAAGTGTTGAAACATCAGCAACCTCCAAAGGTGGCTTAGAGAATCTGCACATGTGCAGATTATATGCAGTCTGAAATTGGTGCCTTTGAGCTAATGAATACAGTACATTTTTGTAACAGTTTGTATGACGGATTACTCTTTTGAAGAAGCTATGTTTTGCCTCAAATCTTATAGTCCATAGAGCAACAAGGGGTCCAAACTGGCGTATCAACAATGGATAATGTTCCAAATAATGATGTTTAGGCAGAATTCTTTCATTGGGAAAACTTCTTGGAACACCGTCCTGTGTTCAGATATTTTGAAGTCAAGATAAGAAATGGAGTCCTCAGTGTGAAACGGTGCAACAACAAGTTCTACAATGTCCTTTAATTCACAGAGCACTTGCCATGCTGGTTCATTCAAGGTACTCTGGTTCCGACCAAAAGGAAGAAATCTCAAAAGGCTCCAATTCTCGTGTACATTTCCTCCAATTGTCTTCCTTGTAGTGTAGGAGGGGGGTATAGCATGAGGACGGTTTGCCTTATCAGTCCACTTCAATGGAAATGTTGTTATTGCTTCGTTCAAATTGGCTAGTGTAAAATATTTTTTAGAAATTAACACTGTAAGACAAAGAGCAATCTCAACAGGGACAATTCCTTCAAATATATCATGGGCTATATCTGGGGGGAAACTCTGTGTCACACTAAAATATGACAGATTTTCTGACAGCACACACTTCTTCTTTACACCAAAATGGCTAGACAACGAATTTTCTTCAATAGCTTTAAGGTGAGAAGTATGAATGTCCTTGCTTCTTGCACAGAAAACACCTGAATTGACTTCTTTTGTTTGAATTTCTACATTTTCTGCTGTACAAAATCTGCAAACATATTTACCTGAAAAACTTTCTACAAAACCTGCAATGCCATGTGCCCCAAGATTGTCTGCTACTATACAATGAACAAACCCTTTAATGCTTTTACCTAATTTGGCAATAAACAACCCTTCTTGTTCCAATGTAATAAGATCATCTACTAAGGGCTTCAGTACATTGTCATAACCATAGCACTTAACATCTTCACTACGAATAAGCGCAGCTAAATATATATTAGACAGCGCTGAGTGAAAACTAGCAGGTAAGTTCCCCAATGTCCAATATACTCCACAGATTTTATGTTTTTTTCTGGAGGTACCGAGGGGATTACAGATCTCGAAATCATCTACATACAAAATAAGTGAAATAGCACACTCCTTTGATAATTGTAAGTTTTCTTTGTAATTAATACCATCATAAATGGATTGATATTGAATTTGATCAGATTGAATTTGATGGTGAGATTTTAAGTTGATTGCTTTTTCCAAAAACGTTTGACAACTTAGGATCTGCTGTAAAGATTTTAGTATAGAGACATACTGAAAAGATGTTCTGTTTTGGGAGTCAAGTACATATTCTGTAGGTTCTACAATATCAAAATGTTTTTTGTAGTACGTTTTTCGCTTCCAAGCAGTGGAAAGTGGGCCATGACCACCAAATGAAGCTGAAAAGGGATTTGACTTACAAAGAGTAGATGCTAGCTCTTGCAGAACAGTTTTATCTACTGGACAGTTAACATTCTGTAAGTGCTGAGCTATGGTTTGATGGATAAGAGGGAAAGAAGCAGTGCTTATTAAATAGTCAAACTCTTGCAAAAGTTCATCAACAGCCACACTAGAAACAAGATAAATATGTTCTAGCTTCAGTAAGAGAGAGGCAACTTTGAGCTCAACATTACGTGGCAAATCCTTTAACACCTGATCATCATCAAAACTAGAATCTGTTAAGTTTTCTGTATGTAAATCCTGTGAGAGCTCAGTACCAACACTATCAACCTGGTTACTGTCAGAAATAAGACTTTCAACAGAATTATCTGAGCTGGACCCCTGTTTCTCAAGTATTCCAGGCTTCAAGTCATTTACTGTACAATCCTTATGATTTCTGCTTCTATGAGTTCGAAACGAACCATAAATATTTGTTGTGTATGAACACCCTGAAATACACAATGAACTGTTTCACTGTTTTTAAGATGCTGTGCTATATGTTGAAAATAGTCTTTCAAAGTGGAACGTTGATTACAATTGCATAGGAGACATTTAAATGTGGTCAGTTCAGTTTGTGAAGAGGGCTGATGACTTCTATACAAGTGGCTTAAAAGTGCCTTCCAAGTCTTGCAGGTACAAGGACAGTTGAAATAAATGCACGCATAGGAATGGTGGCGTCCATAATGTCTGTGTTCAAGTTTATAGTGTTTAAGGAGCTCAGATCTTCGTGAAACAGAAGTACCACAATCTTTGCATTTCCACATTCATTGGAGGACTAGGAAAGAACAAAAAAAACATGGTATAATTGCATTTAATTTGTAAAAACAGTTATGTTTGTTTTCAAAACTTCAGCAGGAAATAAATGCCATTTAAAGCAAGATTTTATTCATTTCATTTTACTAATTTGCAGAGTATTTAAATTAAGTAAATAGGTTTTAGTTATTTATTTTTTGGCACAATAACTGTAATCATTCTTTTTAACTTTAATAGTTCAATTAATTAAGGACAATGGGAGCTGCATTAAATTACTTACCATTTTAACTATTGATTTATACTGTAGTGAAATGAAACTTACACTAAATTGGGTGGGTAACTTCTAGATTAGTTTTGATTTGGGGTTATTTGTATTTTCAATTTTCCAAATGTAATAATACCTTTAAAAAATGAAATGCTGACATGAAGAGAAATTTTGATTACATTTTCTGACTGTCATGTAATTTGTATATATTAGCAATGATTTCTCTGTGGTAATTTCAAAGCTATTCTCTAGTGTTAGTCATTCCTATTTAAACATACAAGAAAACAATGTTCACAATTGTTAACTTTAGGACTCACCAAATTCAGCAATAAGAGCAAAGTTGTAAAATTTTCAGGGAACAGCAGCAAATCTGGAAACACAAAGGAAAAGGTGAGATTTCACATTTTAGTTTTTTTTCTGCTGTATGCTGTATTATTTTTATCCTTGGTGGGGACAAAATGTACGATGACAAGCAGCCCAGTTTCCCTGTTCCACCAGTCAACATGCCTGAATGCAAAGCTACAGGGTTTCACTTAATGACACTCTTGAAAACCTGCAATGGGATAGCTTTAAAATCAGTCGCACACCCCTTACCCACTCACTGAACCTCAGAGTTAAACACGGCTTGCATTGGTCTCTTCTGTCTTTTCACTACAACTCTGCATCGCAATATCACATTATGCATTAACTACTTTAATAATAAGCAATGTGAGTATTTCTTTCTCATACGGTGATAAACTGCAATCAATCCACAGTTCACCAGCAGGTGCAGCTAGGAAGGGGTAATTTATTTACATAAAAAAAAAGAAAATCCCCCTTCTGTTTTTTTTTCACAGATCACACTGATAATATTGACAGGTGAAACAAGAGAATATGAATTCTTCCTCTTCAATCAGGACTTACTGTCTATAGTTCAATACATTTCATTAACGCAAAACTGCAATCACTAAACGTTACTATCTATTCCACACTCTTGCTGGTAGAGGGACACATACCTGTTAAAAGTTACTGGGGTGCATTTCATCAGACATGAAACAGACACGTTAAATTGCCTTCTGATTATTAATAAGGAGTGCATGTCTGAAATAACTTCAGACTTAACCATAAATGTTACCTTGCATGCCGTAAACAAACTGACTGTAGGCTAAGCATGTCGGCAGTGGAGGAGAGACTTCTTTAAAATGTGTCCGCGTACTTTCACCTTGTTCTCTGCTGCCAGCCCGTGCGTAGCGGGGGTGAGCAGCCCCGCCCTCGGGGAAACATGTCCAGACTCGCCCCTCTTCAGCCGTTATAGCTATGTACTCCAAACCGCTATTTTACAAAGTTGTAAAAAAAACCGGCTCCATTCACATATGGGTTCTATCGAACATTACACGGACTCTGTTCCAACGGATTCGGATATTTGCCTTCTCTTATGACATTGACGTTATAGCTCCTGCTGTCAATGTCTAACTTAATTAACGATTGCGGTACATGTGAGAAAGGAGCTAGCGTTATAGTTTACTCAAGCACTACAGAAAAACGAAACTTATCACACTACACTTACGTTACAGTCAAATAATTTTAACAAAATTAACGTTGCATTGGTGAAACAGAGGCAACATTTGGCATTGCAATAGCCTGGTTTAGCTAGCTTTAGCTAACACGTGCACAAAGACAGCTGTCTGTAAAGTAAGTTTTTCAAGTTCTCAAGTTATCCATTCTGCCACTAAACATAAATGCAAATTAAAACAACTTGTTTTCCGCAAAATAACACAATTTATAATACTGACCTTGTCTAAAAGAGATGTCCTGGGCCACAAATGGTCTTCACATTCAAGCTGGTAATGGCGGACCGCGGACGGAAAAACCACGAGCAGGGAGCAAGCTGATGTGACGTCATGTGGTCACATGACATGAAAACCTCCAGATTGAAGTAAAAACACTATTAAGTACAACGCTTCCTTTTAAGTATGTTTAGCTGGTTCGTTTTTTGCTTAAAGGCAAACTGAAAAAAACAGGTTAAAACCAGAAACCATGATTTTTACTAAGTCCAATGTAAAAATGCACTTTAAATGAATGACACAGTAGTTTCACTTTTTTCAGTGTAGGTAAGGACTACTAGCCAGTCAGAAGCAGAGTATGAGGGCGTGCCCTGACAGTACCTAGGTAAGGACTACTAGCCAGTCAGAAGCAGAGTATGAGGGCCCTGACAGGACCTAGGTAAGGACTACTAGCCAGTCAGAAGCAGAGTATGAGGGCCCTGACAGTAGCTAGGTAAGGACTACTAGCCAGTCAGAAGCAGAGTATGAGGGCCCTGACAGTACCTAGGTAAGGACTACTAGCCAGTCAGAAGCAGAGTATGAGGGCGTGCCCTGACAGTACCTAGGTAAGGACTACTAGCCAGTCAGAAGCAGAGTATGAGGGCGTGCCCTGACAGTACCTAGGTAAGGACTACTAGCCAGTCAGAAGCAGAGTATGAGGGCCCTGACAGTAGCTAGGTAAGGACTACTAGCCAGTCAGAAGCAGAGTATGATGGCCCTGACAGTACCTAGGTAAGGACTACTAGCCAGTCAGAAGCAGAGTATGCCATGCTAGCAGCTAGGCGAACATTATACTGTGTGTACGTTCGTCACGTAAGTAAAGGCTGGACTACAACAGAGCTGTTTGGAGCAGTTAGTGAACAGTGTTCCCTATTGGAGATAGTAAGTCCCTTTGGGGGGGGGAAGGGGGACTTTGGGCTTTTTCACTTTGTAAACCTATAAAAACAAAAAAGATATATAACACTAAAGGAAAGAGGGAAAAAGCCAAAAGGCATAATATGAGCTCTTTAAAAAGCATTCTGTTGTCCTGTGTGAATTGATTTAGTTTTACTACTTAAACAATTATTTTAAGTATATATACACAATGTGGTTTTAATGATATTTTTAAGGGGGACAACCGTCAGTGGGGTGGGGTGGGTACTAGCCCCCTCCCCCTCGTGATTTCCGCCTATGCCCTTGAGTGTCGACTTTAGGATGACACACGTGAATGCCCCCGGCTACTTCCAGGACTTAGTATGAAGAATCGCAGGTTAATGCTCATTACATAAGGTCTCTGATGGATCAGAGACATGTGGATCACAAATGACGGGACAAAAAAAAAAGGACAGAGGGACAAAAATAGATCTCCAGTGGCCCAAATAAAACCCCAGTAACAGCGGGAGGAGGTCGTCCCGGGTTACCATTGATTTTCCCGCTGCAGCACGCTGGTTGTTTTCAATAATTAGTAATGAGGTGGTATTGATCTCTGGGGTTTTTGGAAAGGCTTGTTCTGACATGAGAGACCAGGAGATCGTTTTACAATTCATTAGTCTAATTTAACAGGGACAATGGACAGTCATCGACTGTCCCAGAATGAGCACATTAGCTTAATTTCACCAGCAGTCCCTGGGCAAAACTCCACAAAGGAGTAATGGCATCAGTTGTTATGATTCGGGTACAAAGAATAAACATTAAAGGCTACATGATAAGTAATTAAAAACACGTTCCATTTAAAACATTGGAATATAATGAGTGATATTGTCACTTTACAGCTCAGAACATCCACTGTCAAAATGTTCCTTTAACCCTCATGTTGTCCTTGGGTCAAATTGACCCATTTTCAGTTAATTCTTCTTTTTTTTGTCACAAAAATGGGCCGTTGAAATAAGCACTAAAAATTTTAACATTAAAAATATCAAAAAATGTTGGAAAAAGCATCAAGAAAAGCACCCACAACATTGAAAAAGTTACAAAAATGTCGGAAAAAGCGATAATAATGATGAAAAAAGGAACCAAAATGTTGTTGTTTTCGTGATTGACTGGATGACAACACAAGGGTTAAAAATGGTTTGTGCGGCTGATTTGGTTTGTCGTGTGACACAACGGCTCGCTCCGATTTTCACTGTATTTGTATAAAATGTGGAGAGATCTCTTTTGGCTTTGATGCTTTACAGTTAAAGTCATTACATTTATAAAAGAGGGGATATGTTTTATAATGTATTGTATAATGTAAACAGGGGAAATTACAATGTTTTCAGTCTGTTGTTAATACACACAGGCCTGAATTATACACACATGCTCAGTACTTGCATGCATACATGCACTAAATGGAGAGATATTAGGGGGGTTGCCCATGGAAAGGTGCAGTTGGGGGTTTGGTGCTTTGCTTACCAGTCCACCACCATACTTTGGTCCATGTGGGGACTTGAATCAGCGACCCTCCGGTTCCCAACCCAACTCCCTACGGACTGAGCTACTGCCACCCGATGTTCAGTTCAGTTGTGTGAAAGATTCATCTGTGTGTGAGGAAATAACTTCTAATACTGTGTATGACTGAAGTATGAGTAGCTTTTTAGGATTTGGACGTCCACTTTTTTTTTTTTTTCTTATCTTTATTTCGAACATGCAAGAGAAAGTATATACAAATAAAACAAAAAAAGAAAAAAATAACAAAAGAAACAATAAAACAATGTTTAAAAACATTGGAGAGAAAAGAACAAACAAGGTCCCTTCTTTCCTGTGTTAACATCCCTCTATCACATGTGCGAAAAGGAGTAGGAAGAAGTAAAACTTATGTACTCCTACCCCTTTAATTCTTGCATTCCTTCAATTTACAATATTTATAATTATGTTGCTATATATATACATATATATACACATACCTACACATGTACATACAGTGGTGCTCAAAAGTTTACATACACATGCTTAAGTTGACTAAAAAGAGGAATAAAAAAATCATGTTTTGGAAATTTATTTTAATACCTAAATTAAAAATGAGGTAAATCCAACCTTAAGGACACCAATTTTCTGAATGAATAACGTATTGTAAATAAATAAATGTTCTTATTTAAAATACAGGTCATACATACCCCATGTTAAATTCCCATACAGGCAGATTATTATTAAAGGCCAGTTATTTCCGATTCAGGATATTATGCCCTGATAAAGTTCCTTGGCCTTTAGAATTAAAATAGCCCCACATCATCACATACTCTTCACCATGCTTAGAGATAGGCATGGGATACTTATAAAATCATCTCTCAATGCAAATCAAACCAGGTATTAGTCTAACTGAAATAAAACCATGCCTATCTCTAAGCATGGTGAAGAGTATGTGATGATGTGGGGCTATTTTAATTCTAAAGGCCAAGGGAACTTTATCAGGATGCATAATGTCCTGAATCCAGGAAATAACTGGCCTTTAATAATAAAATCTGCCTGCCTCTATGGGAATTTAACATAGGGTATGTATACTTATGACCCTGTATTTTAAATAAGAACATTTATTTATTTACAATACGTTATTCATTCACAAAGAAAATTGGTGTCCTTAAAGGTTGGATTTTACCTCATTTTTTAATTTAGGTATTAAAATAAATTTCCAAAACATGATTTTTTTATTCCTCTTTTTAGTCAACTTAAGCATGTGTATGTAAACTTTTGAGTACCACTGTACACACACATATATATATATACACACATATACCCTCATACATATATATAAATAAACAAAACAAAAAACACAAACAAAACTTTCTACAGTGCTTCTCTATACCTTCTGAAAATAATTTCTTTGTACATTTTTTTGAAAAGGAATATGTTTGGGCATTGCTTTAGGTTCTCATTTGATCTCATGGTGATATTTTCTGGGTCAAAGTGTCTCATCAGTGTCAGAGATGTGTACTTTGGTAGATTACTACAGTCAAAAAAGGCAGTGGTGGAACTAAGTACTATGTACATTTACTCCAGTACTGTACTTACATACAAATCTGAGGTACTTGTACTATGCTATTCTTTTCATGCCACTTTTGACTTCTACTCTAGATTTTGAGAAGTATATTATAAATATTTCACTTTATACTCCACTACGTTACTAGTTACTCTACAAATTAAGACTTTTGCACACAACACAGAAACAAATCTTTTATTATACATTAAACTAGCCAACAATAATATAAGTCCAACATTTTTCTGCATTGAGTACTTTTACTTTGAATAGTATTAATGTAAGGGTTAGGGTTTTTCCTGATACTTCCAGACTTTTACTTAAGTCGCATCTTTAATGCAGGACTTTTACTTGCAACAGAGTATTTTTACAGTGTGATATTAGTACTTGATCTTGATCTGAATACTTTTTCCACCACTGCCCACAGGAAATCATTCCTACCACAGCCAATAAAACTCTTTAACCCTTCATCACTGGGTGCTGATAAGACTCTGAGACTCCACAATACTGCACCACAATACTCTACCACAATACTGCACCACAATACTCTACCACAATACTGCACCACAATACTCTACCACAATACTGCACCACAATACTCTACCACAATACTGCACCACAATACTCTACCACAATACTGCACCACAATACTCTACCACAATACTGCACCACAATACTCTACCACAATACTGCACCACAATACTCTACCACAATACTGCACTAATGCAACCTGCACAATAGGTTTATTTACATTGTAGCATACTATTGAAGCAGTTGCATAGTTTTGTATTCCCATCCTGTATATATTCAAATATTTCTTCTTATATTTTATTATTATTATTATTATTATTATTATTATTATTATTATTTCATGTATATTGTATGTATGTATATTGTATCCTAGTATTTCATTTATATTCTGTGCTGTGTGACTGATTTTGCTGCTGTAACACTATAATTTCCCATTTTTTTGGTATCAATATCTATTTATGTATGTGTGTGTGTATGTATGAATGAATTAATGTATGTGTGTGTGTGTGTGTGTGTGTGTGTGTGTGTGTGTGTGTGTGTGTGTGTGAATAAATGAATGTATGTATGTATGTGTGTATGTATGAATGTATGTATGTGTGTGTGTGTGTGTGTGTATGAATAAATTAATGAATGTATGTGTGTATGTATGTATGTATGTGTGTGTGTGTGTGTGTGTGTGTATGAATAAATGAGTGTGTGTGTGTGAATAAATGAATGTGTGTGTGTGTGTGTGTGTGCGAGAATGAATGTATGCATGTATGAGTGTATGAATGTATGTGTGTGTGTGTGTGTGTGTGTGTGTGTATGTATGAATGTATGTGTGTATGTATGAATGAATGAATGAATGAATGTATGTATGAATGTATGTGTGTATGAATGAATGTATGTATGTGTGTATGTATGAATGAATGAATGAATGAATGAATGTATGAATGTATGTATGAATGAGGTTTTTAAGCGTGGCTCACTCCACCCTCTGCTGGTTGAAGGTGGCACTCTTTCTTTGTACAGTTACGCTCAAAGAGAATACAGGCCAGAGGTTAGTGAGACCATCAGAGGAGGAAACATGTTATTGTTTGGATAGATGGAGGCTCCTCCCGTCTGCGTTCATCCACCTTCAGCCGCCTGTTTAATCCGAGTTAATCCAGACCTCCGAGTGTCTGTCATCTGCTCCTCTAATCGCAACTCTGACCCAGAATATTACTGTCAGGTGCAGCAGGCTCTCAGTAACACAGGAAGGAACAACTTCAAGAGCCCCCACCAACCTAATCTGACTTGACCTTATATATATATATATATATATATATATATATATATATATATATATATATATATATATATATATATATATATATATATATTTTACAGCAACTCATATGGAATCAATGTGAAAGAAGCTTTTGACAGTCATCAATCATCAGTCTACTTTGCACTGCACACTCGTCAGAAATGTTACATGTGCTATTGGAACGCCCATTTCCCCATAATGTGTGAATATATGTTTGACTAAGAAAACACAAATTGGAACCAGATTTATTTATTCAACCTTTATCTGTACTGAGAGATCATTATCAACGACATTGAGTCAAATTACAAAGACAAAAAACATGTCAAAACAGAAAAAGACGCAACACCATCTTAATAAAAATAAAATCCATAATCCAACTTTCTGAATTGAAAAAAATGATTTGATAAATAAGTATAATAAGGACGCAAAAGAGAGTACAACTATGTAAAGCAATTACAAGTAGATGCCATCCAAATGTCCAAAAGGTACAAGTGAGTGGATTTTAAGGAAATGTTGTCATTTGTTCCAGGAGTCCAGATCCAGATCCTCCGGCTAAGAGAGTTTCTCGTCCGTAGCACACTTTTCTTTAGGTTAAACTTCTGTAACTATCAGCAGGTATTCATGGCGTATGAGAAATGTAGAAGGATGTTTCCCGACCCCCTTTTTTTTGAGTGTGTCCTGGTCTGTGTGCTCCCGTCAGTGTGCAGTTCGGAGCCGGAGAACATCCAGGCGGTGCCCTACAACCTGAGCAGCCTGCTGGTGACGTGGGAGCGGCCGCGGGCGGTGTACGACGCCAGCATCGAGAAATACTCTGTCACCTACCGAGTGGCCAACACAGAAGACAACGCCCCGTCTAGATACCTGACCGACGGAGACCAGGATGTGGTGAGAGGGAGAGTTCACACGTTCATAATATCAAGAACTGTTTCCTTAAAGTAGTCTGGGATGCATTTTCTATCCAAAGCAGCTGAATGCATGTCAAAGTGATCAGCTAAACATTGGAAACATAACTTTACACTATTGGGACACACACACACACACACACACACACACACACACACACACACACATACACATACACATTTCATATATAGCGGCTTGCATAAGTTTACTCACCCAGGCTAAAGTTGATTAAAAAGAGGAATAAAAAACATCTTTGGGAAATTGATCTTAATGCCTTAATTCAAAAAATTAGGAAAATACACCTTTAAGGACACCAATGTTCTTTGTGAATGAATAATGTTAATAAATAAATAAATAAATAAATAAATGTTCTTCCTTAAAATACAGGGGGCATAAATATACACCCCCCCCCATGTTAAAATACAGGGGGCATAAGTATACACCCCCCTATGTTAAAATACAGGGGGCATAAGTATACACCCCCATGTTAAAATACAGGGGGCATAAGTATACACCCCCATGTTAAAATACAGGGGGCATAAGTATACACCCTATGTTAAAATACAGGGGGCATAGTATACACCCTATGTTAAAATACAGGGGCATAAGTATACACCCCTATGTTAAAATACAGGGGCATAAGTATACACCCCTATGTTAAAATACAGGGCATAAGTATACACCCTATGTTAAAATACAGGGGGCATAAGTATACACCCCTATGTTAAAATACAGGGCATAAGTATACACCCTATGTTAAAATACAGGGGCATAAGTATACACCCCTATGTTAAAATACAGGGGCATAAGTATACACCCCCTATGTTAAAATACAGGGGCATAAGTATACACCCCCTATGTTAAAATACAGGGGCATAAGTATACACCCTATGTTAAAATACAGGGGCATAAGTATACACCCCTATGTTAAAATACAGGCATAAGACACCCCCTATGTTAAAATACAGGCATAAGTATACACCCCTATGTTAAAATACAGGGGCATAAGTATACACCCTATGTTAAAAAGGGGCATAAGTATACACCCCTATGTTAAAATACAGGGGGCATAAGTATACACCCCCATGTTAAAATACAGGGGCATAAGTATACACCCCTATGTTAAAATACAGGGGCATAAGTATACACCCCCTATGTTAAAATACAGGGGCATAAGTATACACCCCCTATGTTAAAATACAGGCATAAGTATACACCCCCTATGTTAAAATACAGGGGCATAAGTATACACCCCCTATGTTAAAATACAGGGGGTATACACCCCCTATGTTAAAATACAGGGGCATAAGTATACACCCCCTATGTTAAAATACAGGGGCATAAGTATACACCCCTATGTTAAAATACAGGGGCATAAGTATACACCCCTATGTTAAAATACAGGGGCATAAGTATACACCCCTATGTTAAAATAGGGGCATAAGTATACACCCTATGTTAAAATACAGGGGCATAAGTATACACCCCTATGTTAAAATACAGGGGCATAAGTATACACCCTATGTTAAAATACAGGGGCATAAGTATACACCCCCTATGTTAAAATACAGGGGGCATAAGTACACACCCCCCTATGTTAAAATACAGGGGCATAAGTATACACCCCCCTATGTTAAAATACAGGGGCATAAGTATACACCCCCCTATGTTAAAATACAGGGGCATAAGTATACCCCTATGTTAAAATACAGGGGGCATAAGTATACACCCTATGTTAAAATACAGGGGCATAAGTATACACCCCCTATGTTAAATTCAGAGGCAGGCACATTTTTATTATTAAAGGCCAGTTACTACATGGATCAGGATACTATGCATCCTGGTGAAGTCCCCCCACTCCACACCTATATCATCACATACCCTTCACCATATATAAAGATAGGCATGGTTTTATTTCAGTTAGATTAATAGCCGGTTTGATTTGCATTGAGAGATGATCTTATGGAAAGGTCCCCATGCCTATCTCTATGTATGGTGAAGGATATGTGATGATGATGATGATGATGATGATGGGGGGGAGGGGCGGGGTGGGGGGGGATACTTATGCCCCTTGTATTTTAAGATTTTGGGATATATGATCTCAATGCTAGATGGGGGGAATTCCCACACAGTGGTGCCACCACTATAAACATAAATACAGGTTGTTATTGTTGCTTGAACGAACGACCTATAGAAGCGTTTTTTGGGGGGAGGACAGTCTCAATATTTTCCCAATTTCACCTGTATTTTCTCCTCTTAAAACAATGAAGAATGACCCTAATCTTCTTTATGGTTGTTCAAAGCGGGTGTCATTCCTTCTCTCTCCACCAGGGCGCGATAGTCGACGACCTGTTGGCCAACACCAGCTACGTGGTCCAGGTGGTGGCGGTCTGCACCAACGGTCTGTACGGACGTGTAAGCGACCTGCTGACGGTCGCCATGCCCACGACACCCGGTAAGAGAGACCGAGACCAAGACCGAGCGTAGCGCTCGGCAGATGGAAAACTTTACACTTATTTCTCAATACGGGCAATTAAAAGATGGAAAACTGCTTCTCTGGCGTCTTAGAACAAAGCAGAAAACACTTTAAATCAAAGAGTAGAGAAAGACTTTAGCCATAGAAGCCGATTCACGTCAAAATAAAAGAAAAATGTGAAATTTATGTAATGACGAATATTAAGTCAAAAGTGTGATTGACTAAGAGAAAGTTATGACTTTACTACATAATGATTTTGATTTAATATCTCAAAATCATAGAATTTATAGAAAGTATGGTAAGTCTTTCAGAACTTAGTCAAAAGTTGGTGTTATCTTATACTTATGTTTTAATATCTAAAGGTTTAAATCTTGTAATTTCAGTCCAAAATTGGATTTATAATCTCAAAATTGTGACTTAAAATGGCAAATACTTTACAAAGTATTTCGGCTTTAACCCTGATTTTTGAATTTGTAATTACATAGTTATATAAGTTATGCATTTTGACTTCCCTTCACTTATTTCCAGAGATGGGCTTCCATATTAAACAGAAATAATACCAGATAACAAAAGATTTTCATTTAACACCTAGGAATGCAAATGCTAACTGAAAGCATTGGGAAACGGCAAAACACAGTGAAAAATATAATATCTAAAATTATGAGGGAAGAAACTTAAGGACAGACTTCTGAAATGGGTTAATCAGTCGTGCTGTAAAAACCCCTTCTTCTTCTTCTTCTTCTTCTTCTTCTTCTTCTTCTTCTTCTTCTTCTTCTTCTTCTTCTTGGTTTCCTTTTCTGGTCATATGTTTCATTACCAGTCAGATTTATTAAAAATAACATTTCCTCCCTCCCTCTCATCCTTCCTCTGACCCCTAGATGAAACCACTAATATTTATTATTTATTGTTCTTCTTCCTCTTTATCTCCTTCTTCACCCTCCCTGCCCGTCACTCACACTGGGTGTACCGTATATTCTGTGTTTTGTGAGGATTTAATCACACACACACACACACACACACACACACACACACTCACACACACTCGTCTTTTTCTGTGATCAGCTGTTTCATACGTTCCTCTGTGTTGTGCTTTCTCTACATGGTGTTTCTATATGTCTCAGATGGTAGAACATGTTGGGTTGGGGTCATTTCTAGAGTCATCCATCTTTGTTTTGTTTCCATTGTGTGGCGTCCGTTCCTTGTGCCTCTCACAGTCAGAGAAATGTGTCGCAGCAGCATTTTGTGTAACGTGGATTGCAATGATAATCATACTCACTGTATTTCAACTGAACCTTATATTAAATAAACTAATATGTCTGGTGACAAAAAGAGAAAATACGCTGCATCCTGTTTCAGTGTCAGCTTGCATGAATGGGTGATAATCTGCAACATGGAGCTTGACTGACTCATTTGGGACACCATTAGCTATGTAGCATGTTGGCTAACCGGACATTACGGCCCCATCTTAGCTGCACTTAAAAAAGGGTGTAAACTGTTGCTATATACGCCGCGAAAATCTGAGGACAAGCTAGCATGATGGCAGCTAACAATGGCATTTGCTGTTTAGAGCGGTCATAAAGATACGTTAGCTTAGCGCTACAACCGCCGGCTTGCTCAACATTAACGCTAGCTAGGTCTTTAGCTGTAATTATTAGCAAGTTAACCGGTTCTTGATTAATTAATACATCAATGTTATAGCAATGTTATAGCATTTGGAGAAAAAATTGATAAAAGAACTTTAAAAAAAGAGATAAAAATGTCTATAAAAGTGACAAAAATGTGAAAAGATGTCAAGAAAAGTGACAAATGTAAAAAAAAAAAAAAAGTTTTACAGATTTGTTTAGCACCACAACCGCTCGGCTCGCTCAACATTAACGCTAGCTAGGTCTTTAGCTGTAATTATTACCAATTAAACCGGTTCTTGATTGATTAATACATCAGTGTTATAGCATTTGGAGAAAAAACAATTAGTAAAAGAACTTTTAAAAAAGTGTAAAAAAAGAGATAAAAATATTTAAAAAAGTGACAAATGTGGAAGAAAAATTATTATTTATAATTATTAGCAATTAAACCGGTCCCTGATTGATTAATACATGATTAAATAGAAAGAGTACTTAACGTTTGATTGTTTCAGCTTCAGACATCTGCAGATTTTGGCTTTTTTTTGACATTTATTTCCTTTTTCTTTTACATATTACGCTACTTTTGTGAACCCAAGACGTTAGGAAACTCATTTCAAACACCAAAGCTATTGAGTATAGGTATTTTTTCACAAGAGATTTGAGAGATTTTTCCGCTTTTGCGCCAAATAATTTGCTTTTGTTTAATACATTGCCCTGGAACTAATTTGTTTGTTAGTTAACATTTATAATTAGATTGTTCTTAACATTTGGATATGAAACACATGGGGATCAGTTATCTGCAAATACCCTAAAAATATGAATTCAAGAAGAGATATATATATATATATATATATATATATATATATATATATATATATATATATATCAAAAATGCCCTTCAGACCTCAGAGGGTTAATATCAGGATATCATTGTATTATTTTTATTTCCAACTCATTTCAAAATATTAAATTAAAAACTACAATTAATTTTTTATCAAGTTAAGGAAAACATGCGAAACAAACATCTTCCCGCTTAATAAATATAGTTTTTAGATCTTTGCGTCGTTCTGCGCCAAACCCAGTCATCTCCCTCTTCTCCCATCTCATTAAACCTCACCTCATGCTTCACACACCAGTCTGATCTGGTCTCCATGATGTGTGAGTTAGCCTCAGACAGGTAAGACACCCCCCCCCCCCCCCACCACCACCACCTGTCCCCTGACATGCCCGCTGTGTGCTGTGCGTCTGAGCTCGCTGAGCATATTATCTGAACATAAACATGATTAATTGCTAATGCTTTTTGTTTTAAGGTTTTCTGGACAGACAGAGACAGAACAAGACAGGCAGAGACACAAAGAGACAACGAGACACAAAAAGACAGAAAGAGACAAAGACAGAACAAAGGCAGACCAAGACACAAAGAGACAATGACAGAAGGAGACAAAGAGACAGAAGGAGACACAAAAAGACAGAAAGAGACATTGACAGAACGAGACAAAGAGACAGAACAAGACAAAGAGACAGAGAGAGACAGGAAGAGAAAAACAGACTGATACAGGGAGAGAAAAAGAGACGAAGAGACAGAATGAGACAAAGAGACAGAGACCGACAAACCGAGACAGAACAAGACAGAAGAGACAAAGACAGAACGAGACTAAGAGACAGAACATGACAGAACAAGACAAAGAGACAGAGAGACAGGAAGAGAAAAACAGACTGACACAGGGAGAGAAAAAGAGACAGAATGAGACAAAGAGACAGAGACAGACAGGATGAGCAAAAGAGACAGAGACCGACAGGCCGAGACAGAAAGAGACAAAGACTGAACGAGACAAAGAGACAGGACAAGACAAAACAAGACAAAGAGACAGAGAGAGACAGGAAGAGAAAAACAGACTGACACAGGGAGAGAAAAAGAGACAAAGAGACAGAATGAGACAAAGAGACAGAGACCGACAGACCGAGACAGAAAGAGACAAAGAGAGATGCAGGGACAGGAAGAGAAAAAGACACGGAGAGAGACAACGAGACAGGAAGGGAAACAGAGACAGACGCAGGCAGAAAAAGGGAAAAAAACAGGAAGACAGGAAGAGACACAAAGAGGCAGACAGAGTCAAAATGACAGACTGAGACAGGGAGACGGTAGTCAGTAGGACGTCTGTCTCGCTGCTCAGTCAAAGCTTTTCGGTGTTTTGCTTGTCGTCCATGCATGCAAGTCCAAATGTGTCCCTGTTGCATGTGAGTGTCTGTCCCCATTTCTTATTGTGTTTATCATGCAGCCAAACATACTGCTTAAGTGATGTGGGAACAGTCTTTCCCTCTTTTCATTATGAAGATTATACGGAGTATTTTTAGGTTTAGCGTTAACAAAAGTGAGCCCAAAGTTTATCTTTTATCATTTTTTCTAAAAATCGGTCCAAAAATACAGTCCCAGGGTTTGCCTTTTCCTCTCCGTGATGTCCTCATCCCACTTTCCAACTTGTTTTTCCCTTTGTAACACGCCTCCTTCCTACATTTTCAACCTCAGGAAATCAACACCAACGTAAATACACCTGAGAGAAATGCAAAGGTCAAAATAGGCAAGAGTTAAGCTGTGTGGATTTCATGAGTTTGACCTTTTCTGAGTTATTTTAGGTCTTGTTTTGAGTAACTTTGTGTAACTAATGATGCAACATGTGCCTTTATTCCAGAAAATACCCTGGATCCAAACTCAGATGAATTTGACGAGGAGGTAAGGAAACTTTGAAGTTTTCTTCAAACACTGCATGTCATTAGGGCTCCAGCTAATGATTACTTAATTGTCAATTAGTAGTGGATTATGTTCACGATTAATCAATGTTATTTGGTCTAAAAATTGGAGACAAATGTCAATCGGTGTTTTCCAAAGCAAGATGACGTCCTCAAATGTCTTGTTTTGTCCGCAACTGAAAGATATTTACTTTACTGTCACAGACTAGAGAAGAAAATAGAAAATATTCACATTTATCCCTCATGTTGTCCTCAGGTCAAATAGACCCGTTTTCCTATATCAATGTTCTTTTTAATTCCCCAAAATAACATGATTGATTCCACACAACGCTCTTTGCCAAGTACAAATCTCTACTTTCATTAATTTTGGGGCGTCTTATTCAATTTTATAGCATTTGAAACCAAATTGAAGTGTTTTTGAAATAGTATTGAGAGTAAAAGTTGACATATTCCAGTCTGTGATTATCATCAACATCCATTCCTTTAATTTTAGTCTCAATAATTCCTAATTTCTGCTTTTCTAACTCAAACATTAGGTATAATTTCCTATAAATGATGTTTATTGACCATAAATTCCAGAAATAACTGTAAAAAAGTTAATAAATTAGTGTTGAAAATGTCAAAAAAGTGACAAACATTGAAAAAAAGCGTCAAAAGTGTTGAAAAAAGGGAGAAAAACGTAAGAAAAAGTAAAAAATATTGATAAAAAGCATCAACAAAAGTGTTGATTTTCAATGCTGACGGAAGACAACACGAGGGTTAACAAGCAAGTTTTTCATAAAACAATCATTCAAACCGATTAATCGTTAAATCGTTAAAAATAGTTGGCGATTCATTTAATAGTTGACAACTAATTTTTTAATCTTTGCAGCTCTACATATCATTGCTTATTTCATCCTCTTTCTCACCAACAGGCCAACTATGAACCCAATCTGGCTTGGAATGAACCGGTCCAAACCGAGGAGTTCGACCGGGCCTGGGTTCCTACGAGCTCACCGAGAACCACGACTTCGACCACGACTGGATCGCCTCTTTTACCTTTACCTGGCATCAGAACGACCACATCAGAATCTGTTGGGAGGAAAACCACCACTGATTCAGTTTCCCCAGTCGGATCCACCCAGCACGGTCAAGTCCTGAGCTTTTCTGAAGAGACAGCGCGCCGCAGTACCTCCACGCGCCCGCCAGAGGTCGCCCTACAACCAGAAACAAAAGGAGACGTTCAATTCGGCGGCACCGCTCCCTTTCACTCCACAACAACAACAACTAAGGAAGCCTTCAGTCCCACTACTCCGCTATACCCCAATGCAAAGACACATGGCGTTCCTGGAGTCACGAGTCCAAAAGACTCCTCTGAAAAAACAAAAGGCGACGTTAGTGCCGCTACTACACTCACCAGTGAAAAAGGTGGTAAAAGTATTTCTTCACACGGCACCGTTACCACGGCGCTGAGGTCTCATACCAGCACAACAACATCGCGCCCTTCGTCTACGCCGAGACCGCCGAGGCTTGGCGCGTCCAATAAACGAAGACACCACCACTGATGGAGACGTGTCTGCTGGACCCGGAGGTCTTCCAGAGATCCAGACTTCGACCCCCCAACCTTCCTTCTCTGGCAAAGTTGTTCCACGTAGGCCCACAAGTCCCCGCATTCCTCAATTTTCGTCTACCGCGACTTCTGTCCGGCTGAGTGGCGTTCTCTTGCAGACCACACAGCCAATGTCCACTGGTGAGCGCCCCTTTGTCCTCCCCTCCACCTCCTCCTCTTCCTCCTCCTCCTCCTCCCCTCTGTGTGACACCGCGGACCCCTCCATCTGCATGCATGACCCTCCCTCCTCGTCTCGGCCTGTGTTGTCTGCCTCTGCACTGGACTCCCAGCATGCCCTAACCGCTTCGCGGTCTAGCAAAGACCAGGCTTCTCCTTCAACCCCCACACTCCCTGCCTCCACCCTGCCTCACATCCCTCACCCTCGCACCCCTGTCTGGTTGGGACCCTGTCTTCCCGGTGTCGGGTTCAATGATAATGATAGCGATGGTGATGGTGATTTGTTGTCTGGGTCTTCGTCTCGTCGGTCTCCTCAGGCGACCCTCAGTGTTTACCCCTCCTCTAAAAACGGTGCCGGATCCATCCGGCACCACTGCCGCCGTCGAGCCATCCGAATCCTCCTGGGATCCTTCACTCTCAACGGTCTCACTGTCTCTCAGCCCCACCCTCCAGCCTTCAGTTGTCCTCTCTGACTTTACCCTTTCCAGCACAACGCCGGGCTTGTCCCGATCTTTCTCACTTGGGTTTGAGGACGCAAGGTACGCCACGGGGAACACAATAGAGTCATTTCTCCCCGATGTCAGCGGTGATGGGTTTTCTCTAGCTAGCGACGTGACCCCATGTGCGGCTGTTCTCTGGAGCCGCCGGCGTCCTCGTCCTGGTTGCATGCCTCTCCTCATGTCCCCTGCCGTCCTCAGCCTGGAACTCTGCTAGCTTAGAGCTTTACTCTAGTGTGGGCTTCCCTTCGGCCTCTGGTGTTGTTATAGACGATCTTCCACGCTCTCTGTCTGTGGCTGTGTCTGACGGTCTGTCCTTAGACCAGCCTCTGCTCCCCCATAGCGCTGTCTCTCCCTCATCGTCCTCTTCACACTCCCTCCTTCTCCGAGTCACCCATAGTGACCTGCCCGTTTCTGTTGCAGCCACAGCGTCTGGCGCCAGGGACCCCTGGTTCTCGTCATCAGACAGACAGACCCCCGCCCTACAAACCTCTGCCCACCCTTCCTCACCCACAGCCTCCCCCTTCACCCCCACCCCAGAAGCACAGGCGTTAGACATTAGCAGCAGTGCCTCCGGCTCGGCGCTGTTCCCCGACTCCCAGGAGGGCGTAGATCAGGAGTGGGACAGGGTTCAAACGTCAGCCTCTGGAGAGAGCGTGCTCACTTATTCACCCAACATCGCTAACACCGTTCCCCCGTCTCCGACCTCTGAATCCGGCCAGGCCCCCGACGATTTGGAGGAACGCGCCTCGGCGTTCTATTTTGAAAGCGAGAGCGGCAGTGCCATCACCTCAGAGGTAGGAGGCACGGCGACGCCAACCATTCCTGCTGTGACCTCGGCTTCACCCTGGTCGCTGGGCGGGGAGGAGGAGAGTGGCTCAGCGCAGGGTGACAGCCTGTACGACAACGAGACATCCTCTGACTTCAGTATCTCCGAGCGCACAGAGAGAGAGTCGGAGACAGAGGAGCCAGTCGCAGGTAAAAAAAGCCGTAAAAACTGCATTTCACCTTCAAAATACCAAGGGATCAGGAAAAGTGCTTCTGGACATCAAAAGACACATCAACAACAAAACTACATTTTATTTTTGTATGTGAATGCGAGAAAATTCATGCATGCAAGGTAAAACGTCACCCATTACCGGCATACAGGACCCAATAATCTGTACCATCACTATCCTCATCATCATCTGAGACTCTTTAATTTTATCCCTCATTCATCCATTTTCCTATCCACTTATTCTGGCGTCTGTCCCACCATGCATTTGGCATTAGGTCTGGTCAGGATGGCAGCCTATCTCAGAGCTCAGTGCGACACCATAGCGCTGAATTAATCCATATGTTAAGAAAAGGCAACTCTTTAGTGGTAATAAGAAGTAAAAGTCAACTCAGAATTATCACTATTACAAAAAAGCTTAATGCTTTTATTATCTTTGCTGTGCATCCATGACTACTGAAATCATTTTGGGTCATCATGTGGCCACTCATCAGGATCATTAAAGATGTCCAAAATCCCTCAATTGCAATTTGAGAAACTCAGTTTACAACTCACTGTCAAAGTGTAAAAGAGCCGTTCTTCCCAAATTCTTTAACTCTAACACTTTTTTACCTTTAAAAAATCAATACACTACAACCTAAAACAACAAGGAACGCAGCAAATATTTATAAGTCAACCACAGTCATGAATACATCAAACAAAACATCTGCAGCCAGATGTTCTGCCTCCAAGTCATTTAGCTTTCTCTTAAAAGCGACCAATGAGAGCAGCTTCTTAAGTTTGAAGGTTTTCTGTAATGTGTTCCAGGTGGAGGGAGCGTCCTGACCTTTGACTGCCATGACAGGTGTCATCCACCAGAGTGCAGCAGAGCTCTTTGAAGCCGTTTCTGACTACACTGCACCGATGTACTAGTCTGGCTCTCACCAGACCAAGCCAAGCTCATTAGATTTGAGATTGAGCATTAGTCTGGGGAGTCTGCTCTAAATTTTCTCTGCACAAGAGGCGTGATCAACGGGCATAGTTCAATAATAATAATCTATACTTTATTAATCCCACAAGGGGAAATTACAATTTACACTCTGGCCTGAACTACACACACATGCTCAGTACTTATACATGTACTAATGGAGCGATGTCAGAGTGGGGGGGGCTGCCCCTGGAAGGAGGTGAACTGGCACCTCTCCAGCTACCAGTCCACCACCATACTTTGGTCCGAATGGGGACTTGAACCAGCGACCCTACGGTTCCCAACCCAACTCTCTACAAACTGAGCTACTGCCACCCCCAAATGACTCTACAATTGGATAGTCCTTCAACCAATCAGACCATCGATCCCGGTGACGTCGAAGCAACATCGGCATCAGCTGCGCTTCGATGGCGTCCGGTGGTTGCTATGTTGAATGTAAACAAGAAGCTGCTCGGTCTTCTTTATCGTCATGGTGTTAAACCCGCCGTAGCGCCAGGTGGATGATTGGTTCTCAAAATTGTGAACTGAAGCAGGAGAATTAAATGTGCAGTAATCAAATCGCCGGCAGAGTGGGCGGGTTTACCCGGTTTACCGTTGTACAGTCTCAAAAAATGTATAGTCCTCAGTAAAGTGATAAGACTCTCACTGACCGTTCTGTCCAGTTGCTGCTTTATCTCCTTTTAAAGGTCCCATGGCATGACATTTATTTTAACATTAATATGTCCCCCAGCCTGCCTATGGTCCCCCAGTGGCTAGAAATGGCGATAGGTGTAAACCGAGCCCTGGGTATCCTGCTCTGCCTTTGAGAAAATGAAAGCTCAGATGGGCCGATCTGGAATCTTGCTCCTTATGAGGTCGTAAGGGGCAAGGTTACCTCCCCTGTAACTGCTTTGCCCACCCAGAGAATTTGGCCCCCCATGAGAGAGAGACATCATGGCTTTCAAACTAGCAAAGTGTTAGTAGTCAAGGCCACACCCCCAGCCTCCCCCAGCCCTCCTCCTCAAGAGCTACAGACTCAGAAATGGCTAAATTATTATTAAGTATGTAATTCTGCACCAAGGCTAAATTTTGGGAAAGAGACTTCAGATACAGTATTAGGGGACCACTAAGGTCTATATAAAAGAGACTTCAGATACAGTATTAGGGGACCACTAAGGTCTATATAAAAGAGACTTCAGATACAGTATTAGGGACCACTAAGGTCTATATAAAAGAGACTTCAGATACAGTATTAGGGACCACTAAGGTCTATATAAAAGAGACTTCAGATACAGTATTAGGGGACCACTAAGGTCTATATAAAAGAGACTTCAGATACAGTATTAGAGGACCACTAAGGTCTATATAAAAGAGACTTCAGATACAGTATTAGGGACCACTAAGGTCTATATAAAAGAGACCAGATACAGTATTAGAGGACCACTAAGGTCAATAGAAAAGAGACTTCAGATACAGTATTAGAGGACCACTAAGGTCTATATAATCCCTTTTAAATTGCTTTTTAAATAACCGAACCAGGAGGAGTTTTTAAAGTGGTTTTCCACATTCCTTGTGCCTGCTCTAAACAACAAAAGAACTGAACGAATCAGACATTCATCAACAACTGAACAACACTCCCACCATAGGTTTAGTGGGCGCACTGGTCCTGATGTGCGGGTTTTAAAAAACTATTCAGGGGGTTTGGCATGTTGCACCTCATTAACAACAAGTCATGTGTGACGTACTCAGTAGAACTTCAGACCGTTTTCTAATGAATACATTAAATGCCAAGGTTGATTTTTAGATTGGAAATCAACTCTAAATCATTTTATCAGTTTGTAGGCTGATTTTCTTCCTTCCAGGCAGCAATTATTTTTCAACTGCAGACAGATAATCCATCTACTTCATTTACTTCAAGGACGCTCGTGGTCTTTCCTTTACATGTGAGAAACATCTAAATTCCTGCTTTTATTTGTATTGTGTTCATTTATGCTATTTTTTCTTTGCATTTGCTCGTCATTCTGTACGTTGTGAGTTTCCAGCGGCAGCAAGCTCATGAATGGCGTGCGTTTACGACAATAAGGTTTATTTTTTTATAATGGTGTCTGTGGATGTGGCTTTATTACAACATGACAAAGACTGAGGTTTAACACGTGTGTGGAAAAGCTTGTGAGCCGTTGACTGTGTAATAAGCAGGGCTACACAAAATCAGCCGATTTTAAACACATTCATTATATTTTAAATAAAACTCAGTACGTTAACACATCTCCACCCCATGCAGAAAAACAGTCCACTAAATTCTGCAGATTTTCGTTCTGCATCACCTCTGAAAACTGTAAAAAAGAAAAGCTAAGCAAAAAATAACAACTGCATATCCAGGGTCTAGTAATAGTCCAACAGCAGCAATTTTAAAATCTCTAGATAGATAGATAGATAGATAGATAGATAGATAGATAGATAGATAGATAGATACTTTATTCATCCCAAAGGAAATTGTAGGCATCCAGTAAGACAACCATAACACACACATATACACACATATATCACACATACATAAGAATACTGTGTAATGATGAAGTGAACAGTGCAGGGATTGAACAGTGCAGTAGATCATGATTAAATATTAACTATGACTCTAAAATATAAACATAATAACCTATAAACTGGCTGACTGAATAAGAATAAGAACACTATGTAACAGGGAATAAGTTATGAGATATAAGATGTAGATGTTATGACCATAGTCCAGGTTATGTATAAGGGCTAATACAGCCAATAAGAAAGTTGTACAGCAGACAAGTGATATGATGGGGGGGGGGGGGCACATTTGTGTTATGTTATTTTGGGCTAACTAAATGCTCTGAAACCAGTGGCTACCTGGAAGGAAGGATTTTTAGTATTATTTAGGTGTGAAACAGGCAAAACCCCCGATATGGTCATGTAAACATCTTCCCATTGTGTTTCCATACCCGTGCACCTGACATTCTGACAGCCAGATGTACAAAAACCTAACTCCATCTTCATGATTTAGTTCAACTTAATCATTTCATTTGAAGTCTTTTCATCTGGAACTTAGAGTGGCGAGTTTAATTCTCATCCGGTCTTCTGTGTGTCACTTTGTGTCTTCGGCCTCTGCACCAAACCGAATGACCTTTTCCATCTTCTGTCTGGGTTTTTCCTTTTCCTTTTTCCCATTATCATCTTTATCAGGGTGTCCAGGGTTTTTAGAGAGCCATAGAGAAATCGGTTGAATGAATGAATGAATGAATGAATGAATGAATGTGTTGTTCTCTGAGGGTGCACAGAGTAGAGAGCAGGCTCTTTATGAGCTAGTCAACAGGGCTGACCCAGCCATTCATGGTGGATCTGAGTCAGTTTGTGCAGAAAGAGATGATTCAGACCAACAGCCTTCCAAGGTTAATCCATACTAGTGTTGTCCTTACTGGGAATCCGATGACAAAGGGAAGATTCAGCAGTATCGACGCAGTGAGGTCAGGCTCCGCTGTTAGGTTTTTCTTTTTTTTTTTAATTCAAAGTTACAATAATGGCAAAAAAGTGAACATGGTGGCACATTGTGTTCGACTGCTGGGCTCTAAACACGGTTTGTTTTGCGTTCGGAAATAGATAATACAGAGTGCTAGTCTATATCCTTCACGTTCCACTTCCGGGATTGCTCCGGTGCCGCGGGAATCTCCACCGGATGCATGTATTTTCGCCGATGTCCTTCCTCTTTCTTTGTGCTGTAATATTAAACTGGTGGATTTATGAGGACTATGGGTAACTGCTCCTCAGATCTCTGCTAGACTATCTGTCCAATCTGAGTTTTCTCACGACTATTTTAAAGCGGCTCCATGCAGAGCTTAGCGACGCCCGAGACAATTGTGATTGGTTTACTGAAATGCCAATAAACCAGAGGGCGTCTTTTTCCCATCCCAGAATGCTGTGTGCACTAGCCAGACCCTCCTCCGCTCTGTAGCGTGTGGATGGTCTGACACATGCGAGACTAAGTTCTGCAAACGGTTCAAGGAGGCCAAGCTGCTCTGGAGGCAGAAATGAGCTCATTGGTTGACTTAAGGCCGTCGGACAGTCTGGCGAGGTCGCTGACTCGAGTCTGTTTGTTGTGTTCAGTGCCGTCGTCCGTCTGAGGGACCGGCGGCCTTCGTTTTGACCGATCTGACGTGCTCGGTCAGAAGGCGGGCACTACGGTCAGTCAGACTCACATGAGACAATCTGATTGGTGGAGTGCCAGCCCGGCAATGGCGAGCGGGATGAGCGTGACTAGAGTCTCTCAAAATCTGACAAATCTTTTAAACGGAGCTTTGTCGATCTGAAATGAAGATTCAGCAGCTGCACGGCCTATTTCTCCTTAAAATGTTTTCAGAAACACGTTTCGGTGAACTATTTTAGGAAAAATTAGATCGTATTCTGAACGCAGTCGCCATGACAGTCTGGCTTTGAATTTCTGGAGAAACCAGATCCACATAACGCGCTCGTCAATCAGCTGCCGTCAGCCGGGCAGTCGGCATCGCTCGTGTGTTCTGAGGAACTTTTTTTTGGCCGTCTCGGGGAGGCGGTCAGCCCGACGGCCTTTTCTACCAACGGTCAGCCGTCGGGTTGGTGTGTCAGGGCCTTAAAACATCATCTTAGGTCGTCCTGTTGCTTCTCACACGTTTTTAAGTCTTTGGGGCCACCACTAAAGACTTGTAGGGACATTTCTAAGAACAAATCCCATAAGAAGGGACAAGTAATGCATTCGCAATCTGGCCTGATGCTATGAATGGCCCATTGCATGTGGAATGTTGCACACCATAATCATGAGAGCAGTTGCTTGCTTTGTCTTGATTTTCAGGGTTTTTTGGTCTATGCTGAGTTATGTGCAAATGGTTTCTTTAATCCACAAAGATGTACACTGTTTTTGCTGTAACTGGCATCTTACGGCTCCCATTGGTGTTGTAATGGGTTGTTAATGGGTTGGCATATCCCCTGCATCCCCTCCGAAATCTACGGCAATAAGTGTACAACAGGTAATGGCTCTGTCTTCTTCTCTCACCCCTGCTTTGGCTTTCATTTCTCTCCTCTTCTGTTCTTTCTCCCCAGATGCCAGTAACAGCAGCCACGAGTCCAGAGTGGGTTCGATCCGGGAAGGAGAGAGGAAGGCTGTGGTTCCTCTGGCCGTCATCTCCACCCTCACCGTCCTCGGCCTGATCGTCCTCATCGGCATCTTCATCTACTGGAGGTCAGAACAGCAAATAAAGCCTGATTGTTTAGACCATTAGAGGCCAGAAGAAGTCCACAGCTGGACTTCATTCTTGTCCTATGAAAGGGTATTTGCTGTTTTTCCATTTACACATCCAGCAGGCGCTGAGCAACATGGCTATTATTGTTATTATTATTAGAGTTCATCACTTTTTTCTATACTAATTGTTTTCAGTGGCAATACAGTATCAATACACAGAAGCCAAGTATCGATCTATTATTAGAAATGGGTTGGTCAGTTTGTCCCATTTTGCAGCAATAAAATTAAAATGAGATGAACAAACAGAGAAATGTTTCTTTTTAGATGAAACAGATGTTGACAAAGTTTTCTTTTGGGGACATCATTTAAAATTAGGAAAAAATCTAAAAATAATAAAATAGCAATATATTACAGAATTTTGCAATATGTTTAAAATCGCAATTATATTGTATTGTGACATGAGTATCATAATAATATCGTATCGTGAGGCCTCTGGTGATTCCCGCCCCTACTTGCAGTGCCGGATTTTCAAAATAAAATGGGTGTGTATGTAATGTATGTCTATTCAAACGCAGTTACTTCTCACACATAGTTTATTTTCTGTGAGTGTAACTTAATGACAACATCACAGATGTGCAACATTACATCAGACGTGAACGACATATTCAAATCAAATCATTCAACAAGTATTCACACCGACGTCGGCAAGGAAACGGGGGCAGGAGCACGATAACGTAATTTATAATTTATGATTTTTTACCAAATGTCGGTGTATTCACTTGCTGTGGACTTCTTCCCAATTTGGCAACCCTTTAGTGTGAGACACTGCATCAAGGAACGTACCATCTTATGGTTGTACAGTTAGATTTGGTGGAAAAGCACATACATAAAAAAATAAATCTCTCTTATACATATAACAGTATTTGGTGTGTAAATAACCAAGGTACAGTAATTGCGAGCCAGAACGTGCAGGGCTGCCTCTTTTCTTCATTACATAAGTTACGTACTTAACCCTTGTGTTGTCTTCCCGTCAACCATGCACGTGTTGTCCTACCGGGTCCAAATTGACCCGGTCTGTTTGTTGAGTCCTGCTCTGTGGTGGCCCACAGAGAGGTTTCTGTGTGTGTCATCGGAGTTCCCAGATTTCAGTTTTATCCTTATACCTTACAAATTAATATCAAAAGGGCCCCTTGCACCTCATTTTAGATCACTAACAGTGATTCAGGCACAACCTCTTTAACCCTCATGTTGTCCTCGGTCAATGACCCGCTTTCCTATATCAATGTTCTTTTAATTACCCAAAATAACATGATTAATTCCACACAACGCTCTTTGCCAAGTACAAATCTCTACTTTCATTAATTTTGGGGCGTCTTATTCAATTTTATAAGTTTCCAAATAGTATTGAGTAAAAGTTGACATAATCCAGTTTGTGACATACTTTCTGTGACTTTCCTTTAATTTTAGTCTAAATAATTCCTAATTTCTGCTTTTCTAACTCAAACATTAGGTATAATTTTCTATAAATGAGATTTATTGACCATAAATTCCAGAAATAAATAAGAAACAAAGTTAATAAGTTAGTGTTACGTAGTGTTGAAAACGTCAAAAAGGGAAAAACATTAAAAAAAAGGAACAAAAATGTAAGAAAAAGTTAAAAACATTGATAACAAGCATCAACAAAAGTGTTGATTTTCAATTTTGACGGGAAGACAACACGAGGGTTAAGGAAGTCCCGATCAAATCCTCACGTCAACAGACATCCTGTTTTTATCATTGATTTCTGTCTTTATAGGTGTGAATAATCTATCCAGCATTTTTCAAAGCACTCACACACACGCATGCACGCACACACACACACACACACACACACACGTGGCCCCTTTAACTCCGCCTGTCTTTCAACCCCATCATATCTCATATAATATGTGGGAGGGGGAGTGAAGTGGGGACTTTAGCCAGAAGACTCCTGTATTGATCTGGAAAGCTGAATCTCCTTGAAAATGAGCTGTGTGTGTGTGTGTGTGTGTGTGTGTGTGTGTCTTCACCAGCAGCCCCTTCACAGACAATACCTCCTGTGCTGTAGCTGTTGATGCAGCTGCTGGCGGACTGAATGAAGCCTTTCAGCCGCCGCCGCCGCTCACTTTTGACAGCATTGACAGTGTTTTGGATGACTCTTGGTCCGACCTTGAGAGATGCTGTTTTTTTTTTTTTTAATTTATTGACACGTATAAAAACCGTTTCCTTCGAAGACCCTGAAAAGTACAAGTGGTTACAGATAATGCATAAAGGGTTGGAAAACTGGATTTGTAGCAAAGAAAGGTTTCTTTGAGAATGTTGTAAAAGTTGTTTTTGTATGCCTATTCAAGACCAAAACCTAAAATATATATTTCTTCTCATGCTGTAAACATCTTTAGCTGTGCCGTATGCAAAAAAAAAAAGCAGCCCTCTGCCTCCCACTCAGACTGTGAAATAACCAACTTCAGAAATCTGATCAAGGACACGCTGTCAAATGCAGTGTAAACACTTTCCGTAATATTTTGGACATTTAGACTCGGCATATTGTTCTTGTTTTTTGCCGCTCTGCTTGTTGTTGTATCTCCGAGATTGAGCAGTGCTAAGCTGGTAATAATCTGGGGAGCAGGGGGATTAATGCTCGGTGAAGGACGTACCTTGGCTGCGGCGAGCGTCCACTGGGCCAAGAGTCCACAGAGGCTCGGGGATAGAAAAGGACATCCGCAAGATTATGTCGGACAGAAGGAAACGTGTCAGTGCCTTTAGGCGAGCAGCAGGAGGCTGCTGTGCTAATCTGGCTGCTGTGGTGTCCTTGTTTACTCCCTCCTGACAACACAGTGCTCATTTGGACACTGCTGCTGTGCATTTGAGGTCAAGTAGTTTGAGAGGATTTTTGAAAGTTCACAACAAGATGAGCAATGGAGAGCATGTTACTATGTCGCTATATAGTGTTTAAAGGCATCGATCAGTTCCAACTAGGGCTGGGCAATGTATGGATATTATATCGATGAAACCGTGCTGCTGCTGCCACTTGCCAGGACAGTCTTCTAAAAGAGATTTTTAATCTCAAGGAGTTTTTTATCCTGGTTAAATAAAGGTTTGAATGAATGAATGAAACATGACGCTAGAGATCGTCTTTCATTTTGTATATCGTAACGTTGTGATATGACATAAGTGTTCTGGTTTTAAAGGCTGCATTACAGTAAAGTGATATACATCATACATCTGAATCATTTCTGTTAAAAGCTAGGCTATGTGTGCTTTACATGGTTGAGACTTTAAGGGGTTGAGACCAAGACAAGACGGAGACAATAAGGGGTTGAGACTCGAGACAAGACCGAGACTTTGAGGGGTTGAGACCGAGACAAGACCGAGACTTTGAGGGTTGAGACCGAGACAAGACGAAGACAATAAGGGGTTGAGACTGAGACAAGACCGAGACTTTGAGGGGTTGAGACTCAAGACAAGACAGAGACAATAAGGGAGACTGAGACCGAGACAAGACCGAGACTTTAAGTTGGGTTGGAGACTCTGAGACAAGACTTGAGACTTTGAGGGGTTGAGACCTAGACAAGACCGAGACTTTGAGACAAGGAGACGAGACCGAGACAAGACCAGACTTTGAGACTTTGAGGGGTTGAGAGACCGAGACAAGACCGAGACTTTAAGTTGGTTGAGAGACCAAGACAAGACGGAGACAATAAGGGGTTGAGACCGAGACAAGACCAAGACTTTGAGGGGTTGAGACCGAGGCAAGACCGAGACTTTGAGGGTTGAGACCGAGACAAGACCGAGACTTTGAGGGTTGAGACCGAGACAAGACCGAGACTTTGAGGGTTGAGACCGAGACAAGACCTAGACTTTAAGGGGTTGAGACCAAGACAAGACGGAGACAATAAGGGTTGAGACCGAGACAAGACCAAGACTTTGAGGGGTTGAGACCGAGACGAGACCAAGACTTGAAGGGGTTGAGTCCAAAACGAGGCCGAGACTTTGAGCGGTTGGTACAGAGACAAGACCGAGACTTTTAGGGGTTGAGACCGAGACAAGACCGAGACTTTGAGGGGTTGAGACCAAGACAAGACTGAGACAATAAGGGGTTGAGACCGAGACAAGACCGTGACTTTGAGGGGTTGAGACCAAGACAAGACTGAGACAATAAGGGGTTGAGACCGAGACAAGACCGAGACTTTGAGGGGTTGAGACCAAGACAAGACTGAGACAATGAGGGGTTGAGACCGAGACAAGACCGAGACTTTGAGGGGTTGAGACCAAGACAAGACTGAGACAATGAGGGGTTGAGACCGAGACAAGACGGAGACAATAAGGGGTTGAGACTGAGACAAGACCGAGACTTTGAGGTTGAGACCAAGACAAGACGGAGACAATAAGGGTTGAGACCGAGACAAGACCAAGACTTTGAGGGGTTGAGACCGAGGCAAGACCGAGACTTTGAGGGGTTGAGACCGAGACAAGACCGAGACTTTGAGGGGTTGAGACCGAGACAAGACCGAGACTTTGAGGGGTTGAGACCGAGACAAGACCTAGACTTTAAGGGGTTGAGACCAAGACAAGACGGAGACAATAAGGGGTTGAGACCGAGACAAGACCAAGACTTTGAGGGGTTGAGACCGAGACGAGACCAAGACTTGAAGGGGTTGAGTCCAAAACGAGGCCGAGACTTTGAGCGGTTGGTACAGAGACAAGACCGAGACTTTTAGGGGTTGAGACCGAGACAAGACCGAGACTTTGAGGGGTTGAGACCAAGACAAGACTGAGACAATAAGGGGTTGAGACCGAGACAAGACGGAGACTTTGAGGGGTTGAGACCAAGACAAGACTGAGACAATGAGGGGTTGAGACCGAGACAAGACGGAGACTTTAAGGGGTTGAGACCAAGACAAGACGGAGACAATAAGGGGTTGAGACCGAGACAAGACCAAGACTTGGAGGGGTTGAGTCCAAAACGAGGCAGAGACTTTGAGCGGTTGGTACAGAGACAAGACCGAGACTTTTAGGGGTTGAGACCGAGACAAGACCGAGACTTTGAGGGGTTGAGACCAAGACAAGACTGAGACAATAAGGGGTTGAGACCGAGACAAGACGGAGACTTTGAGGGGTTGAGACCAAGACAAGACTGAGACAATAAGGGGTTGAGACCGAGACAAGACCGAGACTTTGAGGGGTTGAGACCAAGATAAGACTGAGACAATGAGGGGTTGAGACCGAGACAAGACCGAGACTTTGAGGGGTTGAGACCAAGACAAGACGGAGACAATAAGGGGTTGAGACCGAGACAAGACCAAGACTTTGAGGGGTTGAGACCGAGGCAAGACCGAGACTTTGAGGGGTTGAGACCGAGACAAGACCGAGACTTTGAGGGGTTGAGACCGAGACAAGACCGAGACTTTGAGGGGTTGAGACCGAGACAAGACCTAGACTTTAAGGGGTTGAGACCAAGACAAGACGGAGACAATAAGGGGTTGAGACCGAGACAAGACCAAGACTTTGAGGGGTTGAGACCGAGACGAGACCAAGACTTGAAGGGGTTGAGTCCAAAACGAGGCCGAGACTTTGAGCGGTTGGTACAGAGACAAGACCGAGACTTTTAGGGGTTGAGACCGAGACAAGACCGAGACTTTGAGGGGTTGAGACCAAGACAAGACTGAGACAATAAGGGGTTGAGACCGAGACAAGACCGTGACTTTGAGGGGTTGAGACCAAGACAAGACTGAGACAATAAGGGGTTGAGACCGAGACAAGACCGAGACTTTGAGGGGTTGAGACCAAGACAAGACTGAGACAATGAGGGGTTGAGACCGAGACAAGACCGAGACTTTGAGGGGTTGAGACCAAGACAAGACTGAGACAATGAGGGGTTGAGACCGAGACAAGACGGAGACAATAAGGGGTTGAGACTGAGACAAGACCGAGACTTTGAGGGGTTGAGACCAAGACAAGACGGAGACAATAAGGGGTTGAGACCGAGACAAGACCAAGACTTTGAGGGGTTGAGACCGAGGCAAGACCGAGACTTTGAGGGGTTGAGACCGAGACAAGACCGAGACTTTGAGGGGTTGAGACCGAGACAAGACCGAGACTTTGAGGGGTTGAGACCGAGACAAGACCTAGACTTTAAGGGGTTGAGACCAAGACAAGACGGAGACAATAAGGGTTGAGACCGAGACAAGACCAAGACTTTGAGGGGTTGAGACCGAGACGAGACCAAGACTTGAAGGGGTTGAGTCCAAAACGAGGCCGAGACTTTGAGCGGTTGGTACAGAGACAAGACCGAGACTTTTAGGGGTTGAGACCGAGACAAGACCGAGACTTTGAGGGGTTGAGACCAAGACAAGACTGAGACAATAAGGGGTTGAGACCGAGACAAGACGGAGACTTTGAGGGGTTGAGACCAAGACAAGACTGAGACAATGAGGGGTTGAGACCGAGACAAGACGGAGACTTTAAGGGGTTGAGACCAAGACAAGACGGAGACAATAAGGGGTTGAGACCGAGACAAGACCAAGACTTGGAGGGGTTGAGTCCAAAACGAGGCAGAGACTTTGAGCGGTTGGTACAGAGACAAGACCGAGACTTTTAGGGGTTGAGACCGAGACAAGACCGAGACTTTGAGGGGTTGAGACCAAGACAAGACTGAGACAATAAGGGGTTGAGACCGAGACAAGACGGAGACTTTGAGGGGTTGAGACCAAGACAAGACTGAGACAATAAGGGGTTGAGACCGAGACAAGACCGAGACTTTGAGGGGTTGAGACCAAGATAAGACTGAGACAATGAGGGGTTGAGACCGAGACAAGACCGAGACTTTGAGGGGTTGAGACCAAGACAAGACTGAGACAATGAGGGGTTGAGACCGAGACAAGACGGAGACTTTAAGGGGTTAAGACCAAGACAAGACGGAGACAATAAGGGGTTGAGACTGAGACAAGACCAAGACTTTGAGGGGTTGAGACCGAGACGAGACCAAGACTTGGAGGGGTTGAGTCCAAAACGAGGCCGAGACTTTGAGCGGTTGGTACAGAGACAAGACCGAGACTTTTAGGGTTGAGACCGAGACAAGACCGAGACTTTGAGGGGTTGAGACCAAGACAAGACTGAGACAATAAGGGGTTGAGACCGAGACAAGACCGAGACTTTGAGGGGTTGAGACCAAGACAAGACTGAGACAATAAGGGGTTGAGACCGAGACAAGACCGAGACTTTGAGGGGTTGAGACCAAGACAAGACTGAGACAATGAGGGGTTGAGACTGAGACAAGACGGAGACTTTAAGGGGTTGAGACCAAGACAAGACTGAGACAATAAGGGGTTGAGACCGAGACAAGACCAAGACTTTGAGGGGTTGAGACCGAGACGAGACCAAGACTTGGAGGGGTTGAGTCCAAAACGAGGCCGAGACTTTGAGCGGTTGGTACAGAGACAAGACCGAGACTTTTAAGGGTTGAGACCGAGACAAGACCGAGACTTTGAGGGGTTGAGACCAAGACAAGACTGAGACAATAAGGGGTTGAGACCGAGACAAGACCGAGACTTTGAGGGGTTGAGACCAAGACAAGACTGAGACAATGAGGGGTTGAGACCGAGACAAGACGGAGACTTTGAGGGGTTGAGACCAAGACAAGACTGAGACAATGAGGGGTTGAGACCGAGACAAGACCAAGACTTTGAGGGGTTGAGACCGAGACGAGACCAAGACTTGGAGGGGTTGAGTCCAAAACGAGGCCGAGACTTTGAGCGGTTGGTACAGAGACAAGACCGAGACTTTTAGGGGTTGAGACCGAGACAAGACCGAGACTTTGAGGGGTTGAGACCAAGACAAGACTGAGACAATGAGGGGTTGAGACCGAGACAAGACCGAGACTTTGAGGGGTTGAGACCAAGACAAGACTGAGACAATAAAGGGTTGAGACCGAGACAAGACGGAGACTTTAAGGGGTTGAGACCAAGACAAGACGGAGACAATAAGGGGTTGAGACCGAGACAAGACCAAGACTTTGAGGGGTTGAGACCGAGACGAGACCAAGACTTGGAGGGGTTGAGTCCAAAACGAGGCCGAGACTTTGAGCGGTTGGTACAGAGACAAGACCGAGACTTTTAGGGGTTGAGACCGAGACAAGACCGAGACTTTAGGGGTTGAGACCGAGACGAGACCAAGACTTGGAGGGGTTGAGTCCAAAACGAGGCCGAGACTTTGAGCGGTTGGTACAGAGACAAGGCCGAGACTTTTAGGGGTTGAGACCGAGACAAGACCGAGACTTTGAGGGGTTGAGACCAAGACAAGACGGCGACAATAAGGGGTTGAGACCGAGACAAGACCGAGACTTTGAGGGGTTGAGACCAAGACAAGACTGAGACAATGAGGGGTTGAGACCGAGACAAGACGGAGACTTTAAGGGGTTGAGACCAAGACAAGACGGAGACAATAAGGGGTTGAGACCGAGACAAGACCAAGACTTGGAGGGGTTGAGTCCAAAACGAGGCAGAGACTTTGAGCGGTTGGTACAGAGACAAGACCGAGACTTTTAGGGGTTGAGACCGAGACAAGACCGAGACTTTGAGGGGTTGAGACCAAGACAAGACTGAGACAATAAGGGGTTGAGACCGAGACAAGACGGAGACTTTGAGGGGTTGAGACCAAGACAAGACTGAGACAATAAGGGGTTGAGACCGAGACAAGACCGAGACTTTGAGGGTTGAGACCAAGATAAGACTGAGACAATGAGGGGTTGAGACCGAGACAAGACCGAGACTTTGAGGGGTTGAGACCAAGACAAGACTGAGACAATGAGGGGTTGAGACCGAGACAAGACGGAGACTTTAAGGGGTTAAGACCAAGACAAGACGGAGACAATAAGGGGTTGAGACTGAGACAAGACCAAGACTTTGAGGGGTTGAGACCGAGACGACCAAGACTTGGAGGTTGAGTCCAAAACGAGGCCGAGACTTTGAGCGGTTGGTACAGAGACAAGACCGAGACTTTTAGGGGTTGAGACCGAGACAAGACCGAGACTTTGAGGGGTTGAGACCAAGACAAGACTGAGACAATAAGGGGTTGAGACCGAGACAAGACCGAGACTTTGAGGGGTTGAGACCAAGACAAGACTGAGACAATAAGGGGTTGAGACCGAGACAAGACCGAGACTTTGAGGGGTTGAGACCAAGACAAGACTGAGACAATGAGGGGTTGAGACCGAGACAAGACGGAGACTTTAAGGGGTTGAGACCAAGACAAGACTGAGACAATAAGGGGTTGAGACCGAGACAAGACCAAGACTTTGAGGGGTTGAGACCGAGACGAGACCAAGACTTGGAGGGGTTGAGTCCAAAACGAGGCCGAGACTTTGAGCGGTTGGTACAGAGACAAGACCGAGACTTTTAAGGGTTGAGACCGAGACAAGACCGAGACTTTGAGGGGTTGAGACCAAGACAAGACTGAGACAATAAGGGGTTGAGACCGAGACAAGACCGAGACTTTGAGGGGTTGAGACCAAGACAAGACTGAGACAATGAGGGGTTGAGACCGAGACAAGACGGAGACTTTGAGGGGTTGAGACCAAGACAAGACTGAGACAATGAGGGGTTGAGACCGAGACAAGACCAAGACTTTGAGGGGTTGAGACCGAGACGAGACCAAGACTTGGAGGGGTTGAGTCCAAAACGAGGCCGAGACTTTGAGCGGTTGGTACAGAGACAAGACCGAGACTTTTAGGGGTTGAGACCGAGACAAGACCGAGACTTTGAGGGGTTGAGACCAAGACAAGACTGAGACAATGAGGGGTTGAGACCGAGACAAGACGGAGACTTTGAGGGGTTGAGACCAAGACAAGACTGAGACAATAAAGGGTTGAGACCGAGACAAGACGGAGACTTTAAGGGGTTGAGACCAAGACAAGACGGAGACAATAAGGGGTTGAGACCGAGACAAGACCAAGACTTTGAGGGTTGAGACCGAGACGAGACCAAGACTTGAGGGGTTGAGTCCAAACGAGGCCGAGACTTTGAGCTGTTGGTACAGAGACAAGACCGAGACTTTTAGGGGTTGAGACCGAGACAAGACCGAGACTTTTAGGGGTTGAGACCGAGACGAGACCAAGACTTGGAGGGGTTGAGTCCAAAACGAGGCCGAGACTTTGAGCGGTTGGTACAGAGACAAGGCCGAGACTTTTAGGGGTTGAGACCGAGACAAGACCGAGACTTTGAGGGGTTGAGACCAAGACAAGACGGCGACAATAAGGGGTTGAGACCGAGACAAGACCAAGACTTTGAGGGGTTGAGACCGAGACAAGACTGAGACAATGAGGGGTTGAGACCGAGACAAGACGGCGACAATAAGGGGTTGAGACCGAGACAAGACGGAGACAATAAGGGGTTGAGACCGAGACAAGACGGAGACAATAAGGGGTTGAGACAGAGACAAGACTGAGACTTTGAGGGGTTGAAACGGACGAGACCAAGACTTTGAGGGAGTGAGACCGAGACAAGACCGAGACTTTGAGGGGTTGAGACGGACGAGACCAAGACTTTGAGGGAGTGAGACCGAGACAAGACCGAGACTTTGAGGGGTTGAGACGGACGAGACCGAGACTTTAAGGGGTTGAATTAAGATTCAGACCAATTAAGATTCTTCTTCATTCTCCTACTTTATTGTCATAATTGTATCGTGACAAACGCCTCGATAAAATAATTTAAAAAGCAGTTGTGGAAATGAACATGTTGAACCCTGAAGATGTCTCACACACTCTTTAATTGTTCTGGAAAGTTCCTCATTCAGATTTATTCGTGATTTTAACTCATGATGTCCCTAAGTGACACTTGCAGAACGTCCTGGTAGCGGTCATGTGACAGTTTGTCAATTTGTGTTCCCATGACAACATTTCCAATATGGCTGTGGGCATGGTCAACTGATGTAACAGACCTAGCTAATTTAATTTAAAACGCATTTTTTAAATTTGTTTCTACGGTGACATTCAAGTCATTAAAATATTTAAGAAGTTCAGAGTGCTAACTTGACAAATAGAAATCCAGATTTCAGTGGAAATAAACACTCTTCAGCCTCGCCGAGAGAATAACGACGTAATAATCTCAGAGCTCAACCCTTTTACTGCGTTATTGTGTGTGTGTGTGTGTGTGTGTGTTGGTGATAATCCCTGATGCCCATTTCTGGCCGAGACAACGCAGGTTCATCAGAGGCAATCTCATCCGTTTAAAAACTTGTCAAGGATTAACAGAACATCTTTTTTTCCTGTGTTTTTCGGAAGATTACTTGTATTCTCCAAAATCTGGGCTAACGCAGAGTCACATGAAAACAAAAGCATCTTCTGCCTTTATATCCTCCGCTCAGATTCAGTGCAGGCTGAAGCATGGCATCAATGCTGATATTTATACATATATACAGTATATTCTGTATTTGTATTTTCAGTTCAGGATTTTTTACACAATATATTTTCCTTTGATTTGAATTACTTTCATTGATTTTGTCATTCTGTTTTTCTTCTAGTATGTACTAAAGGTTAACGTCTCTCTATATTTATGTTAAACACTTAACCCTGCTGTTGTCCTCGGGTCAAATTTGACCCATTTTATTAACAACTTTCTTTATCAGAACTATGACAAAAGAACGTTGGAAAAAAAGTGACAAATGTTTAAAAAAAACTACAAAAATGCAGGAAAAAATCAACAAAAATATATTATTTTTTTTAATGCTGAAAAAGTGGAAAAAAATTGACAAAAAACATTGAAAACATTGGAAAAGCGACAAAAAAAGTTAAAAAATTGACTCGAACGTAATTAAAAAAACGTCAAAAAATTGACAGAAAAAATTGAGTACAATTGACAAAAACATCGAGAAAAGTGTAGAAAAGAACAACAAAAGGTTGAAATTTCAACCCAGAAAATCACAAAGTTGGTCAATGGGAAGACTACACAGGGGTTAACCATGTTGTCCTAAATGTTGTCAAACCTAAAATATAGATCATTTGAAAATAACCGTTTATTTGTTCATATACAGTATGTTCGGACAAAAGTGACTGCTTTATTTAATCTAAAACATTTCATGGTTTATTTTCAAATTAAAATACATTCTGGTGTGTGTGTGTGTGTGTGTGTGTGTGTGTGTAGGACCTGTTTTCAGACGGCTCACTTCTACATCAACGAAAGCTCATCACCAAGAGTCATCGCTGCACCGTCCACTGCTGCATTGACATCTGGTAACACACACACACACACACACACACACACACACACACACACACACAGACACGCGCACACACAGACACACACACACACACACACACACACACACACCAAACAAGGTTAACGTTTGAGGACCCAAAACATAGACACAAAAAAATTAAAGAATCAAGTCCAGGAAGTTTTATTTATTAAGACCACAAATTACAAATTTGCCTCAAAAGTCTTTACAATCTGCGCTCTCTCTATGCTTAAAATAGGTTCAGGTAAAGAAAAAACCCACTTTTCAAAACCTTCCCTTTAAAAAAAAAAAAAAAAAAGGCCTTGATTTCGTGAATGGGTCTGGGTTTCATATTTGAAAATGCCAATTTTTTTTACATTGTCCTCACTTTCCTGAAAGTCCTCCCTCTCAAATTAGTTACATTTTCTAAAAATCTATTTTCCTTTTCAAAAAAAAATCACAAAATTTCTAAAATTTGATTTCTCGACACGTCGTTATGTTCCAAATATGTTGTTACTTTCCCCAAATGTCTACAATTTTCTTACAAACACTTTATCTAAGATCTGAAAATCGCGCAAAGATGGTCGTTAAGTAGACACGAAAGGAAGCACTAAAATTGACTAATTAGTGTGAAGGTAGTTTCAAGTGGGTTAGGGTTAGGGTTTTATACAGAGAAAGACAGAGAAAGACAGAGAAAGACAGACTTGAAGGGTAGCACTTTAAAGAAAAAGTGTGAATGTGTAGTGTTGAAAATAGACACGAAAGGCAGCACTAGATTGGCTTAATCAGTGTGAAGAAGAGTCCGAGGAGACGAAAGGTGACGTCTCTAAAAATAGAGTCGTGAAGGGTAGTGACACTGAGGGTCATCACGAAAGGGAGCACTAACATGGACTAATTAGTGTGAAGGTAGTCTCAACTGGGTTAGGGGTTGGGGTTAGGGGTTAGGGTTAGGGTTTTATCTGTCTTAATGTTTTTATTTTTAACTGTTTATACTTGTGTTTTATCTGTTTTTAGTTTTTTTTTAACTGATTTTGTGTAAAGCACTTTAAATTGCCCTGTTGCTGAAATGTGCTCTACAAATGAAGCTGCCTTGCCTTTATTGTAATAATGCAAAACATATTAACACCACTTTGTCTCCTGCGATAGTTCAGTGTGGTTTCCTGTTGATTGAATTTCCCCTCTATGGGATCCATAAAGTATATCTTTATCTTCTTTATTTTCCAGACGAACAGACAGCTTTTCCAGTGAAGGAGTTCGTCAAACACGTGGCTGAGCTTCACGACACGCTCGGCTTCCAACGAGAGTTTGAGGTACAAAGACCGGATGGTTTTTCCAGCTGAAACTAAAATACATAATATTTTTTCAAATAATATCTCTACTGTCTTAAGGCACGGTCACACGAGAATACAGCCGAGTGACCATCGCCTGCATTGAGGTAAAACTGTCTGGTTAGACGCTGCAAAAGTCAACATCTCCGCCATCTTAGCTCACGCGGAAAACGGCAAACCGAAGTCAACCAATCACGCTGCTTTACTGCTGCTGAGGTTGTCATTTTGCCGGGCAAAGTTTAACTCCATGCAATGTGAAGATGCAATGTGAAGATGCAAGTTTCTTTTTCCCACTGGAAGAAAATGTTTTATACGTTCCTTAACTCGCAAAGAATGGAAATGAATGGGAGACGGATAACCCATAGACGGATAACCCATAGACGGATAACCCATAGACGGATAACCCATAGACGGATAACCCATAGACGGATAATCCATAGACGGATAATCCATAGACGGATAACCCATAGACGGATAATCCATAGACAGATAACCCATAGACGGATGATCCATAGACGGATAACCCATAGACGGATAACCCATAGACGGATAATCCATAGACGGATAATCCATAGACGGATAACCCATAGACGGATAATCCATAGACGGATAACCCATAGACGGATGATCCATAGACGGATAACCCATAGACGGATAATCCATAGACGGATAATCCATAGACGGATAACCCATAGACGGATAATCCATAGACGGATAATCCATAGACGGATAACCCATAGACGGATAACCCATAGACGGATAACCCATAGACGGATAATCCATAGACGGATAACCCATAGACGGATAATCCATAGACGGATAATCCATAGACGGATAACCCATAGACGGATAATCCATAGACGGATAACCCATAGACGGATGATCCATAGACGGATAACCCATAGACGGATAACCCATAGACGGATAATCCATAGACGGATAATCCATAGACGGATAACCATAGACGGATAATCCATAGACGGATAACCCATAGACGGATGATCCAGACGGATAACCCATAGACGGATAATCCATAGACGGATAACCATAGACGGATAACCATAGACGGATAATCCATAGACGGATAATCCATAGACGGATAACCCATAGACGGATAACCCATAGACGGATAACCCATAGACGGATAACCCATAGACGGATAATCCATAGACGGATAATCCATAGACGGATAACCCATAGACGGATAATCCATAGACGGATAATCCATAGACGGATAATCCATAGACGGATAACCCATAGACGGATAACCCATAGACGGATAATCCATAGACGGATAATCCATAGACGGATAACCCATAGACGGATGATCCATAGACGGATAACCCATAGACGGATAATCCATAGACGGATAATCCATAGACGGATAACCCATAGACGGATAACCCATAGACGGATAACCCATAGACGGATAATCCATAGACGGATAATCCATAGACGGATAACCCATAGACGGATGATCCATAGACGGATAACCCATAGACGGATAATCCATAGACGGATAATCCATAGACGGATAACCCATAGACGGATGATCCATAGACGGATAACCCATAGTGCCGAAGCAGTACGATCATCCAGGTACTTTTACATGCAGATGTTTTATGCCGTTTTATTCATGCGGCGCTAAGTAACTCATAGGTATGACGTTCATGGGGGCTGCCCATGGAAAGGTGCCCTGAGCAGTTGGGGGTTCGGTGCCTTGCTCAAGAGCAATGAATCCGCCGCCAAAGGAAAAAATCAACACAAAGACAACGAGGCTTGAGAGGGACAAAGGGACACTACTCAGGGTACCCGCGGGGTCTTAAAAGTCTTAAAAATGTCTTAAATATGATATTAGAAAATGAAGGCCTTAAAAGTCTCACATTTCTTTAGAAAGTCTTAAATTTCGTCCACGAAGGTCTAACATTTATAGTAAGTATAAGTTACTCTTTGATTGTTTTGTCACAAAGCATGTACAATACAGTGTTGTATAAAGTTGAAGTACTTGTTTTTATACCCTAAAATCCTTTCTGATATTCCTTTATATCCTACATACTTTTGCCAGTATGGCCATGAAGTTGGTATTCAATTTTATTATATTTTTATAATAAAATTTTTACAATATGGTATTAAAAAGGCCTTAAAAAGTCTTAAATTTAACTTGTGGAAACCTGGGGGTACCTTGACTACTATTTCACTTTCTCTTGATCATCAAAAAGTATTTCCTTATATTGACAACGTGATGGTGGTATTTCCTCATCAAATAAGAGTGAAAATAGAAAAACAATCTTAGAAAAACGGTTAAATAAGCATGTTATTTTACATAATTATATTATGAACAGGTATGGTTTTTGTACAAACCAAAGTATTACATTAAAATTGATCAGTTTATAAAATGCAATCAATTTGCATCATTATTTCCTAGTGCCCAATCAAATGTCTTGATTTGTCCGACTGTACAGTACAAACCCCTAAAATTCCCAGAATGCAGCGTGTTATGCACAACCCATAATAAAAACAATACATTTCTTTTTTTAGATGAATTTGAACACTGAATTACATAACCCTGTTCTCATTTGTGTTGGTTTGCCCGTTGTGTTGCAGCAGCATGAGCTGTCCTGTGAGATGTATTAGTTGTTTTCTGTGTCGTCTTGTAATTTGTGTTTTTGCACCTCCTTTGGTTGTGATCCGTGTTGTCATGGAAACGTCCTGGCTGCCTGCTGCTTCCTCACCCTCATCATTAGATACTGAAGGAGAGTTACGAGGTAAGACGCTCTCCTCCTGACGCCTTCATTCACTTCATCACCGACGCTGCCGAGCTGTGTTTTTGTCTCGTCTCGTGTTTTTTGTTCGTGTGGAACTGTGGATGTACAAACACATGATTTCTTTGACACCAGTGGAAGAAGTCCTGGATGTATTATAAGAAATGGATACTGGACTACAAAATGAGGAGGCCCGGAAGGAAATCATGTGAGGAGAGAGGAAACGAGGAAATGTGTTTTTAGAGGGATGAGACGTCCCTACCTCTGAAGTATCATGTAAATTCGTCAGCTGTATGAGCAGAATTAGCAACCCTTTAGGCTGCACGGCTTCCAGGAAGGGTGCTCTGGTTTATCCTCGCTCATAGCTCCTCAGAGATCCCTCCTCCATCCTCAATCGTAGCTCCTTAGATATCCCTCCTCTATCCTCACTCATAGCTCCTCAGAGATCCCTCCTTGAACCTCACTCGTAGCTCCTCAGTGATCCCTCCTCTATCCTTACTCGTAGCTCCTCAGTGATCCCTCCTGTATCCTCACTCGTAGCTCCTCAGTGATCCCTCCTCTATCCTTACTCGTAGCTCCTCAGTGATCCCTCCTGTATCCTCACTCATAGCTCCTCAGAGATTCCTCCTCCAGCCTCACTCATAGCTCCTTAGAGATCCCTCCTCCATCCTCACTCGTAGCTCCTTAGATATCCCTCCTCTATCTTCACTCATAGCTCCTCAGAGATCCCACCTCCATCCTCACTTGTAGCTCCTCAGAGATCCCTCCTCCATCCTCACTCATAACCTTAGATATCCATCCTCCATCCTCACTTGTAGCTCCTCAGAGATCCCTCCTCCATCCTCACTAATAGCTCCTTAGATATTCCTCCTCCATCCTCACTTGTAGCTCCTCAGAGATCCCTCCTCCATCCTCACTAATAGCTCCTTAGATATTCCTCCTCCATCTTCACTCGTAGCTCCTCAGTGATCCCTCCTTCATTCACTCATAGCTCCTCAGAGATCCCTCCTTGATCCTCCCTCGTAGCTCCTCAGAGATGCCTCCTCCTCCTCGCTGGTAAAAGTGAGGAGCGAGGAGATATCAAATACGAGACTTGAGAAGCAGCCCCAGTCTCTCTCCCTGGCTCTACTTCTTTGTCCAATAAACTTTGCACAGACATGACATCATGAACATAAAAATGCGTTTCCTATGGTGGCAAATGACCCACTTAGGTTTAGGCAAGAATACCTGGGTAAGCCAATCAGAGGCAGAGTAAGGCAGAGAAGGGTGGGACACACCCTCACCATCGCTAATCTGTGTACGGGATGCAACGGTCTATGAAGAAAATGCTTTCTGGGCTGCAGGGGATTTTTGTTACAGTTGTACAATGTGTTGTATCCAGCTCTCTTAATACATCCATGGATGTAGTAATTTTTAAGTAAATGACATATCACGATTAGACAATCCCACACACCGCTTTAGATAATGTAGGAAACGCATTGTCAGATCACACAGTAGATGTTTTGTCTCTGGCTCGGTATCAAGCCAGAATACTTCTTTGGTTCCCACGAAAATGTGTCCTGAACACCGAGAGCTGTTATTAAAGTTATTATGTTTTTTTTTCTTCAATCAGATAATTCCTGATTTTCAGACTGTATTTTATCCGAACAGAGCTGCTTGTGTTCAACTTTCAACTTTTGAGAACTTGAAAAACAAAGATATAGGGGGAAAAGTATATTGGTATTGGTACTGGACCTCAGGTGTCATATTGGAAACAGTATTGAACATTTGCAAATGTACCCAGCCCTACAGCCACGTAAATATTACTTATTATATAAGTAATATGTCATCTTATGTGGAATGTAAACTCTGAATCTGCAAGTTACCCAGTAGCACTAGCTGTCCGAACTGTACTCAAATACAGTAGCAATGCCTCTCAACTGAAGTATGTAGCTAAGCTCCCACTTTGCCTTTTTTTTAACCTGTATTTAACCAGGAAGGTTGAGATTGAAATCTCTTTTCTGAGGGAGACCTGGCCAAGACAGCACACCAGTTCCAATTTAAATAAAAATAGAAAAACAGCAGTGTCAAAATTACACATAGAGGAAAGGAACAGGCCCCATGTGGCAGTTGCATTTTTGAATTACATGGCATTTTAAAATGGCCTTAAATTCATTTAATGGGACTAGATCATTTAGATGGAGCAAGTTTTGCAAGTTATTCCAAGACTATGGAGCGAAGTAAGAGAAGTCTTTGAGGGTTTGAAGCTTTTCTTTGCGTGTTCAGGAGGTTCAGACGTGCACGGTGGACATGGGGATGACGACAGACAGCTCCAACCATCCTGACAACACAACAAAAAACAGATACAGCAACATCCTGGCCTGTGAGTACACTTCCCTGTGTGACACCACAAAAGAATGACAGTTCTGTTGTGGGTATCGTCAACGTATTTTTTAAAAATCGTTTTAACTGAATTTGGGTCGCTGAGAACCACACCGTCTGCTTCCGTTTGCACAACCTTTGAACATCAGACCTCACAAGCATACGCTTGTGTCTTCCTCAGTTAATTTAAGTCAAAAAGATGGACATCCACATGTGCATATTATTAAAAGGGAATGGACATTAGACATCTGGAACAAGAAACTATCAATACAAAACCTTTGGTTCTGTACAATTCTGATGCTAACAACTGTAATTCCATTTCTACTTGTCAATTGATGTGAAATTTCCCAATAAAAAGATAATTAAAAAAAATAAAGATGGACTTCAGTCCAATCTCTGCGCCTCTCATGCAGAGAGAGCTTCAGGATGTGTTAGCCTAGCTTTGCACATAATAAAAATAAACACACTCTTATAGTTCTTAAAACTAGAATTTGAATGATCTTAAAGATGTTTTGTGTATTTATATTATCAATCCGGTGTGTGTGTGTGTGTGTGTGTGTGTGTGTGTGTGTGTGTGTGTGTGTGTGTGTGTGTGTGTGTGTGTGTAATAAAGCCTGATTAATCTTCTTCCTCTGTGCATTAGAGCTCCATTGTTGTTAAAAACACATCAGTGAGCCACTTGGTTTCACTGGGTGACGTGTTCCTGTGTTATGAACTCACACACCGTCCACACAGCGTCCTGCTGCCACAAATACTCACTAGAGCCCCACATGTGGATTCATTCGCTGGAAATAGTCAAATAGACAAATGCATGATTTCCTCCTGTTTGGTTAATAAAAACTACAGTGAGCAGCTGTTTTACGCAATGACTGATGAAACTATATGTTTGTGTTTTTACGTCCTCAGTAGGAACCAATGGGCTTGGAGCCACAGACAGGAAGTGTTATAATTTACGTCCTCAGTAGGAACCAATGGGCTGGGATCCACAGACAGGAAGTGTTATAATATATGACCTCATTAGGAACCAATGGGCTTGGAGCATCAGACAAGAAGTCAGAAAGTATTTAGTGACGGACTAACACATTGTTGGTGTTAGTCTTTTCGTGGAATTTGTTGACCATAAGAACAATTTCAAATTAAAGCTGCAAGCGGCAATGAGCGGGCCCCTGCACTCCGCGCCAATGGGGGTGCCGGTGGCTCCTAGTCAACACACCTGTGTATTTCTGAGACCGTCAGACACTGCACACAACATTTCTAGCGAATTCCTTTAATTTAGGACATAGCATTGGAAATTACATATTTCAAATTGCGCACCACTTCCTTTGTCCACTGTGTGGCGCTAGAGAACACAATGTTTATATGTCATGTCGCTGTATATCATGTTTGCACTTTTCAGTGATATCAAATTATTTTCGTCAGGCCATGCTTCATGGTGCCAGTAGGTGGCGCTATAACTATAACTCATTGTTGACTTGTAGATTCCAAATGACCCCAGACCAATACTTAATTAAAAAATAAATGTTTTCCACTTTAATTTGTCTAACTCTTTCTCTTCAACCCACAGATGACCACACCCGGGTGCGACTCTCGCCGCAGCCCGACAAAGACGGGAAGACGAGGGATTACATCAATGCAAACTACGTGGACGTAAGGAAATCTCTGTTTGAACGTGTCAAATCAATGTTGGCGCTCCAAGTGAGAGTTTTTGAACTTGTCTGTTAGTGAAGAATTACAGGTTCAAAAGGCTCGAAACTGTATAATATCCTGCGTTGCTGTTGCCGATGCTATGCAGCTGTAACCCAGTCAAGGAAAGGGTTAACAGAAACGTAGTGTTGGCCAATCAGAGGAGGTTGTGCCAGACTCCCGCCTTCGGCTTAGGCTTGTTAACACTGTCGGTACACGATCCGTCCTGCTTGCACGATCCGTTCTGCGCATGTGCAGATGATGTCATGATGAACGCAGATTTAGACCGTTAAAGAAAGTCTGTTTGCCTCCACCCGAAACCTAACGTTAGTTTAGCTAACAGCTAATTCGGCTAACCACTAACTGAGACGGCATGTAAAAGACCCTCAAAAGTTAAAATAACCGTTTAAATATATAACAGCTGTTCAACTTTACTTGTGCTCATTTAAAATACAATCACTCAATACTTGTCTTTATTATTACTGTAAAGTCTTAATTTAGCTGTTAGCTGCTTTTCCCACTGTTTAGTTTGAGTAACGTTATTTTAGGCTGAATCAAGCTGCCGGCTAGCGGTTAGCCGAATTAGCTGTTAGCTGTTGCTAAACTAACGTCGTTAGCTTTCCGGTGGAGGCTAACGGCAGACTGCTACTGTGGAACAGATTGTGCAGTGCCGTAAATCCCTGGTCTCCCTTAGAGATCGGGTGAGAAGCTCAGTCCTCCGAGAGGAGCTCGGAGTAGAGCCGCTGCTCCTTCACGTCTAAAGGAGCCAGTTGAGGTGGTTCAGGCATCTGGTGAGGATGCCTCCTGGGGGCCTCCCTAGGGAGGTGGTTCAGGCACGTCCAGCTGGGAGGTGGCCTCGGGGAAGACCCAGGACTAGGTGGAGGGATTATATCTCCAACCTGGCCTGGGAACGCCTCAGGATCCCCCAGTCGGAGCTGGTTGATGTGGCTCGAGAAAGGGAAGTTTGGGGTCCCCTACTGGAGCTGCTGTCCCCGAGACCCCATACCAGATAAGCGGTTGAATGATGGATGGATGGATGGATGAATGGATGGATGGAGATTAGAACTCTAAATTAAAAAAGAACTAAATTTGCTGATTGTTAGAACATTGTGTCAAATTGGTCGTTATTACTGTGACTTATAGTACATGTCAGGTGTAGTTAAAAACAATAGCTGACGTTGTTGAGTAGGTATTGGCTAATGAAATTACTGATTTAGCAGCGGGGGACTAACACTTGTCCGTGTCACAGACCCCTCGTTACGCTTACTTACAGGATAGCTACAGGAAACACAGGCAATGATCTAAAGCAGTGTTAGCTCCCACCTTGATACACTAACTTACAGGATAGCTACAGGGAACGTGGGCTATAATTAAAGTAGTGTGAGTTTCCCCCATGTTATGATTAATTACAGAATAACTACAAGATAACACAACAGGGTAAGTACAAAGTAGGCAGGCTGTTATCAAAAGCAATGTTAGTTCCTTCATTTTTCTTTTTACATCACTCTTTAAAACGACACTTGAAAAATTAGTAAAGGGTTTGTTGTGTAGTTGTGTGGTAACGTCGTCTCTCAGGCCAATGGTCATCCTGATGCATCTTCCTGTGGCTACTGAGACTTTTCCTGATGCTGTTCCTCCTCTGATGGTTTTCCTCACTGTGAGGAGAGCCCGTTAGGTCCCTTGTAAAACATTGCCGATTCAGTGTCAGATTATACTTCTTATGTAATATCAAGGCGATTACAGATAGACAAAAGTTATAGGCTAGTTCACCACGTCATCTTAAATGTGTAGTTACGGCAACAGCTACAAATAGTGTTGTTGCTAGGTAGCATGAGGCATTAAATCCAAGAGGACACAGTAAACTGACTATCCATGTGTCTATTATTTAATATTCCATTCATCAAAGTTGCAGGGAAACATGAATTATTGCTGTCCCCTTGCAGTTCCTCCAGCATTTAGAGGCTGAGGTAGCTTCATCAACTCATCGCTCAGTGGGGAAAATGCATTATGAACTGTGTATTAACATGTCTTAGTGTTGTTGAGTGTATAAGCAGGTACCCAGTAGGTCAAATATGAACACAGTAGAAGTTGTTTGTAAGATCCCATTTGTTCCCCCTTTATTCCACAGCTTCATATGTTGTTTCCCAGCAACCTACATATAAGTATAGTTCGTATTGTAGTGCTACGTTGTATGGAGCTAGAATTATTTCTTTATTACATGCGAGAGAAAAAAAAGATTTGAGAGGAAATAAAGAAGTTTGAGAGAAAAAGTTATCACACTGATAGCACAAAAAAAACGTTTTATGAGACAAAAAAAAAATATTTGAGAGAAAATGTTTTCATACCAATAGCAAAACAATCTCTCAAAATACTTTTTTAAACTCTCAAATATATATTTTTTGCTCTCAGTGTGAAAAAGAATTATCTAAAATTCTCTCAAAACGTTTTTCTTCTCGTTCTCGATTCAATTTCTTGCTCTCGTCTCAGGATTTTTGTCCCGATGTGAAAATATCGTCACGGGCCACGTTCCTATTGGCCAGTCGGGTGAGCGCCATCTTGTCTTGGAAGTCCATCTGAATCATTACACCATTACATCATCATAGATAGATAACTAGCCAGCCAGATAACCGCCAGCCCACTTCTAAATAATACAAATACTGCAAATACTATAAGTAATAAGTATTTTGAGAGAGGTTTTTTTTTTTGCTATTGTTAAGTTTTTCTCTAAAATATTTTTATTTCTCGCATAATATGTTTGTTTTTTTTTGCTATCAGTGTGATAACTTTTTCGTCCAAATTTTTTCTTCTTCTCTCAGATCTTTTTTTCTCTCGCATGTAATAAAGAAACGATTATAGCTCCAAAGCGTGCCTTTCATTTTTTTGTTCAAGTTTTCTTTAATTATTATTATTATTATATGAAGTCAGGGCAATAGTTTAAAACATTGTACTGAAGTAATACAACCTAAATGAGAATAAAATAAGGATTCCTTTTCCCAAGCCCATACCATCCCCAAACCCACATCACCCACCCCCACCCCCCACCCCCCACCCCAGATAGGTCATACATGATGCACATACTGTACACAAACACACACATTTACTGAGAAACCCAATTAAGTGGACATTTAGAAGACAAAATAAATATTTATACACACATATGTGTATATATATATATTGATATATATATATTGATATATATATATTGATATATATATATATATATATATATATATATATATATATATATCACCCACCCCACAGATAGGTCATACATACATACATACAGTACACGCACATACACAAATGCGCACACATTAACTGAGAAACCAGTTAATGTGTGCGTAGCTCATTGAAAAAAGAGGTCCAGCATTTGAAAACAGTTATCAGTATTCCCTCTGAGAGAGAATATTTCACTTTCTCTAATTTTAGAAAATAAGGTCTGTCAGCCACAGGGTCACAGAAGGGGATTGTGAGGATTCCCAGTAAAGCGTGCCTTTTATTAAATCCCTTCAAAGTCTTACTATATGTATTACAGAAATGGATGTAAAAACTACAACTTGACTGCTCGGCGGTTATTCAAGTTTTCAGTTTAAGCTCCATACAAACAGAGGCCTTCATCTTCACCCCGAGCCTCGTTTCTGTCAAACACGCAATCAGAACATATTATTTCATCTTTATTCTCAGAGCCACTTTTCTCTCCCTCGTGACACATTCTGTTGTTAGCGAGGACTTGCGAGGCTCTCCATTATGCTCATCACCGCACCGTTAAAATCTCATTCAAGCATCTTATCATTTTGTGAAAAGCAGACAACAACAAAAAAAAACTTTCACTGTTTCACGGCCTCTCTGGAGAGCCGACACACAGGTTACAAAGTTGGTGAAAGCAAGTGGAGCATCTCTCCACACTCGCACTTTTCTTTGTTTTCACAGCCTGAAGGCAACTTCACGCTGTCAGTCATGTGAAGGTTATCAAACTTTTAAAGTGAGTGATTGAAAGCTGCCCTCTGCTGAGAACAAGTGACACTTTCTGTCCTTAAAGGGGCCTTGTGGAGTTTTCTTTTATTACAAACACAAGTTATATTCACATTTAGTGTTACCCACTAAAATGCATTGTGTGAATCCTTGACAAATGTGTCAATTATTTTCCCTTCATCGTGAAGTATTTGGCAAAGTCGATTTCTAAATCTAGCATTTCATGTTTTTTACACTGTAACGCCATGAGAGGTCTTGCGGTCAGGCAAAATCAAAAAAGGTTAAAAAGAAATTGCAGTTTTATTCTCCAATAAGTAAGTCTTCTTGTTTTCTGCCTTTGCTGTCGCATTGCAGCATGTCTTGCAGTGTTACTGCCATCTGTAGATCTGTGGAATAGTGTGTATTGCCCCGGGCGCTGGAACAAATGCTGATAGGATGCGTTAAATGCGGCGTTTGATTCACTATGTTGTGCTCAGGGGTGGGTCTAGAAGATGGGCACGGGGTGGCACCCTCCCCCCCTGAAATATGATTATATGATATATTATATGATATGATGAAATATGTACTGTAACTTGGCTGCCTGTTCTACACAATCTTCCCAGCCCTTGTCACATGACAAATTACTAACTAATTTTTGCCCCCCCCCCTTTGCCACCCCACTATTTTTGTGTATATATATATATATATACTCACATACATGAGTTTTAAAAACACGGACCAACCAGGCTTCCAGAAAATGTGCTCAGCCTTGCAGCCACTCATCGTGGATGTATAATACGAACCGGATACAGCATTCAAGTGGTCTGAAGGCCATTATGAAGCCACCATGGAGCCAAAACCGCGTATACCATTACCCTGATGGTTGGCGCTGCATCCGCGCCGTGCGGCCCATAGACAAGATACATAATGTCAAGACCACCGCCTGCCGGGCTGAGTACTTCCGATATAGCACTCTGCTTGTCTTTATCAACGACATTTCACTACCAGGATTGTTCAAGTTCTGCCATTAATTTTCGCCGGATATCCGTCACCTTCCTCTTTCTTTGTGTTGGCGTTCTAACCTCCGGTGGATTTCTGAGGACTCTGGTTACCTGGTCCTCAGATCTCTGCAGGGCAAATCCAGACAGCTAGCTAGAATATCTGTCCAGTCTGAGGTTTCTGTTACACAACTAAAGCTACTTTTGAACATACACATGTTCCACCAAAACAACTTCCCTCCTGAGGCTATTTTGCAGCGGCACCATGGCTCTGTCCGGTGCTTAGCCCCACCCATGACGATTGTGATTAGTTTATATTTATATGCCAGTAATCTGCGCTGTGGTGTCTGGCAATGTGAGACTAAGGAACAAGTAACTTGCATCGAGGGAACGTCAAAAGGTCAATTTGTCCAATACTTTGGTTTTTCAGGGTTTTAAGAAGCCGCGGTCGTACATCGCGGCTCAGGGTCCTCTGAGGTCGAGCACCGAGGACTTCTGGAGGATGATTTGGGAGCAAAACGTCTGCGTCATCGTAATGATCACCAACCTGATGGAGAAAGGAAGAGTGAGTGACCAGCGGCCGTATTTATCAAGCATCTTTTATTCCAGTCTTAGGTGGTGGGAATTCATGAAATATACTCTTAACTTTCAAACTTAAGTATAAAAGCAAGTAATCAAATTTCTTAAAGCTCCATTGTGTCATGTTTTGAGTTGATTCTTAGCAAAAATCATTTCATAAATATGTGCTCATTCATGTGTAATTACTTCCACCAACTAATGAAAGTATTCTCGTAAGCGTAGAATCTGCCATTCAGAATACATACGAGCGAGTGGAGCCATGTTGCTCCTCCATCTTTAAAATTCATTAGCCAAACAAGGACATACCTTTTGCGTTTTGCGCTTTTTCACTAAGTGGCACCATGACGAATGCCAGCGGGAGATTACTCACGACTGCCGGCAGATTTGAAGATGGAGGATCATGCTGATACTTTACTAACTAGTAATTAGCTAGCATTCGTTTGGGAACTTGATAGCTGATGTTAGCAATGAAATGGTACCAAAATAACGAAAACATAAAACTATTATTACACTGGAAGAAACACTCACGGACAAAGTTGTACTTCTTGGAATAATACTGCCACCATAGGTGTTAAAGGTCCCATGGCATGAAAATTTCACTTTATGAGGTTTTTAACATTAATGAGTTCCCCCAGCCTGCCTATGGTCCCTCAGTGGATAGAAATGTGATAGGTGTAAACCGAGCCCTGGGTATCCTGCTCTGCCTTTGAGAAAATGAAAGCTCAGATGGGCCAATCTGGAATCTTTCCCCTTATGAGGTCATAAGGAGCAAGGTTACCTCCCCTTTCTCTGCTTTGCCCGCCCAGAGAATTTGGCCCCCATGAGAGACATCATGGCTTTCAAACGAGCAAAGTGGGAGGTCTATATAAAAGAGACTTCAGATACAGTATTAGGGACCACTAAGGTCTATATAAAAGAGACTTCAGATACAGTATTAGGGGACCACTAAGGTCTATATAAAAGAGACTTCAGATAAAGTATTAGGGGACCACTAAGGTCTATATCAAAGAGACTTCAGATACAGTATTAGGGACCACTAAGGTCTATATAAAAGAGACTTCAGATACAGTATTAGGGACCACTAAGGTCTATATAAAAGAGACTTCAGATACAGTATTAGGGGACCACTAAGGTCTATATAAAAGAGACTTCAGATACAGTATTAGGGACCACTAAGGTCTATATAAAACAGACTTCAGATACAGTAATAGGGGACCACTAAGGTCTATATAAAAGAGACTTCAGATACAGTATTAGGGACCACTAAGGTCTATATAAAAGAGACTTCAGATACAGTATTAGGGACCACTAAGGTCTATATAAAAGAGACTTCAGATACAGTATTAGGGACCACTAAGGTCTATATAAAAGAGACTTCAGATACAGTATTAGGGGACCACTAAGGTCTATATAAAAGAGACTTCAGATACAGTATTAGGGACCACTAAGGTCTATAAAGAGACTTCAGATACAGTATTAGGGACCACTAAGGTCTATATAAAAGAGACTTCAGATACAGTATTAGGGACCGCTAAGGTCTATATAAAAGAGACTTCAGATACAGTATTAGGGACCACTAAGGTCTATATAAAGAGACTTCAGATACAGTATTAGGGGACCACTAAGGTCTATATAAAAGAGACTTCAGATACAGTATTAAAGGACCACTAAGGTCTATATAAAGGCATCCAAAGAGCACCATGTCATGGGACCTTTAAAATACGAGCAGAATGGGAGGGGCAAGAAAGTAATATTCAGTTGGTTGTCATGTACAGATGAAGTAGAGAAGGGAGAAATTCTTACACAATGTACCTTTATGTAAAGCTAGGAATTACTCTTCCTCTCCCAGTTATTTAGGGTTAGGAGTTGCCAGTTGGGGCTTGTGATAGCACTGAGGAGACAGAGACGGGCTCCAATCTTTCAAGAGAGGAAGTATGTTTTTTAAATGTTGGACAACAAGCAGTTAATCAACCGGTATGGTTTGGACAGAGCAGGCATACAAAATCATAAAATCTAGGCTATATATAGGCAGGTCAGTGAACATCACACCGCTTTAATGTGTAATTATGACATGATGAAAAAAGTGCTAAAAACGGAGACAATGTTTTTTGCATTTGAATTTGAATTATATCCTAATTTTCATTCCCATGGTCATTTGCATTTTTCAGCATAATCACTAACATTTGATCCTCAGAGGAAGTGTGATCAGTACTGGCCGGCGGACGCGCAGGAGGAGTACGGCAGCTTCCTGGTGACGGTGAAGAGCAGCAGAGTGCTCGCTTACTACACCCAGAGGACGTTCACTGTCAGAAACACACACGCCAAAAAGGTCAGACAAACAGCCAATCAGATCACAGAATGACTGGAGTAGCAGCACAGTCACCCGCCTGTTATCCTTGGGTCCAATTTGACCCCTTTTCAAAGAAAATTTGGGTTTCTTTCAACCCAATTGCCCAAAAATAATGTGGATGGTTCCCTACAACATTCTTCGCAAATAAAATTAATGATTAGTTCAATTTTGAATTAATTTTATGCAATTATATAGCATTCGAGAAAAAAAATGAAAAAGTTTCAAAACAGTGACTAAACTTTGAAAGTCTGTCTGCTGGCCTTTGGAATTAACACCCCACACACACACACATCACACACACACACACACACACACACACACACATCACATCACATACCCTTTACCATACATAAAGATCGATATGGGGAACTTTCCATAAGATCATCTCTCAATGCAAATCAAACCAGCTATTAGGCTAACTGAAATAACACCATGACAATCTCTATGTATGGTGAAGGGTATGTGATGATGTGGGGGGGCTATTTTAATTCCAAAGGCCAAGGGATGCATAGTATCCTGATCCATGAAATAACTGGCCTTAAAAATGTGCCTGCATCTATGGGAATTTAACATACTTATGCCCCCTGTATTTTAAGGAAGAACATTTATTTATTCATTATAATTTATTCATTCACAAATAAAATTGGGGTCCTTAAAGGTTGTATTTTTCCAAATTATTTTCATTAAGGCATTAAGATAAATTTCCAAAAAAGGATTTTTTTTTTTATTCCTCTTTTTTAGTCAACTTATGAGCAGCACTGTAGCACCTTGCATACATGAAGTACAAAGAGCCACTGGATTATTGCAATTATTTTATTATCAATCAATTTATTGAACAATCAATCTTCAACCAACAAATAAAAATGTCTTTTTTTATGATCGTCAGACACCGCCCACCACGAGCCTGGGTCTGGGCCTGGGTCTGGGTCTGGGTCTGGGTCTGGGTCTGGGTCTGGGTCTGTCCGAGGTTTCTGCCTAAAAGGAAGTTTTTCCTCGCCACTGTCGCACTGTTGCTTGCTCTGGAGGGAACTACTAGAACTGTTGGGTCCTTGTAAATTCTGGAGTGTGGTCTAGACCTACTCTATCTGGTCTAGACCTGCTCTATCTGGTCTAGACCTACTCTATCTGGTCTAGACCTGCTCTATCTGGTCTAGACCTACTCTATCTGGTCTAGACCTGCTCTATCTGGTCTAGACCTACTCTATCTGTAAAGTGTCTTGAGATAACTCTTGTTATGAATTGATACTATAAATAAAATTGAATTGAATTGAAATTGAATTATGATGGTTCGGCTTGTAGGGCTCCCGGAAGGGGCGGCTCAACGAGCGGACTGTGACTCAGTACCATTACACCCAGTGGCCCGACATGGGCGTCCCGGAGTTCGCTCTGCCGCTGCTCAGCTTCGTCCGCAAGTCGTCCAAAGCCAGGACGGACGGCATGGGGCCGCTGGTGGTGCACTGCAGGTGAGATTTCAGGGAATTAGACCTGCAGCAGGCCTCACGTCACATCAAGGACCAGGACAAACATAAAGTATTGACAACAGCAAGAAATACAGAACAAGCTGAAAAAAACATAGCAACATTACAACAGTAAATAAACACATGTTAAGTGCTGTAACAGAGACACGTAAAAATGGAATAAATAAATAATCAATCCAAGCTATTGTTGTGGAAGTTTCCGTACAGCAGGAGAGGAACGGTTTTGCAGAGTGAGACTTTGTTGAAACAAAATAAACACACAGCTTCACAACTGAGTGAAGGTTTGGTCTTCGGTGAGATTTAATTACTCCCTGCAGAGAATCACCAAGTGGGAAGACCGTTTTCACAGCGTTACCACAGTAACAGTGTGACAACGTCTTGTGAGATTAAAACCGTACCATCCCCGTCTGATGTGATTGACAGTGAAAGTGTGTAACGTAATGTAGAGTGTAAGGACTCCTCCCTCACTCCTCCCTCTCGTCTAAAATCATCACCAGGACGGCTGCACCCATAGCGGCAAACTCAACGACTCAGCAGATCACCCACAAACCAATGGGTGACACATGTGCTGTCCATTAATATACAGTCTATTGTTATTCTGATTAAATATACTTTCAAATACCAATTAAATCTGGTTTATGTTTATGTCTTGATACCCCTAGCACTATGGGATGTAACACCTTTATAATAAAGGCCTAAAATGCCCCCAAATTATCTCTAAAAAAGCCAGCATGCAGATGGCGTGAACTGAAGCTTCAGTACATCCTGGATTCATCTGGTTCTTCTTTTCTCGTTGCTGTGCAGCGCCGGCGTGGGCCGCACGGGCACGTACGTGGTCCTGGACAGCATGCTGAAGCAGATGAGAGACGAAAGCACCGTCAACATCACAGGCTTCCTCAAACACATCCGCACACAGAGGAACAACCTGGTTCAGACAAAGGTCAGAGGTCAACTTTCTGTCTGTCCACACACACGACGACATGCATGCTAGGTAACTAGGTCTCCAGTTGAAAGTCAGCCGTTTGGCTTACACTGGCGCATTTACAGGAATGTTGATTAACGGGACGCCTGGGTAGCTCACCTGGTCCAGCGTGTGCCCTATGTACAGATTGGCCGCAGGTTCAATCCCAACCTACAGCCCTTTGCTGCATGTCATTGCATGGGCTGTCTCAGTTAAGGCCCCCGCACTGTGGAACTCCCTCCCTGAGGAGATCAGACCGGCAAGCTGCTTATCGTCTTTTAAGTCCCTTTCAAAAACACGACGTTATAAGTGCGCTTTCACAGTGTATGTGGCCTGAATGATACTTTTATCTGTTTTAATCTATATTATACGTAATGTCATTATCTAAGCCTGTATTTTAAATAGCTAATATTGTTATATTACACACATTCTCTTGTGTTGCTCCTTTTAAAAAATGTAAATCATATATTCATAAATTATTTTTATCATTGTTGGTCATGTTATTATTGTATAAGTGTAAGTGTAACCAAGGGGGTCAGCCTCTCCTCTCTAAGCGTAGCTCCCATGGCGCCATTTTAATGCTACCAAGCACTCCCCGGCCGTTAGCATCCCATTGACTCCCATTCATTTTTACGTCACTTTGACAGTGAATAACTTCACATCTGAAGCGTTTAAAGACTCTGTTTGTCCGTTGTTTATCTCTAAAGAAACACAACAATGTATAAAAGGCTCCGTTACCTTGTAGCTCACGTTATGGCTCCGTAGCAGACGTTTTTGTAAAAATAGGCTAACGATTGCGTCATAACCACACGACTTACTGTCGCATAGTCGACAAATCACTGTATTATCAGGAGAAACTCGCAGACAGTTTGGACTTACATCAGCTGTAATTTAAGTAATTTAAGTAATTTAAGTAAATTTAAAATTAAAATTTAATTTAAGTAATTTAATTACTAATGTTAACTAGCATGTTAGTTAGCAGTAATTAGCCTGTGCCTATGTTAATGTTAACTAGCATGTTAGTTAGCAGTAATTAGCCTGTGCCTCTGTTAATGTTAACTAGCATGTTAGTTAGCAGTAATTAGCCTGTACCTATGTTATCTCCTAACATATACCTACCTCTCCGTCTCTGCTGATGGGGAATGATTGAGATTTCTCTTGCACAGCTACCAGAAGACTTACAGCTTTCAGACAGGTTGTTCACTACGTCATCAAGCTCACCTGAAAAGTGCTTCTACTATCCTTCCCTAGTCTCCGTCCAGAGCAATGGGATCTGTTGTTCCATTTCTTTAACTGTCTATGAGTGTAACATTGTCCTCCTTACAGTTCCTTTGTCGTTTAACTAACTGCACCAACCGAGTCCAACCTCAGCACGATCTGTCTCCTCGTCTCTGCAGGAACAGTACGTTTTTATCCACGATGCCTTGGTGGAAGCCATCTTGTCCGGAGAGACGGAGGTGCTGGCGGCTCACCTGCACAGGTACGTGGACGAGCTGCTGATCCCCGGGCATGCTGGGAAGACGCGCCTGGACAAACAGTTTAAGGTGAGCAGCTCATCAAATTCTCCCTTTAATGACTCATTTAGATGAAATCTCAGTGTTGCTTGATTACTACATTAACAATGGAGGTTTTTTTGGTTCTTTCCTCCATTATTTTTGTTGTTGGGACTTCTTTAAAGTTGCAACCAGCTAACTGCTGAAATAGTCTACACCCCAAAAATGTCTCTAACATTTCGTAAAAAAGTCCGGCAAACACTGGGAATGAGACATGAGCTAACCGTTTCACAGAAACACACATCCTGAAAAATACTCACATCTCATTTAAAGTGATTATATGTAACTTTCAGTTTGTGTTGATTCCAGCGGCACCTTTGGATTAAAGCGGTAGTTTTTACGACACCTGTTGTCCTAAAGGTCTTTTCTTTATGGTGCTGTAGAGCTGTAACGATGCACCAAACCCAGGGTTCGGTTCGTATCACAGTTTTTGACCCCCAATTCCATACAAACCTCGATTTTTTTATTTTATTTTTCTCTCAGTAAACGCAATACAACTTTTTTTCTTACACATTACATTGTTTTGTCATTGATTACATCCCAGTTTGCAACACCGTTATACAGCAGATACCTTATTTATTAATATTGATGGATTTCAATATCAATCAATCCAACACCAAAGATTCTTTTGTACCTTAAAATAATGTTTCCAAAATAGTTTCAGTGGTTCATTAACTTGTTGGAATGAGACATAAGAATAACGGTAATGGTAACAGTTCCCCTCTAAACCTGTAGGGGGAACGAAGAGGAAAAGTGCTTCGGTGCCTACTGTAAAGGTGCTGGTTGACGAGTAGCTAATGCTAATGCTAATGTAATTCTTGGTGGGTAACATAAGATTACGACACCGTTCAACACGCTCAGTTATCTTTAGGTCAAGGTCAAAGTTTATTTCTATAGCACACTTACAAACAGTCACTACTGCCCCAAAGTGCTGTACAATTATAGACAACAACACAAGATAAAAGCATAATAAATAACCGGAAAACCCATCTAAAGCAAAACATGCCAAAAAAACCAATAAAACAGATAAAAAGCTTTGCTCAAATCAATAACAAAATGTCACAGCTCAGCTTGTGTTAAAAGCCAGTGCAAAAAGATGAGTTTTTAAAAGGGATTTAAAACTCTCAATAGAGGAAGCTGCTAAATGTTGAGAGGGTTCCAGAGCGAGGACCTGCCAGAAAAGCGTCCCCTGGAGTCTGCCACCGACTCTTAGCATGATTGTTTTGACCATGGTTCTCCGGCTAACACTATTCACAGGCATCCTGGACGCAAATGTAGTCAAGGATTATTGCAGTGTTCAAGCGTTGCTTCTCCAGTCACTAACAGATTGGTGTTCCCCACAGCTGGTTCGTCAGTCCGGGGTGAAGCAGTGTGACTACTCTACAGCGCTGCAGGACTGCAACCGCAGCAGGAACAGGAGCTGCTCTGTGGTACCCGGTGAGTCGGACACGATTTCTGCAACAGTTTCGCTGAAGGTTGATGTGGAAAAATGGAGTTGCATAACTCTGTAATGTCTTTATTTGAGAAATGAACTCTATCTTCCGTGTGTCTTTGCAGTTGAGAAGTCGCGTGTGCGCCTGTCTACGACGGCGGGGGAAACGTCCGACTACATTAACGCATCATACATCGCAGTAAGAACAAACTATACATCTTCTCCAGAGTCCAGGAGTAGGACGGCCAACAACACCCCACTTCCATCTATAATAGTGTTCTAGTAGAGACTGATTCATTCCCTGAACAGAGATGTTATCTCAGCTGTTGGAAATGGAGATAAAGACAATATTTGTTAATAGATTATGAAGTAAAATTTTATTTCAGAATTGTTTTTAAAACTCCAAATAAGCAATAACGTAATTGGTCAGTTTGAGCTGTCAGGGACATATAGAAGGTCCTTATTGATTGGATTGGCAGCACTTACAGCGGGTTAAATAAGTATTGAACACGTCTCCATTTTTCTCAGTAAATATATTTCCATCCATCAGAATCACAATCAGAAATACGTTATTGATCCCCGAAGGGAAATTCTGTGTTACAGTTGCAAGAAGTATATAAATATCAGAGTGGAAATATAAATAAAGAAATATAAGGAGTGTGGCTATGTACAGTATTTACATAGTTAAAGGAATTTTTACATTAATGTTGTAATTTTGAACAGTAATAATGAATAAATAGCAGCAGAGTATTGCACAAATTTTAAGCCTGTGGTATTGAAAAAACAGATAATATTGTCCAGTTTCAAACTCACTAACTGTCTGTGTGTCAGACACTTAGACATGAAATTTTCACCAGAAAATGATGTGTAATTTCACGTTATTACACATAACTTAATTTCTGAACGTATTTGTTTTGGTTTCTTTGTATGTATGGATTAATTGGGTTGCTATCAACACCTGATGAAAATTTCCTGCCAATAGCACTTTTGGAAATATATTTACTGAGAAAAATGGGGACGTGTTGTGTTCTCATTTCACGCGCTGTAAGTGCCATTGCTTTACACCAATATGTGCAATTAGTTTGATAGTGATCAGTGGACCGAAGGGAGATGAATCTTCCTCTTCTTGATCTGAGTTTTGTAAATCCTCTTTTCCCTGCAGGGTTACAGGCAAAGCAGGGAGTTCATCATTACCCAGAAGCCTTTGCCTGGCACCATTAAGGACTTCTGGAAGATGATATGGGACCACAACGCCCAGGTCATCGTGTCGCTGCTGGGGTCAGGCCAGGTGAGGAATTTGTGGTTGTATTTATTAACTTTGTTCGTGCAAAAGTCTATAAAACATTTTGGGAAATGCACTTATTGTTGTTCCGGAGAGTGAGGTGTTGGAGTCAGGGTTAGCCTAGCTTAGCATAAAGACTATTATAGTCGAATAGTTGACTATTCCTGTAGTTCTTTTCACGTCACAATTGACAAATTTGGAATTAAAACTCAGAGGCAGACATGGACGTGGTTAGCCTAGCTTAGCATAAAGACTTCAGCTAGCTTAAATCGGTAAAGTTGTTTTCTTTAAATACATCTTTAAAGCTTACTAATTAACATGTTTTATACCAAGGTCTGGGTAAATGTTTCTGATTGGATGCAGGCCAGTAGTTCCTTATTTTATTTTTTATTTTTATTTTTACTTTTTCCAACATACTATACTGTCTTTTTTTATGACTTTTTGACACACTATGCTATTACTTTTATGACATACTATAATTTTTGAATGACTTTTTCAAACATACTATACTACATACTGTATACATACTATTTCATACATACTATACAAACTGACTTTTTTATGATTTTTGTCGATATACAACACTATAACATCTTTTTGACATGCTATACTATGACATTTTATGACTTTCTCATATACTTTGTACACAGAAATGTAAAAATCACACTTTTGGTTTTCAGGTGTGGAACTATATCTTCTCTCGGTGATCCTGCTTTCAGTCTTTATGCTAAGCTAGGCTAACCACGTCCATTTTTTTTTTTTTTATTTAACCTTTATTTAACCAGGAAAGTCCCGTTGAGGTTAAAAACCTCTTTTTCAAGGGAGTCCTGGCCAAGAGGCAGCAAAAACACAATTACATTTATAAAAGTTATACAACAGAGATAATTAAAAACTTTTACAATGTAAGCAGGTCATTTCAGGTTCTCTCAATCTGGATTGGATTGGATGTCTGCCTCTGAGTTTTAATTCCAAATTTGTCTATTGTAACGTGAAAAGAACTACAGGAATAGTCAACTGGTGGTAAAATAGCAACAACAACAACAAAAAGCCGCCGTTGCTGGCAGTTAAATCAAAATAAATATCAATTTTCAACAAACAGTTGATTCAGCTAATTTAAAAGAGTCTGTACTGAGTTCCCTCTGGCTCCCTCTACACTCCACATATTCATCCAACAAAATCTAAATTTGTCCACCAGAACATCTACAAGAGGCCGTTGTAAAATACCATGTAGAAAAAGTAGTTTTGGACATCTTTTTCCTTTCGAGCAGCTCATACATGGAATACCACATCTACAGAACTAAAGGAACATCCATCAAATCAATAAAACATTTGCTATTGACTAATCAAATATGCTGCCATAATAAACAGAGTTTTACAGCTAGATTATCCTATCTATATATTATATTCATAGGATGATCTAGCTGTAAAATTCTGTTTATAATAGTATTCATTCTATATTTATTCAGTACATATCCATCCTGCACTATGGAACCAGTGTATATCTGCACTTACTGCTATTGCACTTCTGGTTAGACCCAAACTGCATTTCGTTGCCTTGTACCTGTACATGTGTAATGGCAAAAAAGTTGGATCTAATCTAATCTAATAATCCAGAATAATGTGTTTGTCTTTGTTGCTATAGCAGTGTATCTGTGTGTGTTTTAATGTGTGTGTATGCACTTTTACTTGTCTACTGTGTATGACACTTGTGTCATGTTGGTCTCATGCTATCAAACTGCCAGTTGTCATGATCTGGAATGGTGGTTGTGTCACTTTTCTTTACTTTTCTATGCTTATGTGTTTCTTGTTTTATGTGTATGTGTTGTATTGTTGGAGCTTATCTATTGTTTTAAGCCATCAACCTGCTAATGAACCTGCTAGGGACTGCAAATGAAAATTAGCCTGTATGGCTAAATCCGGCACATTAACACATTGGACTCTGTACTCATGTTGATTAATGTGCATTGTCCCTTTTTAAATAAATAAATCTAAAAAAAAACAACAAAACAAATGTTATTTTCCCCCCATTTTTCTAATTCTGTCGATATTTTTTCAGCATTAACAAACATGAGACATGAGAATATCTATCTTCTCATCTCCCTCTCAGAAATGAAGCCAATTATTATTCGAGTATTTCCTAAAATGTTAATCGATTCCCTTAAAATTCACATAAGCGTGTTCTGTGCACGCTCAGAAATCGATGATTTCTGAAAACAGAATTACAAGTAATAGTCGTAGTTTAATCTCAAGAGGGCCGTTGCATGATTTCTTTCCATCTGTAGTGTCGGTGGTGTCGTTGGATCACATTGTGATGTATTCGTCTGTTGACTTCCTGTGTTGTTAGACGGAGGATGAGGAGGAGGGGGCGGAGCTGTGTGCCGTCTGGCCCCGTAAAGGGCAGCCAATCAGCTATGAGATGTTCACCGTCACTCACAGGAGTGAGAATCACATCTGTCTGACCAACGAGGACATGCTGGTGGTCCAGGACTACGTACTAGAAGCTACGCAGGTTAGTGCAACCTGGAACACGACGTCACTTCGACCACAAAATCATTAAAAAGATACAATACTATGACTTTTTTGTACACATTGTACTATGACCTTTTATGATTTTTTTCAAAATACTATACTGTGACTTTTTATAACGTTTTTGTACATACTACTATACTATGACATTTTTGTGATTTATTTTGTACATAATATAACCTTTTTATGACTTTTTTGTACATAATATACTATGACTTTTCTATGATTTTTCGACATACTACACTATGACTTCTTTATAATATTTTTGACATACTATGACTTTTTATGATTTTTTCGATATACTATACTATGACTTTTTTTCGATATACTATACTATGACTTATTTTCGATATACTATACTATGACTTATTTTCGACATACTATACTATGACTTTTTTTCGACATACTATGACTTTTTTATGATTTTTTTGACATACTATACTATGACCTTTTTTTCAATATACTATACTATGACTTTTTTATGATTCTTTCAACATACTATACTATGACCTTTTTTTGACATACTGTACTGACTTTTTATGATTTTTTCGATATACTATATGACGTTTTTTCGACATACTATACTATGACTTATTTATGATTTTTTCGACATACTATACTATGACTTTTTTTTCGACATACTATACTATGACGTTTTTTGACATACTATACTATGACTTATTTATGATTTTTTCGACATACTATACTATGACTTATTTTCGACATACTATACTATGACTTTTTTTCGACATACTATACTATGACGTTTTTTCGACATACTATACTATGACCTTTTTGTGACTTTTTTATGATTTTTTCGACATACTATACTATGACTTTTTATGATTTTTTCGACATACTATACTATGACCTTTTTATAATTTTTTTCGACATACTATACTATGACCTTTTTTGACATACTATACTATGACTTTTTATGATTTTTTCGACATACTATACTATGACCTTTTTTTGACTTTTTTATGATTTTTTCGACATACTATATACTATGACCTTTTTTTGACTTTTTTATGATTTTTTCGACATACTATATACTATGACCTTTTTTTGACCTTTTTATGATTTTTTCAATATACTATACTATGAATTTTTTCAACATACTATACTATGACTTTTTTTCAACATACTATACTATGACCTTTTTTCGACATACTATACTATGACTTTTTTTCGACATACTATACTATGACTTTTTTTTCGACATACTATACTATGACTTTTTTCAACATACTATACTATGACTTATTTTCGACATACTATACTATGACTTTTTTTTCGACATACTATACTATGAATTTTTTCAACATACTATACTATGACTTATTTTCGACATACTATACTATGACTTTTTTTTCGACATACTATACTATGACCTTTTTTTGACATACTATACTATGACGTTTTTTCGACATACTATACTATGACCTTTTTTTGACTTTTTTATGATTTTTTCGACATACTATACTATGACTTTTTTATGATTTTTTCGACATACTATACTATGACCTTTTTATAATTTTTTCGACATCCTATACTATGACCTTTTTTTTGACATACTATACTATGACTTTTTTATGATTTTTTCGACATACTATACTATGACCTTTTTTTGACTTTTTTATGATTTTTTCGACATACTATATACTATGACCTTTTTTTGACCTTTTTATGATTTTTTCAATATACTATACTATGAATTTTTTCAACATACTATACTATGACTTTTTTTCAACATACTATACTATGACCTTTTTTCGACATACTATACTATGACTTTTTTTGACATACTATACTATGACTTTTTTCGACATACTATACTATGACTTTTTTTTCAACATACTATACTATGACTTTTTTATGATTCTTTCGACATACTATACTATGACCTTTTTTTGACATACTATACTATGACTTTTTTCGACATACTATCCTATGACTTTTTATAAAAAAATTTCGACATGCTATACTATGACCTTTTTTATGATTCTTTCGACATACTATACTATGACTTTTTTCGACATACTATACTATGACCTTTTTTCGACATACTATCCTATGACTTTTTTCACATACTATACTATGACATTTTTTTCAACATACTATACTATGACTTTTTTATGATTCTTTCGACATACTATACTATGACTTTTTTATTTTTACGACATACTATTCCCTATTTGACTTTTTTTATGATTTTTTTCAACATACGGTGGTTCGATCCCTGGCCCTGCAGTCCCACGTCGAAGTGTTCTTGGGCAAGACACTGAACCTTGAGTTGCCCGCTTATGCTGCACCATCAGAGTGTAAATGTGTGTGAGCATATGATTTAGGGCCACACAAGGGTTTCAGGTGTTTTATTGTCTTATACTCAACAATTACAGAGTAGCAGTGATTTGCAATGAAAATCGTTAATCATAAAAAATGTAAGACAATAGTGCAAGTTAAAATATACGGAGAACATACAAAATAGATTTGTGGTTGAGGAGTTGAGTAGTTACAAATTAATTAGACTTTTTAATCAATATTTTCATGACATTATCCGGGGTTCTCAAAGTTATGATCACTGAGTGCACTCTTAAGGAGCCAGCATACGATTGCGGTGTTTTACATCATCAACAATGCAATTAAACAGGTCACACAAGTAAAAAAAAAGGTAATGTAAGACAGAAAAGAGTGCAAGTTAATATATATATGGAACACATAACTAAACATAAATTTAATTTGTGGTAGAGGTGTACAGCATTTGCAAATGAATTAACTGTAATGTAAACAGGAATGTAGTGAATGTACAATGTCATACAGTAACAGTCAAAAGTTTGGACACGCTTTCACATTCAAGTGAACGAGAACAGTAAGTAAAAGGTAAAGTGATGAGCTCTAGAGTTCAACAGTCTTTTGGCCTGCGGGAGGAATCAAACCCTGGTGGTCCAGTACGATCAGCAGCCAGAACAGTTTGAATCTGGGTGTTTGGGGTCTCAGGTAATCCTTTGGCCTTCATCCTACACCACTGGGTGCAGAATGTCCTCCATTGATGGTAATTCCATCCTTGTGATGTGCTGAGCAGTTCTCACAACCCTCTGTTGAACCTTGTGGTTGAGGGTGGTGCAACTGCCCTAGCAACGGTGATGCAGGCCACCAGGATACTCTCAATGGGGCACCTGTAGAGGAAGGAAGAGTGCACAAATCAAAGGAAATATCTTTTCCATCTCACTTCTACATTAAACTGCAGTTTCCCGCCAAAATGTCACCAGTAGCATTTAACAAGGAGTCATTTCTAACCTGGCAGATGTTAGGGAGGCGCAGATTTACCAGTAGGAAATTAAATGTAAGCAAGTGAAGGTTTTAAGATAGGTTCAGATATAATGCGTGCATTTTATGTCGCATTCAGGGGGCCACCATGGGCCGCAGTTTGAACTTTATATTATTGGCTTTATTTGAAAGGTACCTTTAAAAACAATAGTTTACAAAGTGCTTTGATAGAGGGAACAAAAGCACATTCAAATAAAAATATTTTATGCACTACACTATAACTTATTTGACTTTCTTTGACATTTTTGTCGACATAGGACTTTTTTTCCCGAAGAAAAAAAAAAAAACTATGACTCTTCTTTACTTTTTTTTGACATACTAAAATATGACTAACATTATGACTTTTTTTTTACACCATTAATTTTTTAATGATTTATGTTAAAGTGTGAAGCCAGATTATTATTATACTGTTAATTATTTTTGTTTACGATTACTAGGTATTCCACAGTATAATATATACATATACAATATATACAGACTTGTTAAAGGACAAAAAGTTGAACCCTCACTGACAGATGTCTGCTCTCTTCCCTCTGTATCCCGACAGGACGACTACGTTCTGGAGGTGAAACACTACCGCGCCCCCTGCTGGCCCAATCCAGACAGTCCCATCAGCAACACCTTCGAGCTCCTTAACCTGGTGAAAGAAGAGAGCACCGCCAAGGACGGCCCCGCAGTGGTCCACGATGAGTAAGACCTTCCCCCAGCTGTCACCCATCAGAATAACAACATTTAGGGGTTTATCTGCTCTGATATTTGTTCCAAGTAGGGTTGGGTGCTGATAGGGCACCGGTACCTTAACGACAGGTATCTACCGGACTGAATAAGAACGTAGATTTTGGTGCCTCATTTTGTTAGCACTTAAATGCCTGCGCTTCTCTCCGATGCTCCGAAGCGTACGTTAGAGGAAACAGAAGCATCGCTGTACGTGGCGCTAGTTAACACTAACGATGCGCTTGGCAGCAGGGAACAAGGACGTTAGCCTACCGTTAGCATTTTAACCGTGCTCAATACAGCTAAACGGTTTAAAGTGTGACTGCCTTTCACAACACTGGGACGTACAACAGTCTGCAGCTAAAGACACAAACTAGCTGCACTATATGGCCACCAGTGATGGGAATAACAGCGTTACTTTTTTCAGTAACGAGTAATCTAATTGATTACTTTTATATAGTCGGACACAACGTACAACACTAGTGAGTCAGTCAACAAGAGACAGGTATGGTGTTATGAAATCGGGGGGGTGTAACTTTTCCTGCTAAAGATTTCCCACCGTGGTCAGAAATCACACGCACTATGACTCTGGAGTGGCTACTCGCTCCGAAGCTAATCGCTGTCACTCCCTCACTTCTCCCTCGCTCTATCACACACACACACACACACACACACCAGCGCAAAAGTATAAACATCAGGCCGCTTACGTTATTTGCACAACAAAGACTGTATATATTTGTTATTTATTTTTGCTTTAGTGCTTAAAAAGCATTATTTAATTTTGCCCAGTTGTGGCCTGTTGAGGGGCAATAAATATCTAAAGTTCCAACATCTCTGTTGTTATGTGTATGGATCCACGAGACATAATATCTCCAGACATGGCATCTGATTGGAGGCTAGTCTCACTCTGTCCCACGGCAACATTAAATGAGTTTAGATGTGTGTACAGTTTCTGTTAATAATGTATTAATAGTCCATTTCATTATAATATTCAGATTTATCCTAAATAATTGAACATGTATTTTAAGTTCCGTTAAAGAGGGGTGGAGTCACATTTGAGCATTTAACAATTTACTTGAAAGTAATATTAGTGACTTTCTGAAGTAACTAGTTACTCAGTTACAGATTATAAATTCTAATTTAGTTACAGTTTGGAAGAAGTAACTGTAACTAATTACTTTTTAAAAGTAACTTGCCCAACACTGATGGCCTCTGCCTGCCGGGACAATGGGCCATTTCCCCTCTACTGGCAGTTTTTGTCATTTACCAGCAATGTACCGATGAAATAAGTTACTATTATTATATTTCAATTTGACCGCATGCAGTTCTTTGATGTTGCCGACTATCGTTTAGTATCGGTTTAGGAACCGTTTAGGCGCCGTATCGGAGAAAAGCCAAAGGATACCCAACCCTCGGTCTGAGTGCTGATTCTTTTTGCAGTGTGGGCGGAGTCACGGCAGGAACGTTCTGCGCTCTCTCATCGCTGGCTCGTCAGCTGGAGGCCGAAGGGTCGGTCGACGTCTTCCAAGTGGCCAAGCTGACAAACCTGATGAGACCGGGAGTCTTCAGCAACATCGTAAGGCTGCCGACAATGTTACGCAAGTAGTATATAGAGAGCCTTTATGCTTAAAAGTGTAATTCCAGCTTATTAACCCTGGTGTTGTCTTCACTTTGGGACCCTCTCATGTCCCTCGGGTCAAATTGACCCGGGACTTATTTGGGGTTTTAAAAACAATTCTGAAATCAAATGTTACTTCATAATCTATTAACAAATATTGTCTTTATCTCAAGTTCAAACAGCTGAGATAACATCTATGTTCAGGGAATGAATCAGTCTCTACTAGGACACTATTAAAGATGGAAGTGGGGTTCGTTTTTAGTCATCAGGTTATAAAACCATTAAAAAAACACCTATTATTATATTATATAACTTTAAATAACCATGTGAATCACAGATACGGTGACATTGTAAATCGAGGTGTGCTGAAAAAACCCTCCAATCCTGTCATTGCCTTATTTGAACATAACAAAAAAATAAACACTGAAAAATAGCTTTTCGGCTACTTCTGGCATTTTTAACCCATGTAACATCGTCAGTGGAATTGAAAATATATAACAAAATACGTACCTGTGGTTTTACAGGAGCAGTACCAGTTCCTGTACAAAGCCATGCTGAGTCTCATCAGGACGCAAGAAGACGAGCAAACCCTCCAGTCCTCGGACAACAACGGCACCATCGTGGTGGGAACCGCCAGCGCCGCAGAGAGCCTTGAATCCCTGGTGTAAAAAATAAAGAACTCTCATTTTAACTTTTACAAATGAGCAACAGCATTTTGTCCTTCCAACAGACCTTCTCCTGATGCAACACACTCAACTACACAAATCCAAAATCCTCATCGTTCAGGACTGCGTGTCCCAGTTTGAGGCTCGCACGTACCCGCCGAGTTTCTCCCCCGCTGGATCTGGACTCCCTCCGGTCTTGTAATGCGTGCCTTTTTGTAATTTTCATCCTGTACTTCTAACTTTGATACAAGCTGTAGACTAACTGGCTGATGTTTTAACGCTGTACTGCCATGAGACTTACTCCACTTTTCCTAAACCTTTGTATTTATTGGCACGGAGCCAAATGGAGGAAAAAAGGGAGAAAAGCATCTTTTTACATTAAATGATATTTTGTTAGCTTGTCTTTTATAGAGCTCCTGCACTGAACTCCTTTCTGTAAATACCATCGCAACAGTAGCAGCAGTGTGCTATTCGAGTCAAATATAAAATAAGGGCCTGGAATATTAAAAAAATAATAATAATCTAATGTATATAATATTATAGTAATCAACTCAATGGACCAAATTTCTATTTATACTTTAGATGATTTTTATATGTTACCATTTTTAGTGCATTCAAATGTTATGGTTTAATTCTAATTGCTTAGTTGGAGAACATTAATGCTTTTATATTCTGGATTTTGTAACAGACTAAATGTAATGCATGGGGTACTGACATGTTTTTTTTTTAGCTGGACATGAAACTGCTGGATTATTAGCTAGGGGATTAAATAAAATAAGTGAATGAACACCAAAGAAAGAGCCTGTTGGAGTGTTTTGTTAACTGTGTGCAGAACTAGAACGTTATCCTGCCGCGAAGAGGAAGCAGCACATCTTCACCAACAAAAAGGTTCATTTTGCTGAAGGCAGAAGGTCAGAAAGACAGAACACTCAACGCTAGCTTAGTTAGCCAGCAAGCTAACACACCTGACTTTGAGCCTCAGTTGGCCCTGATTCTACCACAGTCTTGGCCAATCATCTCACAGCACACACAGACAAACCCAAAACTACAGTGAAACCCAAAAGGCATCCGTTATTTTCACCTAAGTGCCTCTGCAAAGTAGCCTCGGGAAGGAACTTGTTTTGGTGGAACGTGTGTACGTTCAAAAATTGTTGAAGTTGTGCAACAGAAAACTCAGATTGGACAGATAGTCTAGCTAGCTGTCTGGATTTACCCTGCAGAGACCTGAGGACCAGGTAACCATAGTCCTCAGATTGGACAGATAGTCTAGCTAGCTGTCTGGATTTACCCTGCAGAGACCTGAGGACCAGGTAACCATAGTCCTCAGAAATCCACCGGGGGTTAGAACGCCAACACAGAGACAGAGGAAGGGGACGGACATCTGGTCGACCATGAGGGACATACGGCAGAATTTCCAGCAGCACCATATTTCCGCTAATAAATTAAGTGGCTTAAACGCCACTAGCTAAAAGTGGAGACATTAGCAGGAGGGTAGGACCATAATACGGTGGTAGGCAGGCTAGCCTACACCACAACATCAAAAGTAAGTCATATGTGGGGCGACAATTAGCTCCCCCAGTAGAAGTGATCTCCCCACGTTGGCTGAGTCCTGCAGCGGCACAGGATGGAATCCAACCTGCGGCTCTTTGCTGCTCATCCCCCATCCCTCTCCCCCTTTCATGTCTATCCACACAATAAAAAGGGAAAAGCCCCCAAAAAATAATCTTTAATAAAAAAATAAATAAAAAAAGTAAGTCATATTTGAGTCAATAAACCGCAAATGTAGCACACTGAAAATATTTTGGTTATATTTCTTATAATCAGTATGCCGAGTCAAAATGAGTTGCTTTTTGTACTTTTGTTAATTCATAGTTTCTTTATGACAAGGTTAAAAACAGGATAAAGTTTAAGGCCTACAGACTGTACAGGAGGGAAAAATGTTGTACTTGCCCTTTAAGAGGGAAGCACTCTCTCTTGTGCTCGTGTTGAGCCGTGACTATATTTTCTACTAAAAGTTGCAAATGTTTCTGGCAGTTCATTATTAAGGATGCAACAGATACATATAAATCAATTTAATCCTGTATAAAGAAAAAAATATGTATTCGACAAAGATATGACATCATTTAACCAACTAAAAGATGCATAAAGGCAGAGAATAAAGACCGTCACGTGGTTTGCATCCTGTGGGGACTATAAATATCCACAATAGTAGTTCAGATCTTTAAGTCAAGCTCTGTTTTTACAGATAAACGGCTATAATAACATCTTCTACTAATACAATTTTGATATCTGGGATAAGTGTGATTGTTGCGGGCTTGTTGCTTGGTTATGCGGCACGTTTTCTTAAAGGATTGGATGGAATACGAGGGATTTTGATGCGATGAACTTGCGGAACTTGCCGAAATTGTGGTTTGATGAAAAAGAGATTGTCTTGTCGTGTAATTACATCAACTGTTCCCATGGCAACAGGGGAAAATGGCTGCTCTTTGTGTGACGTAAACGTAAAATTTTTCAACTTTCTGCTAAGATATTTGTGACTTTTTTGCAACGAAAATGAAAATTATTTAGTGCAGAAATCGGCAATTTAAGCAAAAGTGCAAACTTTGGCTGATATTGCATTGAACTATGCGAACGCATAATTGCTTTGTAAATTATAGAGTGTGGTCTAGAGCTACTCTATCTGTAAAGTGTCTCGAGATAATTTATTCAGGATGACTTACAGCAGCAGAATGAGCCTCAGCTCCTCCATCAGCCGCCTCACAGACGTCCAACAGGAAGGCGGTTAAAGGTCAAAGGTCACCGTGCCAAGACAAAAGATGGAGCAGACATCCCCGTGAGCCCGACAGGAGAGAGGTGTTAATGAAACCAACACGGCAACAGAGAAAATAAAGACGAGGTCTAATGAAAACCTGAGTGCCGTCCGATCTGCGGATTACATATTTTCCCTTTATGGAGTCATGTGTTAATCCCTGCACTGAAGAGGTTATTCCAATTGATTTCCCATGTGTTAATCCGGGCTAAGACTCCGCAAGAAACGCGCCTTTTCAGGACAGAAAATAGGTCAAGTGTCCAGACGTTGTCTTGACCAGCCGCCGTATCCACACCTTCATTTGCATTTTTAACTTTTCATAATTACATGCCCAATTATCCCCTGCTTGGTGGCCTAGTTTGCATGGCTGCTTCCAAACAGAGTGGAAACAAAGGGGCTGATTGTCTTTTTCTTCAAAAGAGCGGCGCTGCAGGCAGAGAAGAAGTCAGAACTACCAAATCCAGAGTCCAGGCTTTGGTTTCCTAAATCTTTAACTATGGTTCATATGAGACTTTAGATAGCGGTGGAAAACCTTTAGTTGTTTTACTTGAATAGAAGAATACCACACCGCGAGTGTACCCGATTGTAAGTGATAGTTCTGCATTAAAAAATGAACTTAAACTTTTACTTAAAGCAACACCAAAGCACTTTTCCTCTACCCCCAGCACACGTGTCAAACTCAAGGCCCGCGGGCCAAATCTGGCCCCTACCAACATTTAGGTTCACAATACATTTTGGTCCACCTACTTTTTTGTCACTTTTCACCCTAATTCTTAATGCTTTTTGGCATTTTCGACATTTTTGCTGACCAAAGTGTGAGTAAGAAGACTATTTGAGACATGCAATAATACAGTTAAAGATATTTGAATTTTCCCATGACATAAAAGCAATAAACTCTGTCTGGCCCTTGATGTGATTCTCATTTTCTAGTGTGGCCCTTAGGGAAGTTGTGTTTGACACATCGGAGTTCTCCAGCGGCTGCTGTCTTTGCTGTAAACGAATTCAACCCAAGCGCTCTGTGGTGACGTGGTGGATTACGTTACTGTTTATCATCTGTCCATCATCATATAAAGCCCGCCCTGACAATCTGATTGGTCCAAACCGTTATGGTTTGAGTGTTGCTCCACAACGGATCAAGTCCAGACCGAACTTCCCGACCTCACATGTTGTGGGCAGGGCTAAGTTGGGCTGGCATCCAGGCTGGCTTTAAGTAGTACATACATAGTATAACCTGGAATAATATATATATATATATATATATAAAAAATAACAGATGTCACATACTGTACATTAGGTGGACTTTAAGTATTTCAGTATTAGTACTCAGTATTATTCAGTACAAAACTTCCGGAAGTCAACCGTATAAAAAGCTTTAAAGTTAAGGTCACCCAAATCCAAACCTAAAAATACATTTCACTTACCTGTACAGGTGTGCAGATTGTTTTTTTTATTTGCCGGTTTGAGATCTCCGATACCTCCTCCACCCGGATACTGTGGAGCTGAATAGAGCTCAAAACTTATAAAAAAAAATTTACATCTGAAATTTGTTCCCCAAAACTAATAAAATGTGAATACATTTTTACAAAGAACAATTATGGGTGCTGCAATGTGCCAAAGGAGTAATTAAACACCTGGCATTTAGATCATAATGGATTAAGAAAAAACTACTATAAATTAACAAAGAGATGCATCAATAAATGCAGGTGTAAGTAAAAACATTACATTTGCAAATTCTTTAAATAAAAGAGGAAGAAAGACCGAACAGAATGACTTTTATTCATGTAACATTTTTCCTTTTTTACACTTTTATTAAGCTAAAATTGTTTTATCAAAACAAACTTGCACAAATATGTGTGTTTTGCAATCAAAAATGTCAGCTCAAACATTAAAAGACAAAAAAAACATAAAAACTGTGTTTGTGTAGGTTTACCAATACTCAGATCACTACCGTGTGTACCGTGCGTGTTATTCTTTTTAGCTAAATTTGTAAAAGCATTTAACGTCAGCTCCGGACCTACTTCTGATTTGTGGTGATTAAAATGAGTTTGTGTCTCACCGAAGGAGAGTTTGGCTCCAGATGTTTTGCCAGAGCAGCCGGCACGCTGTCGGCGTGAAGCACCGACTCGTCAAATCTAACAAAATATCCAACAACACGCTGCTGTTTAAAACCCTTCGGAGAGCCACATAGAAACTACATATCCAGTATAAATATGGATAGAGTATTATTTTTTAATACATAGGTAAAATAACCCTCTCTCGGTCTTTTTTACCCATTTAAAGCATGTAACAAACCGTTTACAGGATAACCATATCACCCACAAAAATATAATAAATATTGCTCAGGTGCCAGACATAAATACTCAGTCTGGGAAACTTCACTCAGGTTCCACAAATACAGAATTCAGTTTTAAAGGACAGACCACAAATAGACAATTCACAGCAGGGTTGTGCGGCGTTGGGAGTGTCACTTAAAAAGCCTGTTGGCGTGACGTCCTGCTCTTAAACCCCCCAATGAAGCACAAATAGACTTTATATTCATAATTATTGTTTTCTGTCAGATTGCATACAGATTGTTTGTAGATCTCGACAAAAAAGGCGGCTTCTTTACATAGAGAAAGACAAGAAATGGCAGCAATGGCGGGGCTTCTTTAAATTTCTAATGCTTAAATCAGTCGACCTTGTACAAATCTTCACAGAATAACTTCTCTCTGACACAGTTGATGCCGGTGACACGATTAATGTCTGCAGATTACTGAATGTGATCAGCAGCTGCCTCTTCAGCTTTTTGACCTAAAACTAACAAAAATGGTTTTAAAGCGTCGCCAAATTGTGATCAAATTTCTACACAATAAAAAAACAAAAAACACTATGATTTAAACATTTTGACCGTTTGTAACAAAAACAATTGACTTATTTTTAGCCTTTTTCCCCTTTTAACTTTTTACATATGTATTTTTTTTTTATTTTACAACTAATATTAGTCGGAAGATCCAGTTTGGATAAAGTTAGGTGAAAAAGCAGCTGACAGCATGTGGATTTTACAAATTTTCTCTTGACCTCTAAAGCATTTACAGTGATTACTGGTGTGCTCTTTACTCCAGCACGGTGCTCTTGGATACGAAGTGAAGTCCTTCCTCCTTCAGACGGGCCAGCGTCGGCTCGTAGACTTCCTTCGTCAACGGAACCACAATTCCCTTCGTACTGATTTCACCTGCAGATAGAAAACGCACAGATTTAGGTTCAAGCTTCAGCAAACAGTTACTCCAAACGTTAGCTTTACAAACTGATTAACCATATTAACCATAGTAACTGTCATACAGACAAACATAAGTTATACAGACTAAAGGACAAACTAACGCTAGCTTCACAAAATGACAAATTAACGCTAATTTTTACAACCTGACAAACAAACGTTTACAGACTGACAAACTAACATTAGCTTTACAGACTGACAAACTAACGTTATCTTCACAGACTGACAAACTAACGTTATCTTCACAGACTGACAAACTAACGTTAGCTTCACAGACTGACAAACTAACGTTAGCTTCACAGACTGACTAACGTTAGCTTCACAGACTGACTAACGTTAGCTTCACAGACTGACAAACTAACGTTAGCTTCACAGACTGACAAACTAACGTTAGCTTCACAGACTGACAAACTAACGTTAGCTTCACAGACTGACAAACTAACGTTAGCTTCACAGACTGACAAACTAACGTTAGCTTCACAGACTGACAAACTAACGTTAGCTTCACAGACTGACAAACTAACGTTAGCTTCACAGACTGACTAACGTTAGCTTCACAGACTGACTAACGTTAGCTTCCCAGACTGACTAACGTTAGCTTCCCAGAATGACAAACTAACGTTAGCTTCACAGACTGACAAACTAACGTTAGCTTCCCAGACTGACAAACTAACGTTAGCTTCCCAGACTAAACGGATAGACTATTTTGACTATTTTTTTTAAATAAATTGCTACCTGGTTGAAGGTACACGTTTCCAAATATTCAGTGTAACACAATGACTTTTTATCCATTCGCACTTAAAACTAATATATCGTTAGCGATCTCTTGGTTCTCCATGAAGTATAGTCAAGCTTTTGTAGTTTAAAAATAAAATAAAAATCTTATTTAACTTAACTTTAACTTAAATTATTAGTTTTGTGTGATTGGTATTTACGCTTTTACATGTTTGTGTCATAGTTTTGTGTTTTTTTCTTCTTCATATTTAGCATTTAATTCAGAAACAATTTTCCTGACTGATATCACTGACCATCAAGGACCATGCGAGCAGCAATGGCTGCTGGGTATCCTACAGTCTTGGCCATGGCGGAGAAGCCACTGGGGTCGCCGTACACCACCAGGCTAATGTGTTTGGTCTCCAGCTCGCCAGTTGGGTGGCGAAGCCCAACGTCGTTCCTCAGGATGATCATGTCTCGCTCACCCTCACCTGAACCAGGGAGAGGAGTCATTAATAGTTTATGTACTAGTACTTCATTTCATACTTGTGTTCCTCTGATTTGTGGTAATTAAAATGAGTTTTGTCTCACCGAAGGAGAGTTTGGCTTCCAGGTGTTTTGCCAGAGCAGCAAGCACGCTGTCGGCGTGATGCACCGACTCATCGCTCAGCATCCCAAACCTGAACACACAGAGACAGAAAAACACGACTTTTCCACACAATAGAATAACCTTCACAAAGCTGTTTCAAAAGGATTAGAAAACTACTTTGCTTTACAACCCCGGCAGTGGCAGCCCACGCATCCTTGGCTAAATCTAAAGAGATGAGCAGTTGCTTTTTGTCACCGCTTTGCTGGTGAATTGAATAAATGAACAAGTCATTCAATTTGAGCTGCAAATACGTTGGCTTTTTAAATCTTTTAACTGCATAAATGGAATGTTTCCAACGGTTCACTTTTACCGCCGGAGGAATCTACCCTTGAATGCCATCGCGGCCCCTTTACCTTCACTGCCAGCGGCAGCAGAACAATGCCGGCGTGGAGCCTTGGTCTGAAGAGACCCCTGGAAAAGTTGATTTAAATTGAAGGGTGTGCGCACTACACCACTTCAGGCGTCCTCATTATGGAGGAAAGCGAAAGATGTGCAGAAGAGGAGCAGCTCTGCCTCTGCACCACCAAAGTGAACATAAAATAACTATAAAATATAGAAATGCATATGACACTGTTGTCAAAACCCAAGCAATCGACCGACAGAGACGGACGCCATCTTGGAGGTTTGTGATCAATACTGTATGGTGATGTAACCAAGTGGTGTCCCATTTCATAGGGGTATGTTTTCACCCCTAGCCCTTAACCCTTGGTTTCAAGGGCCAAGGACTAGGGGCTAGGGGTAAGGGGTAGGGGCAAGATAGTCAAATGGGATTCAGCCTTAGCCTTGTTCTCAGCCCGCCATCCACAGCACCAACATTAACTTTAAGAGTAGCAGCGTCATCCGCTCAGAAAAGCATTAAAAAAAATATTGACATCTAAAGAACGTGTTCAAAGTAGGGCTGCAGAATATAACGTTTCTTTATCGTCAAACTAGCGATATCAACAAGAGACACTCAAAAGATTGTTTTTGTGTTAGTTGAAAGAAAATATCAGAACACAGCACTATAAAATGTAATGATCACTTTATTTTAGCGGTGCCTTTTATATTCAACTCAATATTCATTAATTAAACAAGCAATTTGTTTTATTGTAGAAGAATACCAAAAGTTGGACGAACCAACTGTCTATAACATCCGCCGTTGTTTAACAGTAAAGGCGTGCGCACACACACACACACACACACACACGAAGTTCCTCCCCGGACGCTGATTGGTTCTGACACAAACGCTATTACTTAAAGCGTGACAAGGTGGATTTTCATGCGGTTTGTGATGCAACGATGTGATGCCAGTTGCCGTGCAGGGTAATGACCCTGACACACCAACCCGACGGCTGACCGTTGGTAGAAAAGGCCGTCGGGCTGACCGCCTTGCCGAGTTGGCCAAAAAAAGTGCCTCGGAACAAAGTGTGCGCTGAAGTAATGCCGACTGTCGGCGGCAGCCGATTGGACGAACGTGTCACGTGGGTCTGGTTTCTCCAGAAATTCAAAGCCAGACTGTCATGGCGACTGTTCAGAATACGATCTAATTTTTTCCTAAAATAGTTCACCGTGTTTCTGAAAACATTTTAAGGAGAAATAGGCCGTGCAGCTGCTGAATCTTCATTTCAGATCGACAAAGGTCCGTTTAAAATATTTTCGTCAGATTTTGAGAGACTCTACTCACGCTCATCCCGCTCGCCATTTCCGGGCTAGCACTCCACCAATCAGATTAGTCATTTGAGTCCAACTGACAGCTGTGCCCGCCTTCCGACCGAGCATGTCAGGTTGGTCAAAACAAAGGCCGCCGGCCCCTCCGACGGACGACGGCACGGACCACACCGAACAGACTCGAGTCAGCGACCTCGCCAGGCTGTCCGACGGGTGATTATCGGGTTAGTGTGTCAGCGCCTTAAGACCCGGGACCAATCCTGAATTGCTGTTTTTTGGGTCTCTCACCATCTCAGGGTGTCCATCGCAAAGTCGTCCTTTCCGATGCGTTCGTATACAGCTTCCTCAAAGGCATCGTGAGAAATAGAAGGGGACAATCCCATCTGCTTACAGAGAAGCGCTTTCTAGATAGAAAAATAGAGGAAAATGAAATCCCCATATCAGCCAGATCCACTAAAACAATAAAATACAATAACAGGTACTATGTGACAAAGTTAAAGATGACAATAAAGAAGCATAAATATATGAATATATGAGAGAAGAGGACAGATCTCTATCTTTTTACTGTGGGTCCTCCAAAATAATCACATTCAGACACTTCCAAGCTGTGTCCAATGTGTTGTTTCCTATCTAAAATGTCTCTAAAGCTTTTCTTCAGCTCCTAGTCTGTCTCCTTCTTTACCCTTATCGCCTGTATCGTTGAGCTCCTCTTTAACACCTAGATTGTCTCCTTAAGCTCTTCCTTAGTTCCTAGGCCTTCTCCTATCGCCTCTTTAGCTCCTAGTCTGTCTCCTAGCTCATTTAAAACTCATATTCTGTCTTAAATCTCTTCTTTAGTTCCTGGACCGTCCCCTAGTTCCTCCATAGCTTCTAGTCTGTCTCCTAGCTCCTCTTTAGCTCCTAGTCTGTCTCCTAGCTCCTCTTTAGCTCCTAGTATCCCCCCCAAAGCTCTTCCTTAGTTTGTCTCCTAGCTCCCTTCAAAGCTCATAGACTTCAACACTGGGTCTTATCATTATCTCCATAACTCCTTTTTACACATGGAGATTAGACATTTACAAATGCCCCAAATGAGCACTATTTCTCTTTTTATCTCGACTCCAAATTAAAAAAAAATATTTTTTTCTGAGTGTTTTCAGAGAGATAGAGTGGCAGGATTTAAAATTGCTAATCATGCTCATGATTTCTGATAAACATATCCTGTACTCGGTGTTTCTCTCACATCTCAAAAGGGATAAAAGAGGACAAACAGCTGCTGTACACTCTGATCGGTGTCAGAGAGCCTTGGCTCACTGCAGCCTTGATGTCGACACCAAGATATTGACAGATAAAGCCTCTTCAGCAAAGCCATTTCCACGATGCAACGCTCTCAGTGGACTTTTATGAAACTGAATGACAGACTGGAGAAAGAAGCAGAAGTCACTGCTCAGAGGCTGAATGGATCGTCAGCGGAGGCTCTTACCCAGGAAACAGGAGCTGAAGGAGGCTGCAGGATGGGGCAGGGCTCGCTGTTGATTAGGCCCAGTTTGACAAACCCAGTCATGGCCTTTGTGAAGCCCTGCGGGACAGAACAGGAGTCAACGGGGACCACATTAGTGACCACATGACAAATTGACCACAGGTTGTTTTTTCTTTTCTTCCAACTGGTTTTAAACTGGTTTGCGTTCACACTGCACTTCACTGGTGTCAAACACCTGGGTTAGGGTTAGCGTCACGCTGTCGAAACGGCCGTTATTGAACAGAATATCTGAGTGAAATTAAGGGGGATCACCAGATGCCTCCCGATAAGATATCATCACGATACTTGTGCCACAATATTGTGATTTTAAACATATTGCAATATATTGCAATATTTTGCGATATACTGCAATTTATAACCTTTTTTCCAACTTCATATTTTTTCAAAGGAAACTTTGTCAACATCTGTTTTATCTAAAA
>JABXJD010000001.1:160000-515000 GCA_013375575.1 Percina caprodes
TCATCGCTCACAGTCAACTCTTCCTTTCCCTCTTCTCTTTCACTTATTTCTGCATCTCCTTTTGTGGTCTTCTCCTGCTCTAACCCGCCTGGTCTCTCCAGTTTCCTGCCTTCTTCTTCTTCTTCTCCCTCCTGTGAACTACTCAGAATTTGAATATAAATGATCGGTCTCAGCACGCACTGTAGCGTGTTGTAACGTAACACCACTGAAACAGCGACCCACTTAACGTTATGAATTCAAACATGCCAGTTTGTAAAATTGTTGTATTATGCTGTTGTTGTCTTTACTAAAATCAAAACTAATCAAAAGTGCAGAATGCTCTTACAAATCACGAGGGAGCGATTTGACGTAATAGATGCGCTGTTGATGTTGAGTCGCCTTTAGCATACATTACATTCATTACAAATGTAACTTAAGGTGGGGGGGGGCAGCTCAGTTGCTCCAGTCTTTGCCAGGATGCAGGGCCACAACACCGCAGCAGTCCGTGGTGAAGTTGGTTTTATATTGGCTATTAGACACATTCGAAAAATCTATTATTATGCAACCTCATCCCATTAATGCATGTTACTAACTTGACTTCTTCCCTCTCCCGGAGTCTTGTGCTCTCTCGCCCCTCTCCTCTCTCCTCCTATCTCTTCCTGCAGGTGTTTCGGGCTCTGGATCTGTGGAGTCTGGATCTGTGGTTGGAGTCACCTCCTGCCTCCATGTTCCTGCTCAACACCCTCTGCTAAAATTATCCATGTCTCTCTCTGTCTGTCTGTCTGTCTGTCTGTCTCTCACCTCCAACTGGTCGAGGCAGATGCCCCCCCACCCTGAGCCATGGTTCTGCTCGAGGTTTCTGCCTCTTAAAGGAAGTTTTTCCTTGCCTCTGTGTCCTAGTGCCTGCTCTTGGTGGGAATTGTTGGGTTTCTGTAAATAACATCACAGAGTAAGGTCTAGACCTGCTGTTTATGAAAAGCACAATGAGATAACTGCTGTTGCTATATAAATAAAATTTAATTGAAAATTGAATTATGGAGTTTGACCTTCCAATATAAAACCAACTTTACCACGATCTGTGACAGCTCGTCCTCGCTCCGCAAAAAGCTACAGACACTGTTCTTGACGTGATTTATAATATTTTGATTTAACGGGTTGCAAAAGTCAAATACCATCTCAAGCATTTTCAAGCATTGAAAACACAACATCAAAATTCAAGCATTTAAAGGATTTCAAGCACCCTTACGAACCCTGCATCTTCTCACAGGCAGAAGAGGTGACGAAAGGAGAAAATGTGTTTCTACCCGTCGGGTCCAGCGCTTGATCGTGGCTAGCAGCTGCGTCTTATTAGCACGCTTGTCATGCAAGGTGTTAATGCAGAGGCAGGTTGGCAGAGCAGACACCAGAGGGCAGCACTGTGCAGGAACAACCACAAGGGGACGGTTAGTCCAGCTTAGGGGGCTTTCACACCTGCCTCATTTAGTGCGGTTGAATCGCACTAGAATTGGTTTTCCCCCTTGGTGCGGTTCATTTTGGAAGGTGAGAATGCAGCAATCACACTCAGGTGCACACCAAAAGCGGACCAAACAAGCGTGCCGAGACCTGCATGATGAGGTGGTCTCGTAGCTAACGTGCGGTTCAATCCGACCTCCTGTAGTCAGGTGTGCTTAACGATCTGCGATGCGGCAGAGCAGCAAACTGTGGCAGCTTGCGATGTTTCTCTGACAGAAACTGCAGTCAAGCTCGCCGTTACTCGCATTTGTTTTTTTTTTTTTGCTGTATAGAAGAAAATGCTGCTGCTGTAATAAGGAAATTTCCCCGTTGTGGGATAAATAAAGTATAATCTAATCTAATCTAATCTAATCCCCATGGTCAAACCAGCCGCTAGAGCCCGGCCGATGAAGGGCCGATACCAATACGAATAGTTGGTTATTTAAAAATCCGATATGCCGATATATACAGTATATTTAAAAAAAAATAATCCAGAACCGCGTAACAAAACAGATTTTCCTAACATTAGTTATTTGTAGTTATTTATGAGTTCTCATTAAAATAATATGATAATTTGTTTTATTGTCACAACAGAACATCAAAATATATTAAAGTTCTGATAAATAAAATGTATAAAAATACAAACTTAAGATATGAAACTTAAAGTCCTTTAAACAAAAACACATTAACAATAAAAACTAAAAATCAGTGTTGCCAACAGGGACGTTGTAGAGCGTCCTCTGGTGGACAGACTATGCAACACCATTACTAACAGGGACGTTGTAGAGCGTCCTCTGGTGGACAGACTATGCAACGCCATCACTAACAGGGACGTTGTAGAGCGTCCTCTGGTGGACAGACTATGCAACGCCATTACTAACAGGGACGTTGTAGAGCGTCCTCTGGTGGACAGACTATGCAACGCCATCACTAACAGGGACGTTGTAGAGCGTCCTCTGGTGGACAGACTATGCAACGCCATCACTAACAGGGACGTTGTAGAGCGTCCTCTGGTGGACAGACTATGCAACGCCATCACTAACAGGGACGTTGTAGAGCGTCCTCTGGTGGACAGACTATGCAACGCCATCACTAACAGGGACGTTGTAGAGCGTCCTCTGGTGGACAGACTATGCAACGCCATCACTAACAGGGACGTTGTAGAGTCCTCTGGTGGACAGACTATGCAACGCCATCACTAACAGGGACGTTGTAGAGCGTCCTCTGGTGGACAGACTATGCAACGCCATCACTAACAGGGACGTTGTAGAGCGTCCTCTGGTGGACAGACTATGCAACGCCATCACTAACAGGGACGTTGTAGAGCGTCCTCTGGTGGACAGACTATGCAACGCCATCACTAACAGGGACGTTGTAGAGCGTCCTCTGGTGGACAGACTATGCAACGCCATCACTAACAGGGACGTTGTAGAGCGTCCTCTGGTGGACAGACTATGCAACGCCATCACTAACAGGGACGTTGTAGAGCGTCCTCTGGTGGACAGACTATGCAACGCCATCACTAACAGGGACGTTGTAGAGCGTCCTCTGGTGGACAGACTATGCAACGGCAACACTCATAACATGGTTGACAGTCCGTGTTTTTTTAAATATTCATTTATCAGAAATGATGATTTTTTTTTCTTTAAATCGGCCATTATAAATGCTGATACCGATATATCGGGAAATGCCTAATATCAGCCAATAACATCGGCCCGCTGATATATCGGTCCGGCTCTACCAGCCGCGTTGGGAGACTAACACCGGCAGAACGAAGTCTCGGTGACAGTGTCTTCTTATTGAAATGAAATGTGCTGGTTTGACCATGATGCCAGAAACATGCAGACATATAATATCCAGAACACAGGACCTTCATTCTGCATTTACTTTTCTTGCTCCCGCCTTAGACACATCCGACTAATAAGAGGAGTGAATGTTCTTGTGTAAGTTGCAATGACATATTTTGGTACACTTGGTGGTTTTTCCAGGTGTGAAACGAAACCGAACCGAGGGGAAAATCGCTCCAAGTTTACAAACTCGTCATCCGATTCGGACCAACGCAAACTACGTATAGGTGTGAAAACGTCCTTACAGCACTGCCGACTGGCATCAGGGAACTAAGACATCACAAACTGCAACGCTAGAGAAGAGTTAAAGAGGGAAAACAGCACAAACAGGATGCTACCGAGCACAAGCGCTGCTTGGCTTTAGTAAGCTGCTATTAGCGGTAATGTTGAAACACTACGGTTCAGAGAGTAGGAGAGCTACATGAAAACAGATTTCCAACGTTACCTGTCTCGTAATCTTTACAAATTTCATCCATAGATCGGTTGCATTAACTCGTTGATGGAACATGCGTGTGCCAAAGTAATTTTTTTGACATCGTTATAAATACTTCAAATGAGAAATACGCTGCTCACAGCTCCAGTATGAAACAATCTTACCTCTTTTCTCGAAGTTTTTCAATGTATTCAAACTTTGGGGTGAGGACGCCGTTTGAGGTGATGACAGCCTTCAGGAACAAAGAAATTACATTAGATCTTTGTTATTACATCATATCCAACCTATATTGACGTCTGTTAATTAAATAGTCCCGGTGCCGCCGGGATGTGGCCTAAAGGTTAAAAGCAGCAAACTTGCGACCGGGAGGTTGTCTGTTCAATCCCCGGACCGACAGGATAAAATCTGGTGAGCCCTTGAGGCCCTTTAACCTCCAACCGCTCCAGTGGAGCTGCTCAGTGGCAGCAGATCAGACTGTGCTTGTACTGGGCAGCTGACACCCTGGCGTTTGGCTTTTCAGCCATGCAGCTATCGGACATTGTTTCGTGGTGTTTTTTAAGTGGTGATGCAGGTTAGGGGTGTTGCCCCGTGAGGGAGCAACATTAGCAAGGCATGTTTTGCACAATATGTGAAGGTTTGAAGCAACTTCTTCTGCAAACTGTTTGACTCTCGCGTGTCACATGACCAGGGTGCCTCTGCAATAAGAAAATCTAATTTTGTCTTATCGCAATTTAATTGCAAATGCAATTAATCGTTAATAACGCCTTAATGTTAAGTTATGAACCCGGATAAAAAAAAAACTTAGTTCAGAACAGAAACTGGATCATAAGATTGTCTTTTTCATTTTCCTCTCAGGGCTTCCATACATATCCTCTTGAAATTATGAGATTACTTGCTGAGTCATGAAATGCAATCCCCAGTAAATTAAGATAGAAAATTAAGAAACGGCCAATTTAAAAACTACACGTCGCTGTCGGGCAGAAACCTTGTATCTCCTCATTGCAATTTTAATTTCTTTTTAGATGGTTGCTGTGTTGCCTGACTGTGGGTTTCACAAATATTTGGCAAGGTAATTTTGTCTGACTTTGTCTGAGGTAAATAGCTCAATAAAGTGTCTTTAAATTAGCCTTTTTTTCATTTCCTGACAGAAACAATGTTTTAGACATATCGGTTTTTGCCTGACAGTGACGAACAGCGACATGCTTCAGTGGCAAACAGTGAAATATGTCATAACTCGTAACATTAAATGACTTACGTCTCTGACTTGCGGGCTGAAGTCCTCCTCCTCCAGCGGTCTAGTGGCGTCCGAGGGCAGCTGATGATGACAGAACACTAAAATTTAAGTCATGTGTCTGTTAGAGTTGGGTCGGTTTCCGGTTTTACCGCCCCGGTCAAGTGGACAAAGCTAAACCGCATGTATATTTTCTTTGTACATGCACCTCTGGTATCCACCTTTTGTGTATGTACATACTGACGATGTACCTTAGTTTGTTAAATAAAAAATGAATAAAACTGTGCCGAAGATATGGAAACATTTCAAGCCAAGGAAAGAAGTGAGCTCAAAGTGACGTGGCAAAGTGTAAACACCAAATGTTAAAAGCAAAGAGTTACGTAGTTATTATAAGCTCATTGCAAAAAAAAAGCAGTTTCCCAGAAGCAGAGTTTCCCCCTGCTGGATATAAGATAGAAATCAGGTTTAAGAAGTTTTTCCCTGCTGGAATTCAAATAGAAAGCAGGTTTAAGGAGTTTCCCCCTGCTGGAAATAAGATAGAAAGCAGGTTTAAGGAGTCTCCCCCTGCTGGAGATAAGATAGAAAGCAGGTTTAAGGAGTCTCCCCCTGCTGGAAATAAGATAGAAAGCAGGTTTAAGGAGTCTCCCCCTGCTGGAGATAAGATAGAAAGCAGGTTTAAGGAGTCTCCCCCTGCTGGAAATAAGATAGAAAGCAGGTTTAAGGAGTTTCCCCTGCTGGAGATCAGATAGAAAGCAGGTTTAAGGAGTCTCCCCCTGCTGGAGATCAGATAGAAAGCAGGTTTAAGGAGTCTCCCCCTGCTGGAGATCAGAGAGAAAGCAGGTTTGAGGCACTTCCGGATTTGCAGCACTTTGTTGAACCAGATTAATTTTACAGTCAATGGTAGAAAGTCTTGGCTAGGAGGCGCACAACCGCCACCCTGTGGACTGGAGTCGCCACACTCTCATTATGGAAAGTCTCACTCAGGAGCGGCTGAGACAAGTGCAACACCTAGTGGTAAAATTTGTTTTAGCGGTTCAGTCCGGCTTCATCGATCGATCAAACCGGTTTCAACATTTTGACACCGGCCCAGTCAGGGGTTTTATTTACCCAGTTCAATACGTGAACCCTGGTGCAGCGCTCTCCCACAGCAAACTCAACCAGAAGCAGATCACATGACAACACCACCAGCTGTTTTTACCTCAAACATATCTTACCATCTCCCAGATGTAGGGGAACAGTCGGTCTCCAAAGTACTCTGTGGCTCCGATGGGGAGCTGAGCGGGCAGGTTGTCGATGGAGCACATGAGGATCCCGTTTCCCTCCACGCTGCCGGGACCAGAAGCAACAACATTACTCATATACAGTAGAATAAACCGACATTTACACTTCGACTATATGAGGTAAAAAAAAAAAAATACAGATGCAATTTCACCCTTACACCCTAAAATTAAGGAAAAAAATGTAATATTGCAACCCAACATCTGACATACATAGCGACAGAGCGCATTCAAGAAAGATCCCCCTCAGCTTTTGTCTTTATAAAAGCTCAGTTTTACGTAGGGATCGACCGATACTAGTTTTTAAAGGCCGATACCATTTATATAAAACCGATATTTGGAACCAATATGGATTTAAGCAGTGAAAAATCATTAAAAAAAGGTACAATATGTAACATTTCAACGACTATACCTATGTTATATATTTTGAGTTGTGTATCCCAAATGTTTCCAACAATGTTAAAATCCAGAGAAATCTGTTATTTTATTTGAATGACACGGGACATTTCATTTAGTTGCCTGTCAGTGGCGTCGTAACCTTTGACCCGTCCAGTTACTCTAACGACAGTCAAACCACGGAAACCTGGATGATACGTTCGAGAGTAACTGTAAATATAATGTCACAGAAAGAATAATATGCAGTAACCGTAATCCAGCTTTCTTTCTCCCCCACGTGCTGAAAACATTTAAAAGTGACACTGACGTGAAATATATTGTGACATTGTGGTTTTAGCTGCTGGCTAATGTTAGCTTGCTTGCTCGATAACTGGTTAACCAGCAAAAGTTACCTAGCTACCAACACAAATCGAATCAAGAAAACGTAATTATGTGGAGGGAAACTGCAGCTATTGTATCAGAATGACATGAATACACGTTAGTAAACGTAAGGGCAGAAAATTACATATTGTACATTTAAATAATAATTAAGTTTTCGGAAACAACTTAAATGCTTTTGTTAAAAGCAATGATTTAATAAAGTAGAAACTTTCAACATAAGACCCAGTAAAAGATAGTGTTAGTGTCAGACTCAGTGGGGAGAGAAAGCGAAGCAGAGGGACAGACGCAGAGCTGTAGCCGAGCCAAAGTAGACCACTTCTTGATTAATTTACTTTATCGGTTAGCAGATAAAAAACACTGATACAGATAATCTGCAAAAAACAGCCAGATAATTGGCCAGGACCGATAATTAGTGTATGCCTGGTTTTCCGGGTTGGCAGCTTATAAGAATTGAAGTCATAATTATTTACGTTGTTGGTAGTGAATATCACCACAGAGCAGGCTTTGGACATGTTTCTGTGGTAAGCTAGCAGAAGGAAGTGACGAGGAGGAAACCTTCACAAGATACACGTTAATGGAGAGCGGAGAGCTCTTCTCCCCTTCGGTGGGCGTGGCTTTTAGAAAAGTGACAATACATTTAATAAAAAAGCTGAATAATTATATATCCCATCCTGTATATATAAATCTGTTCAGAAACTATGGGTTTCATGCAGGTTCATATGCTACAAAGCATTGGCTTGAAATAAAATTAAAAAAAAATGTAAATATGCAAAGCCTGGAGCTAGTATCTCATTTATATTATATTCTGTGTTGTGTGACTGAAGTGATTTCCCATTTTTTTTGGATCAATATCTATCTATCTATCTATCTATCTATCTATCTATCTATCTATCTATCTATCAACACAATGCATATTTTTGCCAACATTTAAAGCTGAATTTTCCGCTTCATGCCCACGGTAGAAAAAATAAAAGCTTGTCTGCATGCAGCTTCTTTTATATGATTAAAAAGAGTACTCACGTAAATTTGTTGAAGTAGCTGTAAGCAATCATGTTTTTGTGATTAAATGTTTGTCTCTGCAAGCAATACTATGAGCTGTTTTGTGCCATGAGTAAAACAAGTTTTTTTCTTTAAAAAGAGCATTTATCTTAAATTTCTTCTGATTTCTAATTCTAAATTAAAGTCAAAAGAGTTCATCCTGTATGTTTTCTAATTCTAACAGACTCACATAGAAAGAATGAAGTAAAATTAACCCCTAAATGTGAATGTTTTCTTTACACTAGTCTAAAAGAAGATCTGTGATGGAAGCAAAATGCCGTGTCTAGCCTTAAATATGACAACAGGAGTCATGACAGGCAGCAAAAACCATAAATTACAGTCTAAAAGGAAAAGAAATTATGTCACAACACTAGAATTTAAATGTGTCATAAATAAAACTGCCAATAAGATTTTTTTAGGACTGCAACTAATGATTTTCTCAATTCATCAACAAGTTATTTGGTCTAAAAAATGTCCGAAAATTGTGAAAAATATGCATCAATGTTTCCCCAAAGCCCAAAATTACGTCCTCAAATGTCTCGTTTTGTCCACAACTCAAAGATATTCAGGTATTTGTCAAAGAGGAGAGAAGAATCTAGAACATATTCACATTTAACAAGCTTGAATCAGTTTTCATTCAAAATGACTCCAACCGATTAATCAATTATCAAAATGGTTGGCAATTAATTTAATAGGTGACAACTAAACGATTATTTGGTAATCTTTGCAGCTCTAAAGTATTTAAAAGAACATATTCTACGAATAATTGGTAACTTAAACACAACTTAGGATGGGGTTGAAAACAAAAATCAGACCAAACTATTAAACGATAAACCAGATTCTATGCAGCAATAATTTAAATGAACAGATATGAAATGTGATCCAGGCAGAGAGAATAATAACCTGAAACCTTCAGACAGGCTCAGTGACAGAAACATGCCTGTGAGAAGACAAAGTTTACGAATGTTAAGTGTACCTGTCGTGATCGATGTGCTGGTCCGCGTCGTACATACAGAAAGGCTTATCGATGGTGGTGCAATCGTTCATGAAGCCTATGGAGCCTCCGGGGTCAGCAGATATGTCGCAAATGGCCAGCAGTCTGTAGAGGGAGAGAGAGAGAGGAGAGACGTCAGACACACAGACGGACAGACGGACAGCTCTGGAAACACCACTGGAAATACAGCAGCTTCTACGCTGCACTTCTACATTCACTTAAACAGACACTCAGCCATCAGTGTGAACGTCACGTTTGCTGCGTTTGACTGTCAGGTTGAGGACACGTCAGAGCAGGGGGCAGATGTTTTTCATCTTGTACAGAATAAAACATAAATATGTTTTCTTGTGAGGCTGTAATGCTCATTGTACACTAGGAAAATTAGATGGATGGGCGGGTGGATGGGTAAATGGATGGATGGTGGATGGATGAATGGGTAGGTGGATGGATGGGTGGGTCGGTGGATGGATAGTGAATGTGTAGATAGGTAGGTGGATGGATGGTGAATGGGTAGATGGATGGATGGGGGATGGGTGGTGGATGGGCTGTTGGGTAGATGGATGAATGGGTAGGTGATGGATGGGTAGGTGATGAATGGGTAGGTGATGGATGGGTAGGTGGATGGATGGGTAGATAGATGGGTAGTGTAATGGGAAAATTACATAATAATTTATTTTCAATAATTGTTCATTTCTTAAGTGATTAATTAGTTTTACTATTAATAAGTAAAATCCTCCAGTGTGCTGCTGAAATATATGTCTCATAAAATATATCCTACTAGTAAGTCCTTCCAGTTCTAGAGACAGCTAAGAGTGCATTTCTCCCCTAAGGACAAATGCACAGGAAAACAAGGCCTCGAAGATATGCTGGGGTTACCATGTCCAAGGTTCTAGGTTGGAGCCAGGCACCAATCTAAAGACAAGATAGGTGTCTGTCTTCTAAGGACAGAATGACTGGCCCAGTCACTTTTGACACACTACATAGACAAAAGCACAGGGACATGTTGGCTCCAACAGTCTGAGGGAGAAGATGAAGTGTTTTGTTTAAGATTAGAGTGTTTTCCAAACATGGCCTGGTTTCTGCTGGATGAACGGGGATATAAGGAACTGTCATATTCTGTTTGGGGCACAGAACTGTTGTCACTCTGTAACTGTACATTGTGAAAGCTGTTCTTGTCATTTTGATTGATCTCTGCAGAAATCAATTAAACCCTTTTCACCGAATACCTTATACCTTTAAACCAGTTTGCAGCATGTCTTTATTTTGTCTCAACAAGGTCTCATCTCACACTGAAATTCCTCTCTCGCTGTACAGAAACTTCCACAACAGTAGATAGGTGGATGGGTAGATGGATGAATGGTTAGATGGGTAGGTGGATGGATAGTGAATGGTAGATAGGTAGGTGAATGGTGGATGGATGGATGGGGGGTGAATGGATGGGGGATGGGCAGATGGTAGAAGGATGGGTGTGTGGATGGATGGATGGATGGATGTGTGGGTGGATGGATGGATGGATGGATGGTAGATGGATGGATGTGTAGGTAGATGGATGGATGGGTGGATGGGTGGTAGATGGATGGATGGATGGGTAGATGAATGTGTGGATGGATGGATGTGTAGGTAGATGGATGGATGGATGGATGGGTGGTAGATGGATGGATGGATGGGTGGTAGATGGATGGATGTGTGGGTAGATGAATGTGTGGGTGGTAGAAGGATGGATGTGTGGGTAGATGAATGTGTGGATGGATGGATGGATGGTAGATGGATGGATGTGTGGGTAGATGGATGGATGGATGGGTGGGTGGGTATATGGACGGATGGGTGGAATGCGCTGCTCTTACTTGTGAGGCAGCGCTGGTGATCCTTCCGTTTCTGCAGCAGAGGTTCGGAGCGGTCTCATCAGCTTCTGGGCGTCCAATCGCCTGAGGAGTCGGGGCGTGTGGGGGTCCCAGTAAATACCATTGATCAGGCAGGTTGTGTAGGGTGCCACCTTTGGTTGAGATAACAAAACATTTTTACTGCCATGATGCATTTAGAGCGCTCTTTACAGTGTGATGGGGCAGTTTGGAGCTATGGAAGTGTGGTTGTTCGATATACACTGTGGATGGGGGCAGCAGCTAAATGTATTTTAGACACCCAAAAAAAAAATCTATACATCTATCTCTATATATATTTATATAGAGTTAAGTATACAATATGTTTTAAGTTTTTTTGCCGCTTTACCTCGTTGTCAGACAGCCCTTTACGATGGGGAACTGCAGCCGTTATCTATGCTCTCTTCAAAGCCACCAGACTCCATTGACAAAAACAGTGATTTTTCCCTTGCAGAACCGCTGCCCTACCACTGCCTCCATCAGTTAGTATGTTTGTGTTATTGTGTGACTTTGATGAATGCAAACTAACCCTTTAAAACAAATCATCCAGAAAATAACCACCACATGAATCAATAATGAATCTTTTCTTCATTGCTGGCTATTTTACATGTTCTTGTTATGTTAAGGGTTATTGATCAGGTAGATGTAATGGCTCATTCTCTAAGGGAAGTCCAATGAGATCCCAGCTGTGTAAAACCTCCTGCCACATGGCATCTGTTCTGAAACACCAGCAGCCGTTTAGTGCAGAGGACTGAAATAGAGGACAGGGCCTCTGAGAGACTGACAGGGGCAGGTGGGGGGTGTTGCAACAGGGGGAAGTAAAGGGGTGGTTTGGTGGTGGTGGTGGGATAGAAGCCTGCAGACTCACGCTAGTCCTGAAGTGCGAGGTGTAAAGTTCTGGGTGGTGCTCGTACTCCATGGGGTCGTACATGCCGTCGCTCTTCCTGATCAGGTGGTGATGTCGGCTCAGAACGGTGGCGTACACTTTGTTCAAATCTTACATTAAAAAAAAAAACATGTCGACATACCGTCAGTGAGCATGTATGCACTTATTACAATTATTATCATCAAACCATAAGCACTCCCAGCCCATCCTGTGACCCTCTCAGGGAGGCATTACCCCTAATTTCCACCAGGCACGTCTGCTCAGCGACCCAGGAGAGTGTTGTTCCGAGAGCAATTGCGGCCATTCAAGTCAATATTTGAGATTTCACCTGGCGCGCCACGGCATATCCCAGAAGCGGTTATCCGCTCCACTAAAAGGTAAGGGCCATGTTTATTTTCACGCGAGACTATCCAGTAAATTTACCAAAACAGTCCCCCAATATCGTTTGCGTCCCCTTTACAACACCATGGACAACAAGAGATTCATCTTGGAGGTTAAACAACATAAAACCACATCACAAGTCTTTTTTTTTTTTTTAAGGACAACGCTTGAAAGGAGAAGGCATGGAGTTTAATTGCAGGAGTGCTTGGAGTGGAAGATAGATACTACAGCCCGACCGATAAACGATTAACACACACACACACACACACACACACACACACAAGTGGATGATTCACGAAACATGACCTACAGTCCCTTTAGTCCCTCTGCTACACTCGCCGTGTCGACTTCTTCAGTGAAAAGTTGACATTTGCTGAGACATGTCCGTAAGCTTATCCATTAACAGCCAACTACCAGCGTGCAGTACATGAATAATAAACGGCCCTGCCCTCGCTGTGAGGAGTGTGAACATCAGGCCCTTAATCAACTGCACTGCCATCATCAAGTCTGTCCTCACCTGCTCCCTCATCATCGGGTATGCTGCGGCCATTGCTAAGGACAAGGGCAGACTGCTGCAAAGGTGATGGCTGTGATCTGCCGTCCCTCCAGAACCTGTATGCCTGCAGGACGCTGTAGCGGGCAGGAAAGATTGCAGCCGACCCCTCTCACCCGAGTCACTCCCTCCCCTCTGGCAGGAGGCTGCGGTCCATCAGGACCAAAACCTCCCAACATAAAAACGGTTTCTTCCTCTCTGCAGTCAGCCCCCGACCCCCACTAACACTGACTTTCTCTCAACATTTTTCACCACTTTCTGACATTTTATAGACCAAAAAAACTACTCAATTAATCAGGAAAATAATCAACAGATTAAATGAACAATGAAAGTAGTCGTTGGTTGCAGCCTACATTTTGTATTTTGTTGAACACAATGCACATTATGCATTATAGTGAACCCTCGTTTATCACGGGGGTTACGTTCCAAAAAGAACCCGCGATAGGTGAAATCCGTGAAGTAGGCAACCTTTTTTTTTACCATTATTATACGATGAAATACTCCATTATACACTCAAACCAAAGAACAAAACCTTTTTACAGGCCCAAGCATTTGTTTAACAAATAAAAGTACTGTATAAACGTTTTTTTACAAATAACTACTGTACTGTAAAATAATAATTTTAATCATCAATACGAACTGAAGGCTTCAAATTGCGGAGATCAGCACCGCCCCCCCATCGCCCCACCGCGACCAGAGTCATTGGAACGGGAGAAAATGAAAAATGATTATGAAAACAAATACGAAGTAAGTACAGTAAAGTACAGTAGGAAAAATACTGATTTAGGTGTATTTCATTGCTCTTCTGACTGAGCCGCTGCATCCCGACTCCGCTCTGTAGCGTTTTTTCTTCTAAAGCCCGCGGTGCAGGTGTGTTTCTTCTAAAACCCGCGGTGCAGGTGTGTTTCTTCTTCTAAAGCCCGCGGTGCAGGTGTGTTTCTTCTTCTAAAGCCCGTGGTGCAGGTGTGTTTTTCTTCTAAAGCCCGCGGTGCAGGTGTGTTTCTTCTTGCAGGTGTGTTTTTCTTCTAAAGCCCGCGGTGCAGGTGTGTTTCTTCTAAAGCCCGTGGTGCAGGTGTGTTTCTTCTTCTAAAGCCCGCGGTGCAGGTGTGTTTTTTCTTCTAAAGCCCGCGGTGCAGGTGTGTTTCTTCTTCTAAAGCCCGCGGTGCAGGTGTGTTTCTTCTTCTAAAGCCCGTGGTGCAGGTGTGTTTCTTCTTCTAAAACCCGCGGTGCAGGTGTGTTTTTCTTCTAAAGCCCGCGGTGCAGGTGTGTTTTTCTTCTAAAGCCCGCGGTGCAGGTGTGTTTCTTCTAAAGCCCGCGGTGCAGGTGTGTTTCTTCTTCTAAAGCCCGCGGTGCAGGTGTGTTTCTTCTTCTAAAGCCCGCGGTGCAGGTGTGTTTTTCTTCTAAAGCCCGTGGTGCAGGTGTGTTTCTTCTTCTAAAGCCCGCGGTGCAGGTGTGTTTTTCTTCTAAAGCCCGCGGTGCAGGTGTGTTTTTCTTCTAAAGCCCGCGGTGCAGGTGTGTTTCTTCTTCTAAAGCCCGTGGTGCAGGTGTGTTTTTCTTCTAAAGCCCGCGGTGCAGGTGTGTTTTTTCTTCTAAAGCCCGCGGTGCAGGTGTGTTTCTTCTAAAACCCGCGGTGCAGGTGTGTTTCTTCTAAAACCCGCGGTGCAGGTGTGTTTCTTCTAAAGCCCGCGGTGCAGGTGTGTTTTTTCTTCTAAAACCCGCGGTGCAGGTGTGTTTCTTCTAAAACCCGCGGTGCAGGTGTGTTTCTTCTAAAGCCCGCGGTGCAGGCGTGTTTCTTCTTCTAAAGCCCGCGGTGCAGGCGTGTTTCTTCTAAAACCCGCGGTGCAGGTGTGTTTTTCTTCTAAAGCCCGCGGTGCAGGTGTGTTTTTCTTCTAAAGCCCGCGGTGCAGGTGTGTTTCTTCTTCTAAAGCCCGCGGTGCAGGTGTGTTTCTTCTTCTAAAGCCGCGGTGCAGGTGTGTTTTTTCTTCTAAAGCCCGCGGTGCAGGTGTGTTTTTTCTTCTAAAGCCCGCGTTGCAGGTGTGTTTCTTCTTCTAAAGCCCGCGGTGCAGGTGTGTTTTTTCGAGAGAAGAACATAGTTATCGGTAGTTGCTGTCGCTCTTTTTTCTTCTGGGAAAAATGATTCTTATAAACCGACATGCCACCATTGATTATGTTGCAGAATACAGAACACAACGCACGATGCAAATCCGTGAAGCAGCGAGACCGTGAAAGGTGAACCGCAATATAGCGAGGGTTCACTGTATATCCCATTTATCCAACACTGAGCCACAGAGATAAGCACAAGAATGTCATACCTCCTGTTTCGGAGACGGCCTTCAACTCATGAGGTTCAACATATTCGACAGGCAGCTCGTTAAGGATGTCTTGGGCTCCCTGCAGGAAGAAAGAGACAAAAACCGGTGAGACCCCTGCTGTCTGAGGTCGCTGACAGTTGGTATGTGTGCATTTTTGGGGTTTAAGTTAAACCTTGGTCGTACCTTGGAGACGTTGCCGGTACCGGTGAAACAAAACGTCACAGGGCCAATAGATGTGGGCATGAAGCCCATGGATATCTCATACCCACAATCCCTCACCGCCTGGATGGCCTGGCTGACGTTCCTGTAGTTATGAGCCATGCCGATGTACTGCGAACAGCAGAGAGACAGGGAGAGACAGGGATGAGGATCATGTTGAGGCACAGGAAGCTGTTTTTGTGTCAAGTTGTTTTGCTTCTTTTTTTTTTTTTGGGATGTTTTCTTACCATGAAGGGGGTGTGGTGACCAAGAGCCAGGAAGCGCAGACCCAATCCATGCAATATGTTAATCATTCCTACAAAATTCACATGGGAATACACAAAAATTGATTATCTCAAACAGTTTTTATTTTTGATTTACCAAATAACATGCTATATATAAATAAAAGAGGCTGGGGGTGTGGCCTTGACCAACTGCCACTTTGCTCGTTTGAAAGCCATGATGTCTCTCTCTCTCTCTCATAGGCGGGCCAAATTGTCAGGCCAGGCAAAGCAGAGAAAGGGGAGGTAACCTTATGATGTCATAAGGGGCAAGATTCCAGATTGGCCCATCTGAGCTTTCATTTTCTCAAAGGCAGAGCAGGATACGCAGGGCTCTGTTTACACCTATCTCTATTTCTAGCCACTGGGGGGGCCATAGGCAGGCTGGGGAAACGCATATTAATTCTTAAAAAAAAAACTCAAAAAGTGACATTTTCATGCCATGGGACTAGTGTTAATGTTGTCATCTATTTTTAAATTTTGTCTTAGTCTTGTGCCAATTGTCCTAGTTAGTTTTAGTCGTATTTAGTCATTCACATGTTTTTTTGTTAGTCAAGTTTTAGTCGAGTAAAAGTCTCGTTCTTTTAGTCTAAAGAAAACTCAGATATCTTAGTCAAGTTTTAGTTAAAAAATGTTTAGTCTTTTAATAAATTATATCTGAAATTATTTCTGATAACTAAGTGTTTCACACAACTCAAATATTGGTTAAATGTCATAATTACCGGATAAAATACACTGGTTTAATATCGAGCCTCCTGGGCTCTACAGCACCTTGTTACACAGACACATGTTAGATAAGAGCCAGGGCTCCTGGGCTCTACAGCACCTTGTTACACAGACACACGTTAGATAAGAGCCAGGGCTCCTGGGTTCAACAGCACGTTGTTTTGTTGCAAACAGTTGCATAGCCTACATTTCTCCAGCCGCTCTGCAAGCTGTTTAAGAGCCAGCACTCCTTTCCTTGCCCGGGGCCGGGGCCCATCGCTATGTGCTGTAGCAGCTTCTGCAGCAGGCTACACCGGACTTCCTCCCTTCCTCCCCTTGCCCGGGGCCCATCGCTATTTGCTGTAGCGGCTTACCCAGCAGGCTGAACCGGACTCCTCCCTCGGGCCACATCGCTACCTGGATGTCTGTCAGCTATATGAAAAAAGGGGACATGCCGAATCTCTAGATGAGCCTCAGCCAAGACGCGCCTGATTGAACCGAGCTTAGTGGGGTGGGGGAATACTGGGAACCAAACAATTGGCCTGTTTTGGAACAGGCACACGCTGTATTATATATGTTAGATACAGTACATATTAATGTGTGTAATCTTCATCTTTGTTAAAAGAAAAAAACATTGACTTGACTAGGTTACTGTCTGTACAACAATCTTTGGCTCAATAAACTTTATAATATATCATTACATAGAAAACAACTATGTAACGAAAAAATTACCTATATGTCGGGATAGAAGATTTCGGCCGCATCAGCAACCCTAACTACTGTTCCTTCTGTACATTACTCGGCCCTTCTGGTTAGATGCTAAACTGCATTGTGTTGTCTCTGTACCTGTAGTTGCACCGACACTAAAGTTTGTTTTTTTGTTGTTTTTTTAAATAGGTCCAAGATCTGATTTTGATTGAGCAGTTAGTTGTCATGTTGACACAAATCTGACTCAACAGCTTCAGCGCAGACTGTTTGAACAGAGAACACGTCGGCCTGGTTACTGTTCACATTGGTTTCACAACAGCTGCCAAACACTTTCACAACAGTGACTGACCAACTGAGGGACATTGCATTGTTTTGAGAAAAGGTTTCCATACCTGCGACACCGGCCCACTGACCAAACGCTACGATCCGGAAGCCGTTAGGATCGACCATCTTCTCGTAGTCGATCAGACGAACCTCCTGGAAGAAAAAAAAAAAATCATTTTGGTATAGGTTTTTAGGGGTTTTGTTGAAGGAAAGAGATACAATCAGGGATTGGGATTTATTTATTTTTTTTTATATATAATATTCCTACAGATTTTGTCCCACTCATCATCATCCAGTGTAAAACTCAGATCCCTTTCCCATGTCAAGTAATATGACTATAAAAACAGTCTTTACTCAGAGAACCAAGATTACAACGTAACCAAGCGTTTCATTGCAGCAGTAAACAAGGAAGTAGGCTGCCCTTGTATTGATTTATGTATTGATTTATGTTATTATTTATAACACTTTAAGACGAGGGGAGAACATTTCTATTTGTTTAATATCATTCAACTAAAAGTTAGGTTTTGGTGATTGCTTACAAAGAAAGAGTGTGTGGTAGAGTGAAAAAAGTGTGAGAGTAAAAGAGTGTGAGGAAGAGAGTGAGAGAGTGTGAGAAAGAGAGAGTGAGAAAGTGTGAAAAAGAGAGTGAGAGAGTATGAGAAAGAGAGAGTGAGAGTGTGAGAAAGAGTGAGAGAGTGTAAGAAAGAGAGTGAGTGTGACAAAGAGAGTGAGAGAGTGTGAGAAAGAGAGTGTGAGAAAGAGAGAGAGTGTAAGAAAGAGTGAGTGAGAGAGTGTGAGAAAGAGAGAGTGAGAGTGTGAAAAAGAGAGTGAGAGTGTGAGAAAGAGTGAGGGAGTGTGAGAAAGAAAGTGAGAAAGTGTGAGAAAAGAGTGAGAAAGAGAGAGTGAGAGAGTGTGAGAAAGAGAGAGAGAGAGTGTGAGAAAGAGAGAGAGAGAGTGTGAGAAAGAGAGTGATTTTTAGGGATTTTGAGGTCATTTTTAGGGATCTTTTGAGGACATTTTTAGGGATCTTTTGAGGACATTTTTAGGGATCTTTTGAGGACATTTTTAGGGATCTTTTGAGGACATTTTTAGGGATCTTTGAGGTCATTTTTAGGGATTTTTTAGCGCTCTCACCTTTTTCAGCAGGTCCTCCAGAAGCGCCATGTTGGCCTCCTGAGCCTTGATGGTGTGGGAGAAAAACGCGTACGTCTTCCTGGGAATGATCTTCTCCTCCGGCGGCCTCTTCACCCCGATTATCAGAGACGCCTCTGAAAGGTCCTCCTGAATGACGGCCCCGGCCCTCATGTAGTACTGGAAGCAAAGCACAGGTTGATGTTACACGGCCCTCGCGCTTCTATTCTTTTAAAAAAACAAATGTAAATCCTTGAATACTTCCAATAAACACATCTAATAAACAAAACGTGGGTTAAGATAAACCCTAGGTCGCCTATTTTTGGTTGACTTCCGACATCACTTCGTCTTCTTAGTTGTTTTTTTTTGGTTGAAGAGATTTTTTTCTATATAGTTATATTTTGATGTGGAATTTGTTTTTAAAATCTAATTATCATGCTTTTCTTACACACATTTTTGTTGGAAACGTGTTGTTTTGCACAGCTTATGTACACTGACCAAAATGATGAAGGTGGCCATCTTGAAATGCCACACCTGTGAGGTGGATGGTATTTTCTCGGCAAAGGAGAAGTGCTCACTAACGCAGATTCTGACAGATTTGTGAACAATATTTGAGAGAAATAAGCCTTTTGTGTACGTAGAAAAAGTCAAAGATCTTTGAGTTCAGCTCCTGAAAAATGGGGACAAAAACCAAACCAAAGCGTTGCGTTTCTAATTTTGTTCAATGTAAATAAAGGAATAATTTTCAGTCATTTGTCTGCAGCTCAAGTCAAAGAAAAGGGTATCATACTGAATCATGAGCATATCACTACATCCCTATTATATAGCATCAAAGGGAACTTGTCTCGTTTTTCCTGCCCGACGTCGTCCAGTGCCTCACCTTCTCGTGGATGGCTCTGCGGTTGGACGGTTGGACGAGGACTTTGATGCCGGCGTTGGTCAGCTCTTTGACGTGTTTGGGGGCCAGCGGCGCCCTCCTCTCCCAGGGGTTGATGTCCTCACGCCGGATGGCCATGACGCTGTGCTCATAGCGCCGCTGGCCTTCCAGGCAGCTCCGCCTCAAATTACCACGGCGACTGAGGAGTCTGAACATGACTTTACCACCCCCTGCTTTTGGGACAAAGACATAGAGCCACAGACTGCTGACCACACTGTCGTTATTAAACGAAAGAAATCCGAAGTGACACAATCTGGGAGGGTATGATTGAGAGGTCAGAGGTCAAGGTAAGTTTGCTGCTGGGAGAGAGCTGCTGATGAGCAGGTGCTTTTGACAGACCGGATATTGGCTAAGACCGAGCTGCAGTAAGACTACAACACACAGAAGACATCATGAAGTGTTTTATACAACATGAACATTACTAACAGCACAGACATTGTGGTTTTAGTGCAGCAGTTAAAGCTCCCTTACTGGTACATTATATCTTGGTTTAAAGGTCTAAAGGAATGAGTATTATAAAAGCAGGTCAACGTGCTATATAATTACTGTGAAAGGAGCCAAACGCTCTGTCGCTCCTCGATGTGAGTCGAGTGCAGATGTGAGTCGTGCATGCTCAGATTTAAACGGTTTCCGGCATAACGTGTCATAGTGAAATTTGTGAAATCCATGAAATAATAAACTTTTCTCATTACAAACAATAACAGAAGATGGGAATCATTTCAAAAACGTATTAGCTATCTATGACAGTTTGATTGCTAACGTTAGCTCAAAACGTCATTCAACTGACAGCCTTTGTTGTTTTTGATGCTAACTTCTAGCCTGCAGTGAACTTCGTTAAGTAGCTCCATTTTTACTGGATTAACATTACAGAAGTCTCTCGTTAGCATCTTGTATGCTACTTGTCGCAAAGTGACACACGTGCAACTCACATCTTTACTCGACTCACATCGGGGAGTGACACGCTCAATCCACAGAGAAATGCTAACAGCCCCATTTTTCCAAAATAAAAGCGGTAGGGGTCAATCTTTCTCCCCTGCACTCATTAGGTTCTCATCCGAGCCGATTTCTGTCATTCCAACAACTCAGAGTTGTAGTTTAAAACTTTTACAGACAGCCATTTTAATAAAGTTACTAAAATTATTTAAAATGTCACGTTTGTTTTATTTGTTTCATAATGACACTTGAGTTGACGATTTTAATGATTTTTTTTATTTGTATTTGCGGGTTTACGTGACAAACAGTTGAATCCTCTGCATCCCAAATTTTCCCACTCATCTGGTCACCCTAATAATATGGGCCCTTTAAAGCGCCCGTATTATTCTCATTTTCAGGTTCATAATTGCATTCTGAGGTTGAACCAGAATAGGTTTACATGGTTTAATTTTCAAAAAACACCATATTGTTGTTGTAACGCACATTGCTGCAGATCCTGTTTTCACCCTGTGTGTTTAGGTCTCTGTTTTATCTCCAGAGTGAGACATCTCACTTCTATACTATCTTTGTTGGGAGTCGCTAGGTAAGATCCCATCATCTGATAACTCTTTCTCCAACTTTGGTCAGTCCAAGGCAGGATTAGCTGGGAGACTTCTAGACCAGGGCCACTTGTGGAATACCTGCACAACAGGGACAGGAAGTAGAACAGGGACAGGAAGTAGTTCTTTTGGAGATTATGGTGAACTAGTGGGTGTTGTAGCAGTGTTTTTCCATTGAGAACGAGCTAGCATGCTACGGTTAGCCACCTCGTCTCTAGTGACGTAGAAAGCCGTGCAGATGTTGAACAGCTCACCCAGAGACTGAAGCCAGAGGACATTCAGAAACCAGATCTCATTCAAAACACCATGGATAGTTTTTTTTTTCAAGTTTGTATTTGTGTGGAAGCACCAGAGACACAAAATAACCCTCCGAATCCCAGAAAAAGTGATTTTCCTTCCATAATACGGGCACCTCAAAAACATTTGTTATCATTGGACTGAGCCAGGCTAGCTGTTTCTTCCTGCTAAGCTAAACTAAGCTAAGCTAAGACAGCTGGCTGTAGCTTCATATCAGCTAGAAAGTAATTAAGTGTATAAAGCTATATCCCTATAGCTAACTTGTCAAACAACTTGCGACCCCTTAGATGTACTTCGCAAGACACACCAAGGAGTCCCAAACCCCAGGTTGGACACCACTGGTCACAGTATACCTGAATCCACTGTATTGGCCAAACACTTTCCAACTAAACTATCAAATCACTTAATCTGAAAAAAAAGATACTTGTTTATAGAGGTGCTGCAGGATTAGTATGTAGCAGTAATGTGCAACCTGTTAAGTGTAATAACTCACTGTATAACTAATGCAGAAATCATTATGAAGTCCGTTTTGAATCCCTATGACAACGTCATTTAAATCTCTAAAAATGTAAATGGGGTTTGGTGTTGCTCGGTGTGGCTTTGACCTAACGTTGCACGGAAACCACATGGAAGACCATGGTCAGTTCCGGGAACTTGACAATTCACTCTCACACTTAATAACACACGTTAATGTAAGTTTTCCACACGGTTGTCGGTTCGCGGCTGCACGTGAAGCAGCGGCCGGTTACAACTCACCGTTTCTGGCCGGTTTCTGTTCACCACGCCGGTTCCTGGCGTGTTAACGTGGCGACCTGTTCCCAGAGAAGACCGGAGTGTCACGCAGAGGTGATACGAGGCCGAGTTACAACTTCCCACAGAACTGTAATCCTCGCTGTAGTTTCACACTTGCACCATGGATGTATTAACCCGTTTCCGGTCAGACTTTCAAAATAAGAATCAAATCTCCAGTCATTTTCTGTATTGGAGTCAGCTATTGACAAAGTATATTCACACAAGGTATTTGACTCTGGTTTTTCATTGCTCGCTTACTTGCACAGAAAATAAAAATATAGCTAAAAACAAGGACAACAAAGGTAAAACAGTACTTGCAAGTACTTGCAAAGGAATGGGATTACATTACATTATTACATTACATGTCATTTAGCTGACACTTTTATCCAAAGTGACTTACAATTGTGTCAGAACTGTTATGTCAGAGGTCATATGCCTCTGAAGCAACTAGGGGTCAAGTGTCTTGCTCGGGGACATATTGGTTGATGTATGATGTAGATGTGTTTTTGACAGTGACGGAAAACTATAAATGATAAACAGCCCACATAAAACATAACAGGACATCCAACCCTAAATACACCCTATATACTTTTCATATACATTTATATCTATACATAGTAGGCTATAGCTACAATGTGTATACCTTTGTTGTCCTTGATTATAGCTGTATGTATATTTCTGTGTAAGTACATTAAGAGCAATGCAAAGACCGGAGTCAAATTATTTGTACATGTAGTACTTGACCATCCATCCATCCATCCATCCATCCATCGTCATAAACAATATGAATGTTCCAAGTTTATTCTGAAGGTAAAACCTCCGGGTTTCCGGTTTTACGCTGGCACGCTGCCTGTTATTTTCCCTGCGGATGAAGGAATAGAGTTACTTTGTTTTTGTGTACAGCGCACTTCGTGTGGGCGGCATCACTCTGTACGAACGTGTATTTTAAAAGCAATATTTCAAACGTAAACAACAACGTCTGGGTTTTTTTTGTTCACTCAACACAAAAGGGGTTAGGGAAAGGAATTAAAAATAAAGCAAAATGCTTTTATACATCTTTTAGGCTACTAACGTCTCTCCACCAATCAGCTGCCAGAGCTGAGGAGCGGCCTGTCGCACTGACCTATAGGAACAGCACTGAGTGGACAAGTACATGTAGGCCTACTACAGGTACTTGTTCTGTACTTGAGTATCTCCATTTCATTTTAATTTTCTACTCCACTACATCTCAGAGGCAAATACTGTATATATACAGTATATACAGTGTATATATTTTTACTTCTACTTTTTACATTCCACTACTGAATGTAACTACATTTACTCAAGTATTTATGTGGCTTGGAAAGGATAGTTAGGGGTCCCCTGGTGGAGCCACTGCCCCTGTGACCTGACACCAGATAAGCAGATGGATAATCCTAGGGCGTAATTTCCACTGGGCAAAGGGGGGACATGTTCTTTCTGGCATAATTTATCATTATCCTCAACATCCTTATTTCCTGTATCATCATAGTTCCTATGAATGTACATAGAAACAGGAAATCACATTTTTCTGGCAGAGGACCCCCACACCCCATGTAAATGTATTTATATAGCACAGGAGCTAACTATTCATACTGCCGTACAAGGTGCCACCTGCTCATCAGATAAACGTTCACACACAGTTACACAACTCAAGGTTCAGCGTCTTGCCCAAGGACACTATGATATGGGACTGTAGAGCCAGGGATTGAACCCCCAACCTTCTGATTGGCCGGCAACAGGCTCTACCACTGAGCTGCCGCCACTTCTCAACCCAAAGTTACACCCATAAATCAACTAATACACAACGATGTTTCATTATAGATTAAGCTACCTAGCTGTATATACCAGCTGCAACATTAAAGTGATGGAACACATGAATGCATCGATTGGGATCCAGTAATTCAAATTATATTGTTCTGAAACGGGTGATTCTGCATAATGAGTACTTTTAGTTTTGGTACCTTAAGTATATACTGAAAGTATAGTATATACATATTTATTTTAGCTTTTGGTTGGCGGAATTAACCTTGTCTAACATTCATAGTGGAAATGATGGCACACCGTTGATTTCATTTATTATTTTGTTCTTTGTTAAGCGTCTGCCTAGGCCTAAAAAAAACAAAAACAAATAAACCTTCACTGTGACAAGAAACATTTCTTTTTATATATATAACAGCAGTACAATTTAAAATAAATATCATTAAACACTTTTTTTTTTTTTTTTTTTTAACAATAATCCTGAGATTGAAATAAAATAAAAAAACAAGAGAGTCAGGACCCGAGATGTAGAGGTGAAGCTATGAGTGCAGTGCAGTCCATACGTGTTTTTTTTTTAAATGTTGCTAATACTCATTGCACAGGAAACTACACTGTACACACAACTACAGAGGGCTAGGTTGCGGGTTAGAAACTGTGATGGATGAATACAACGTAGTTTGGGGTAATCATTTTTGTAGGGCTGTCCCCTCGATTAGCTGATTAGTTGTCAGTTTTAGTAGTCGATTTGTCTTTTTTTTAATTTAATGCTTTTCATTCAGACTTTCTCTGGAAAACACAAGACTAAAGTGGTGCTTTTGTACGATTCTTTGTGGAGAAACTCATTTTTTACAGATTTGTCGATTGACTAAATTAATCGATTAGTCGAGAAAATTCAATGCATTGTAGGATATCGTACAAAAACTCTGTGATTTATACTTCTGCGTAAAACCGTGTCGTGGCTACGTACGTATACGAGATGCCGATGTCACTCCCGATGTGAGTCGAGTGCAGATGTGAGTCGTGCATGCTCAGATTTAAACAGTTTACGTCATAACTGTCATACTGAAATTTGTGAAATCCATGAAATAATAAAGTTTTTCTCATTAAAAACAATAACATAAAATGGGAATCATTTCAGAAACGTTGTAGCTATCTATGATTGTTTGATTGCTAACGTTAGCTCAAAATGCCATTCAACTGACAGCCTTTGTTGTGTTTGATGCTAACTTGTAACCAGCAGTGAACTTCGTTAAGTAGCTCCATTTTTACTGTGTTGACATTACAGTAATCTGTTGTTAGCATGTTGTATGCTACTTGTAGCAAAGTGACGCATGCGTGACTCAAATCTGCACTCGACTCAACATTGGGGGAGTGACAGCCAACGCTACGCCGTAGCCTGACATGCACCTCTTGAAAAATGTAACTATATGTAGCGGTGACGCTCGTTGCTCGGCCATGGCATGCTAGCACTGCATTCCCCCCGACTCATTTCCTGGTTCTCCTTCTCCATCAACAACATGAAATCAAGGAGAAGGATCACTTTTCCTGCATCAGATTTTCCATCATGGTCAGAAAGCACAAGGGGAGACACTTTGTTACTCTCACTATGACTCTAGAGTCGCTACTCGCGCTGAAGCTAATCACGTCACTCTCTCAATCGCTCTACCACACACACACACACACACACACACACACACACACACACACAGACTGGCCCTGCTATTCCCTTAAAGAGAACAACACACACACTAACGCACAAGTATAACCTTCAGGCCACTCACGTGAGCTACGGCGAAAGCTCTGCGTGGAGCCTCCACACAACCATAAATCAAGCTTTGTGCGCACCAATTCGTATGATATCCTACAAAATGAAAAGCATATGAGTGTTAGTCGACTAAGAATTTCTTCAGTCGAGGACAGCGTTACATTTTTGGAGGAACCAGTCTCCTCGTCTGACTGTCTATTTTTCGTGGCTCGCGTTTCCAGATCCTCAGTTAATAACTTGGTGCTTAAAATGTTTATATTACTGATTGCAATGATGGACAAAAAGTGCAAAAATGTAAAATATTACAAATCCTTCACTATTGCTCAGTATGCATGTAATCAGATCCAACAGCATGTTTTTAGACACATTGTCGGACGTGCTTACACGACACTCTCCATCTGTCGATTCAAAAAAACAGATACGGTTAAAACCTAAAATTGAGATTATTTTGTTAAACTACTGTTCCCGAGGCTCAAGAGACTTTCATATTCAAATATGTGGACATATCGCAGAGAAAGATTAATCGAGCTCTGAGGAACACCAGTTCGAGTCTTCCTGCTATCATGAATGCTGTGAATAAACATGTTAAAGCACAAGTCAGGTGTTATTCTAGATTCTTCATGTTGTCAAGTAATCGCATGAAAATGCAAAAGAAACTCAGAATTAAAGCTACAGTGCGCAGCTTCTGTTGCCCCCATGAAGAATTCTGAGTAAAGACAACAAAACTGTTGGCACAACCACATGATACAAGCCTTCCGTGATTGCGCATTTCCCCCACCCCTCCTCCACGCAGTTGCTAGTAGCCAAGGAGGACATGGAGGATTAAAAAAACATGATGGACTCTTCAGAAGTGGTCATTATCTTCACTCAAGTTTCTGCACGGGAAAGTCACCGGACGCCCCAATCTTCTGAACATAGCCATACTGATAAATCCAGAGAGAGTGGTGTGGAGCTGATAATCTTAATTACCGTTGTAGCAACTCATTTGGCAACAGCTTGAATCCGTTATTTCAGGCTGTGATACACACACAATACTTGTTAGTGGAATAACACCACTTTTGTTGTTTTTTATGGAATTTGCTTACAATAAGAAACATTTTGAATATCACCAGACAGAGATTTTGTCATTAAAAGGTTTTAACAGTATCAAAAATCTGTTTTCGACACTTCATGCTGGTCAAACGCGAGTGGACGTGTGATGTTCCACCTCTGCTCCATCTCTGGTCTCAGAGTTCATCAATCTCACATCCTGAGATGCAACTCAACAATAATGAAAACTAGGAATCACCGATGACTAACGATAATAATTAGCCACCGTTACCATTATAATATACTATAATCAGAGGATAGGAGAGTCTAAGCTCAGTTTGGCATCCTGTGAAGTGTTTTCAGTCCAACATGAGCCGTCAGGGTCAGAAGCGTCGCAGAAAGTCGGGAGGTTTCTCCTCCGGTCCGTTTCCAGGGCGACCTCAGAGCCAAAGGGGTCAGGGGTCACGCCACATCAGGTCTGAGGGGGTCAAGAAGTGTCCTGAGGGATTTTTGCATGGTCAAGTACAAGAGGAAGGGTCAAGTTTGGGGTCAACAGGCCTGAGAGGTAACTGGTGGAGTCGAGTCTTCTCCTCACATATAGGCTACGTTTACATTGCTACGTTTTGGTTTGAAAATGCTATGTTTACACCTCGCATTCACACTGCTCTGGCGTTTCAGAGCCTCTAAACCGGAGACATTTGGAAAACACTTCTGAACCTTTTTAGTTTGGAATCTGCAGGTTTGCGTTGCAGTCCCGTTCTCACTCCGAACGCATAAAATATGGACGTATGGAAAGTGGCTGTCCGCATGTGACGCAACGAAAAAGGTGCCCTTTGGCATGTGTAGAACGTACTGGGGAGAGCAGCAGCTAGACGGGGTTTAGCGAGTAGTATGTAAGGGGGAAATTCCTCGTAAGGAGGTTAGTTCGGGGGTGGATGGGTCCAACACAGGACTTTCACCCAGGAGAGCGGGGTTCATGTATTGTACATGTATGTATACATTTTCATGTATATGGCTAAATATCTTGCATTTTTCCACTGTTTTTAATTGTTTCTGTGCTGTATTTTTTTCTAAGCTGTGAACTTGAACATAATTTCATATCACAGTGTACTGTGGAATGACAAATCTTCATGTCCCACGTAAACCGTCCATTATTGCCGCATGTCAGGGAAGCAGATTTCTTCTTTAACCGGCCCGTTATTCCGCGAGTCACGGAACGTAAACCCACCCACAAGCTTTTCCTTAACCTAACAGGGATGGCGATAGTCCCAACTAAGTGCGGAGGAGTAAAGGAGACGACCAAGTGTGTGTTATATGACGCTAAAGGAGACGACCAAGCGCGTGTTATATGACGCTAAAGGAGACGAACAAGCGCGTGTTATATGACGCTAAAGGAGACGACCAAGCGCGTGTTATATGACGCTAAAGGAGACGAACAAGCGCGTGTTATATGACGCTAAAGGAGACGACCGAGCGCGTGTTATATGACGCTAAAGGAGACGAACAAGCGCCTGTTATATGACGTCAAAGGAGACGACCAAGCGCGTGTTATATGACGCTAAAGGAGACGACCAAGCGTGTGTTATATGACGCTAAAGGAGACAACAAGCGCCTGTTATATGACGCCAAAGGAGACGACCAAGCGCCTGTTATAAGACGCTAAAGGAGACGACAAGCGCGTGTTATATGACGCCAAAGGAGACGACCAAGCGCGTGTTATATGACGCCAAAGGAGACGACCAAGCGCGTGTTATATGACGCCAAAGGAGACAACCTAGCATGTTGTATGATGCTAAAGGAGACGACCAAGCGCGTGTTATATGACGCTAAAGGAGACAACAAGCGCCTGTTATATGACGCCAAAGGAGACGACCAAGCGCCTGTTATAAGACGCTAAAGGAGACGACAAGCGCGTGTTATATGACGCCAAAGGAGACGACCAAGCGCGTGTTATATGACGCCAAAGGAGACAACCTAGCATGTTGTATGATGCTAAAGGAGACGACCAAGCGCGTGTTACAAGACGCTAAAGGAGACGACCAAGCGTGTGTTATAAGACGCTAAAGGAGACAACCTAGCATGTTGTATGATGCTAAAGGAGACGACCAAGCGCGTGTTACACAACGCTATGTTGTTGTTGTTGTTGTTGTTTCGCCTCTTGATTTCGATGTTTTGCCGCTTGATTGCGGAGATTTTCTGAAGAAAACCTGCTTAAAAACCAAAAACGTAGCAATGTGAATGTAGCATTAGGCTTGGGCCGGTATAAGATTATGATGGTATGATAACCTTCAGCAAAAATATCATGGGTTAATGGAATTGCTACTACAGCTTTATGATGTATTGTATTGATGTGTCTGGGTAACCATTGAACACAATGTATTTAATTTGTAAACACACTGCACACTGGCAGAGAGAGGGATTTGGACTTTCTGTCCTCTACGACTCATAAAACAGGAAAATGTAAAGACATTTTGAAGTGTACATTGACACCGGTATCCGGCCCATGCCTAGTCATATTTCTGCCGCCCTATCTGGGGATATTGGTGCAAAAGGAATTTAAAAATAACAGACTTTCTGGACTCAACCAGGCGAGCTGCTCACATTTAATAGAAATAAATATCGACCAAAACATGCATCAACCTCATCGAAGACATTTTCATCTTATATATTTTGGCTTCACTGTCTCCAAACAGGGATCAAAATTCATCATAATGTGACAAAAATACTGCTTAATTTCATAGGTTGGATCTGTATTTAAAGCAGGGCCATAAATACTTAAGAGTTCTCCGGTCGCACTGGACTGACGGCCAAAAGAAAAGTATTTTTTCTATCATGATTGTCAGTTTGTTATTGGTTACAGGCTAAAGTGTCACACTGTATACGGTGAGAAGGAACCGCCCCCAAACGACACGATTGGTTATCGTCTGCTGGTCAAAGTTTAAAGGGCCACTTTTACAATTTTGCACATGAAAACCAGTGTCTTAGTCCCCCTCAGCCGGCTGTAAAATGTCTTGAGTGTCTTCTGTCCGCACTGATGTCTTCAGGGTTATCTCAGCTCAACTGGGCTTGTGGGATTGGAAAGACGTGGCCAGGCCAAATTGGGTCTAGTCAAAAGACACAATCCAGTTGCATTTTGGGAAATGTAGGCTCCTGTGTTTTTGGAGCTTAACTCATATACGGACCAAAAGTCAGCATGTTTCTTTCTGGCCTCAAAATAAAGTTATTTTTGCTATAAGTAGCCTCAGAATCAAACTTAATGTTTTGGGGGATTTCATGGCTGCACAAGAAAGAAGCAAGTGGCCAAAAAAAGTAAAATGACAAGCAGGATTTAGGGATTTTTGGGTTCAAAATAGGGTTTGGCATCGTTTTGATTTTGGTAGGTGTTCAACCAAAAACAATCTAAAGGACATAAGGATAAGGAAGTTAAGTTTCAGGCCTGATGGTGCCCCTGATGTGTCTTTTGACTAACTTGGGTGGAACAAAGAACATTAATTGAACATTTACAGGGCACAAATTCCTAATTTATGAGAATAATCTTCTATCTAACACCTACAGAGCTCTGTGTAAATCTGGGATATCAGGACTTGAGTTCAGTTTCTGGCCTGATGGGGACCCTGATGTAAGTTTTTGGTGCGATGGGATGACGGGTACGGTGCATCGGCTGTATAGAACCAGGCACAGAGTCATAGTCCAGGTCGGAGCGGAGAGCCTCTCAGGCCTGCGGGGGCGACTGCGGGCTGGCCAGGTCGTGCAGCTTCCTGATGTGTTTCTTCAGGTCAAAGTTCCTGCAGAAGCCCTTGCCGCAGGTGGGGCAGGTGAAGGGCTTCTTGTCGTTGTGCGTGTGCATGTGGAAGGTGAGGTTATACACCTGGTGGAAGGCCTTGTTGCAGATCGAACACTTGAACTGCTTCTCGCCGCTGTGCGTCAGCTTGTGGTTCTTGTAATTTCCTGCACAAAAGTCAGAAGACGAGGAGTCAGACCGGGATGAAGAAAAAAACCAAAACACATTTTTGTAGGGCTGCCCCAAGGGCAAAGGTTATGTTTCAAATTTGGAGGGTAGATTATAACTGGGGAAAACCTTCAGCGTCAAACACTTCACGCGTATCTTCCAATCAGTCCATTTTATCTCATCATGACATTACAGACACATGTCATCTTCTGTGTATATTATTTCTCTCTATGTGTTTCAAAGATTTTTCTCCTAAAGACTAAAGTAGTTTCTGTGTAGTGTAGTTTCTGTTGCCCCCCCATGAGGAATTCTAAGTAGATGTTATTCTATAACAGGGTACCCACGGGGTCTTAAAAGTCTTAAATATATTATATTATATTATAAAAAAGTCTAAAAAAGGGTCTAACATTCGTATTGTCCTTTCATAAGATTTAATAACTCCTTTAGTGTTTTGTCACAAAGGATGTAGTACAAGCATGTATGTAGTATAAGCATGTAGTATAATGTATGTATTGTATGTATGTATTGTATTGTAGTACTACAATACAATGTTGTAGAAAGTCCAAGTTCTTTTTTTATACCCTAAACTCCTTTCTGATATTCCATTATATCATACATACTACATTAGCCTGGTCCCAGACTCTGATCCACTAGCCTGGTCCTACCAGACTCTGGTACACTAGCCTGGTCCCAGACTCTGGTCCACTAACCTGGTCCTACCAGACTCTGGTCCACTAACCTGGTCCCACCAGACTCTGGTCCATTAGCCTGGTCCCAGAGTCTGGTCCACTGGCCTGGTCCTACCAGACTCTGGTACACTGGCCTGGTCCTACCAGACTCTGGTCCAATAGCCTGGTCCTACCAGACTCTGGTCCAATAGCCTGGTCCTACCAGACTCTGCTACACTAGCCTGGTCCTACCAGACTCTGGTCCACTAGCCTGGTCCTACCAGACTCTGCTACACTAGCCTGGTCCTACCAGACTCTGGTACACTGGCCTGGTCCTACCAGACTCTGGTACACTGGCCTGGTCCTACCAGACTCTGGTACACTGGCCTGGTCCTACCAGACTCTGGTCCAATAGCCTGGTCCTACCAGACTCTGGTCCAATAGCCTGGTCCTACCAGACTCTGGTCCAATAGCCTGGTCCTACCAGACTCTGCTACACTAGCCTGGTCCTACCAGACTCTGCTACACTAGCCTGGTCCTACCAGACTCTGGTCCACTAGCCTGGTCCTACCAGACTCTGGTACACTAGCCTGGTCCTACCAGACTCTGGTACACTAGCCTGGTCCTACCAGACTCTGGTACACTAGCCTGGTCCTACCAGACTCTGGTACACGACTCTGGTCCACTAGCCTGGTCCTACCAGACTCTGCTACACTAGCCTGGTCCTACCAGACTCTGGTACACTAGCCTGGTCCTACCAGACTCTGGTACACTAGCCTGGTCCTACCAGACTCTGGTCCACTAGCCTGGTCCTACCAGACTCTGGTACACTAGCCTGGTCCTGGCACAACATCATGGCCACCAACAAAACTCAGCAAAGATTGTTCTTGCTCGGACTTTAACTTCTGGATATTTGGCAGCGTTGCTCCAACGGACCATCTCTCTCCGCCGCCATCACGGAACAACAACTCAAACTAGCACACGACCTCAACGTCCTCGTTCTCAGCCACTCCCTCTGTTCACTGATTGGACCGGTAAAGATTGGCCGGGGAAAACCCAAGAATATACCGCAAACCCAGAGGTAGAACTGAAGGAAAATAAAAAATTGAGCGGAAGTACATAGGAGGGCGGAGCCAGGCAAATTAAAAAGGTCTCAAAAAGTCTCAAATTTAACTTGTGGAAACCCGGGGGCACCATGTGTGACGTTTTCCTCAGTTTTCCTCCTCAGTTTTCCTCACCTCTTCTGATGAAATCCTTTCCCACAAAACTCGCAGACGAAGGGTTTGTATCCGGCGTGGATGCGTGTGTGCGTGTTGAGGGTGGAGCTTCGGTTGAAGGCTTTCCCACACTGGTTACACTTGTGTGGTTTTTCCTGTAAGAATGAAAAAGAAATATAAATATGTATTATCACAGCAGCGTTTCTTCTGTTGATTTTCACGGACCGCCACTGTCAGCGGACCTCGGCGCCGCCCGGGACGATTGTGATTGGTTTAACCCTTGTGTTGTCTTCCCATCAACCATGAAAACAAACACTTTGGTTGTCCATATCTGAATGTTTTAGCTGCTTTTTTCCAAGTTTGTGGGTTTTTTTTCAACGTATTGGTCACTTTTTTCAAAATTGATATTGCTTTATCTGACATTTTGGCAGGGGGTTGTTTTGGCATTTTGGCACTTTTTCAATGTTTTGGGCATTTTTTTATGTATTGGACGCTTTTTCTAAAGTTTTCTCCTGGTGTTTTTGACAGCTTTTTTCTCTCATTGCTTTTTGTTGTTTTTCCCAACGTTTTTTTTCTTTTTACATTTTTGGCACTTATTTCGACATCCGATATTTTCAGATTATTTTGAAAACAGACATCAAATTTGACCTGAGGACAACATGAGGGTTAAAGAAATGTCATTAAACCAGAGCCCGTTTTCCTCCCATCCCTGAACGCTATGTTGAGTAGCCAGACCTACGGTGGCCGACAAGGGGCGGGTGGGGGGTTATGCATTTCCTTTCGGGGGTTGCGTGCATTTCTTTTTGCATCGTCTCTGTATTTGCAGTGTGTTTGTGTATTTGGTTGTGTTGTGTATATTTCCAGTGCGTCTGCTAAATGTTCTGCACATGTGTTATTAAATTAATGAAGTTAATGTTTTAACCCGCTTGTGTTTTGTCTCTTTGTGTGTGTTTCATTAAGTTGCAGTGCGTTTGCCCCCGTCGGCCACCGTACAGACCCTCTTTCAGAGTGCTTTGGAGGAAGGTCTGGCAAAGCAAGACTACTCGTGACAGACAATGACGTTTTTCTTATCTGCTTATCTCATCTTATTTTATTTCCTGGCAATGTAAGACATATATGATTAATAGTATATTTTGTGGGCGCCCATATATAGAGGTTTACTCCTCGATGCAACGGGTCGCGGGTTCGACTCCAACCTGCGGCCCTTTGCTGCATGTCGCCCCCTCTCTCTCCCCTTTCATGTCTTCATCTGTCCAGTCAAAAATAAAGTAAATGCCTAAAAAAAATGATCTTAAAATAGGAAAAAATAAATAAAATAGTATATTTTGTGTGTAATGACCTTTACATCCATATAATAATTATAATTAAAATTCAAGATTCAGAAAACTAGCTCACTTTTGTTTTATTTTTTTTGCATTTCCAGTGATAACATCCATGCGTGGAGTTATTTCTTGGAATGAAAATGTACATTTAGAGTAATGGATTCCTCTTTGTCATTTTATTTATGAAAAGAGACTTAGAAATATCATGTGCTGTCTAAACTGTAAAACTCTAAGAAAACTGTTTTTACTGTAAATGTGGCTGTTATTTCTGTTTCTCTATATGTACAGTATTTCTTTTTATTACATTTTTATGAATGTTTTGAACACTAATACTTAAAATGTATTTTAATTGTCTATGTCTACATCAGTGTATGCACTTTGATTGGCGTTTTATTATAAGCCGATACAGGTTGCTATCACACCCTTACATGGATTTTTGTATTTCTCCAATGTAATTTATTTTGTATTATCTGTACAATTCTAGCAATTAAACTAACCTTAGTGGAAACATGCTGTGGGGGTAGCTATGGATGTGTTCAAGTATTTAAGGAGTGTCACAGTGAGACCACAGGAGGAGCTCAAACACAACAAACTGGCTGACAAAAGATGTCGTTATCATTTATGAAGTCTAGTTACGCAAACGGTCCAAATGTCGGTCTGACTCATAATGCGACCATGAGCCATAAAATAAAGGGATGTTCTTATAAAAGGTTTTTACAGGATTAAAACAGTAAAATAAAAACACACACACTGTATCTTTAAGTCTTAATCACAGTGGGTTTTGCGTGTTCATGTGTGTGTGTGTGTGTGTGTGTGTGTGTGTGTGTGTGTGTGTGTGTGTGTGTGTGTGTGTGTGTGTGTGTGTGTGTGTGTGTGTGTGTGTGTCTCTCTGACCAGATCCCTCCTCATAAAAGACTCAAACAGTCCCGCCCACAACACATATAATACAACATATGATTGGAAACTGCTAAAACGTGCTTAGTTGAATCAACTTAAAATAACAAGTGATTATAATTATTTTGAGTTTTAACAACTCGTTCTGGATCGTGCTGCCAACGTAATAATAGTTGAGGGTATAACAACTTTCCCTAACAACATATGCTAAGTCTTTACAACTAATTAGAAGTTTTTATAACAACTCATATCAACTGGCAACTTGTAATTATAATAGTCAGAACAACGCAATGTTCTGATTCCCTTGGACAGTTTTGTTGTTGTTGACACGACATGAACGAACGTGTGTTGCTGACAAAATAATTAAAAACCTATTTTTTTACAGTGTATTGCTTTCAAATTGACTGACAGGTCTTTAAATACAGGACCTAGTAGAGCATCAACGTTGTTAATGAGTCCCGATGCTGTCAAGGATGCGTTAAGCATCTGAAAACAGGCCAATAGGCAACAAGTCAATATACATTTTCTTTTTGCTTTTTCTTTTGTTAAATCCTGGATTTAATGTGCGGGAGAAAAAAAAAATCAAAAGTCAAATAATAAATGGCAAAAAAAAAAGTAAGTTAATAACAAACGTAGGCCGTAACATGCTGCCAGGACCATAAACTCCTCACATGATTTCAACATGAGAACATTTTTTAGTGGTAACATTCCTTTAAAGTTCTATTTTTTATGTATTTTTGACCTTGCAAAGCACTTTGGATTGCTTGATCCAGGGCGTAATTTCCACTTGCCTTGCCCCCACACACACACACACACACACACACACACTTAATTTTAAAGTATTCTTAATTAAGTTTTTGACTTTATAAAATGATTCTCCCAAGTCTATAATAAACAATAAAGAAAATAAGACATATTTTCTAATAATAATAATAATAATAATAATAATAATGTATACTTTATTAATCCCACAAGGGGAAATTACACTTTACACTCTGTTGTTATTACACACATTACACACAGGCCTGAACATATACGTGCACTAATGGAGAGATGTCAGAGTGTGTGTGTGTGTGTGTGTGTGTGTGGGGCTGCCCCTGGAAAGGCGCCCCCAGCAGTTGGGGGTTGGGTGCCTTGCTCAAGAGCACCTTGGCAGTGCCCAGGTTCTAGTTTAGTACTATTCTTTTTTGCAGAATTAGTCATTACAATTAACTTAATTATTTACTTAATTATTATTTTTTTAACATTATAGTAAAACACACACACACACACACACACACACACACCCAAAGTTACACCCCTGGCTTCATGTCTGAATGGTTCTATGGAAATAAAATAGCTTTGCCTTAAAAATTATCGACAGGGAAGAAACCAATTGTACTCTAAATAAAACGGTCAATACACATTTTTAATAACTTATGTACGAATAAACTGTGTTTTTCTTGTTTGACTGACGTCACTTTCTGAGTTTTTGAGCGTGATCGACGCGCTGCGCGTCCTCGTACCTGAGTGTGGATGATTTTGTGTCGGCACAGCGTGCTCGCCTGTCGGAATCCTTTCCCACAAACTTTACACACAAACGGCCGCGCGCCTGTGTGCACGGGCATGTGGCGGGTCAGGTTGTAGTGCGCGTTAAACACCTGCAAGAGAAAATAATATATATGAAGGATATAATAATACAAACACTTCTCTAAACAGCCAAACGGGGAGAAATCAGAAAGTTGACATCATTTAGGCCTATTTTAACCCTCAGGATGTTGCTATAGCAACAATTTCGATTTCTTTCAACCTAATTGCCCAAATGTATCACAGATGTTTCATTAAACGCTCCTCACAAGTCAGAGGAAGGATCAGTTCACAACTATCATTACCTTTTGGGTGTTTTATTCAATTTTATAGCATTTTTCCAGCTAAACCTTCTGTGATTATCCATCAACATCCTCTGATCTTCAATATTTGTCAAAATAATTTATACTTTCTGCTTTTTTAACTCAAAAATTAGATATGATTTCATATAGGCTAAATGAGGTTATTTACCATGTATTCCACACAAAAAATAGTTAAGTTGCTGTTCGTGTATAGGCCTACTGGTGGTTGTGTGTGTGTGTGTGTGTGTGTGTGTGTGTGTGTGTGTGTGTGTGTGTGTGTGTGTGTGTGTGATGCTTAAAAAAAAAATACATTTAAAAAATATGTTGAAAAGAGAAACATTTCTCAAAAAGCGGCTAAATAAGTGACAAAAACATCAAAAGTGTATTTAAAAAAATTTTTTAAAAACCACGTTAATCTCACGTCCCATCAGTTTAAGGGCTCGTGATCTTTTCCATTAAAACTTAAAAAAAAAAAATCTACACGGAGCCCTTTAATTATCAGATGGAGTCTAATTAACGGTTAATTAATTAATTAATTCCCTTAATGGACTTTGAGTAAATTAAAAAAATATAACAAATGTTATCGCTGACTTCCTGTCGGATGGAACATTTTTCCAAAAAAATTCTCCATGGACTTTAAGATGAATTTTGTATATTAACCAAATCATGGAGCTTGTTAGGGGTCGCTATGGCAACGCCCAAGAACTACATAACTTTGTAGTTTTTGTTTGTTTTCCAGCATGCTAAGCCCCTCAAAAATTCTTCTTCTTCTTCTTCTTCTTATTATTATAATAATACTTGCATCTGTACCTGTTTTAATTATTGGGCATAGCTATTTGTATGTGTGTGTGTATATATGTATGAGTGTATTTTTGTTTTGAATGTTTTCCTTTAGGCCCTACATTATATCTGGGAGTCAGTTTGTATGTATTTATATTTGTGTGTGTGGTTTGTACCTCTTGTACTGTGTTATGTGTACTTTTTATCTGGACCTTAAGTCTGTAAATTAAGTTGATTGAATAATAATAAAAATAAGAATAATAATCAATACAAAAACAATAGATTCCTTGCACTTTCGTGCTCAGGCCCTAATAATAATAACACTAACAATAATAATAATTCAATAATCAAACACATAAAAAAATAGTTCTCTAAACACCAAATTAAACCCTTCTCATGACGACATACATTTTGCTTTTTATCTCCAGAGCTGACTCAGAAAAACGGAAAAATTCACATAATTTAGTTTGCGAGTTTCCCTTTGAAAGCCCTGAATCTCCCCTTAAGTCTGATCAGTTTAAGGGTTTATTAAATGGCTCGTGATCTTTTCCATTAAAAGTTAAAAAAATAAAAATAAAGTAGTAAAACATCCAAATGCATTGTAGCCTTTAATTATCAGCTTGACTCTAATTAAAGATAATCTGTCAGGGGTCCCTTAATGGACGTTAAGGAGATTTAATGTGTCCCTAATAATACCATAATCACCATGGAAACCCGCACAGCGCAAGAAATATATTAAAAACAATACACGTCAACGTCAAGAATCTGTCATGTTTCTCTGTGTTTATAACCTGTATATATCGGTTACTTCTGCTTTTCCTTTGTGGTATTTTATATTTACAAGCTCCTGGTTTACAGTCGTCCTCATACTCCAGTTACGGTATTCATCATTTATTCTCAATTTTCTGTCCTTTACGTAGTTTTTCTGTCTTTTTTTAATGTTTTAACTTTATATTCTATAATTTTTTTGGGTCATTTTCGGCCTTTTATTTTTATATGACAGATGGAGAGGAGAGAGAGAGAGAGAGAGAGAGAGAGAGAGAGAGAGAGAGAGAGAGAGAGAGAGAGAGAATGACATGCAGCAAAGGGCCGCAAGGTGGAGTCGAACCCGCGGCCGCTGCGGCGAGGAGTAGACCTCTATGGGCGCGTGCTCCAGCTACAGGCGCCCAAGCCTTTTCCATTTTAGTCGCTGCGCTTTTCCTTAACAACTTCCACGTGACTCAAAGAGCCTGCACAAGACTTCCAATAATAAAATAATAAATAAAATAAATTTATAAAAATAATAAAACATCTTGAATCTCGGTCTATGGAAATATTTTTTTCCATTTACTTGTTTTTTGTCTCCTCATTCGGCGGCTTCGGCTCTGTGTTTGTGTTGTTTTGGTTTTATCCATCTTGTTCCTCCCTCATAGGGCGCACATGTCGTGATTAACCCGTCCATAGCTCCCCATGTTGCTCATGTTCTGCAGCGGCGCGGGTTCGAACCCCACCTGGAGCCCTTATCTATCCACTAAAACCCTAATTAAAGGGAAAAGCCCCAAAAAATAATAGTAATAGAAACGAGGACTATTTAATAAAGAAATTAACATTTCATTCACGCTTAGTGCATAAAAAAAGTTGAATTCTACAAGAAAAAAACCCGAAATGACGCGAAAAAAAATCTTATTTTGAAAAACCACAGATTTATATTGAAAGAAATCAAATCAGACCAAACAGACTAAATTAATCCAGCTTGTTTCTATATTTATTTTTTTCGTTGTTTAAAGATCGAGTCTAATAGGTTAATATCAACGCGCATGTATGTACTTTTAGTGTGTATACTTCTATTTTGTGTATATATATATAATTCGGTGTGTATATACATGTTGTGTGTATGTCTCTAATTTGTTATTGTACTATTTATTAATTGTCTTTTGGATTTAGATTTATTATACTGGGTGAACTTCTGCCCAAAATAGGATATTTCTTCTGAATAAAGCATTAAAATGTTTGTCTTCAAATGATTTCTACCTATATTAACGGGAATTAATATCACTTTAATGGTTTTCAGTTCATGATTTAATGACCCTACAACTAATAATAATAAACAATCGGATACATTTGTTTTTAGTTAGGCTACGACATGTTAAATCAGATATTTCCCAAAAGACATTCTGGGTAAATCCGACTCGTAGTTTAATCTGGAGGGAAAAAAATAAAGAAATTCAAAAAATAATCAGAAATGAAAGCCTCAGAATTGATTGTTTAATTAACACATGAATCGGAGAAGTTCCTGTGATTTGGTCTTAGTTTGAGATTAAATAAAAGACAATAAATCCTCCGTGCAGGACTTTCTCTCACCTTGCCGCAGACCTCGCAGGTGAAGACTTTGGGCTTGTTGCCGGGACACGAGCCGCCGAGCCGGGCCGCCGCCGCCGCGGAGCCCTTGAAGATCTTCTCGGTGAGGATGTGGTCCCTCTCCTTCATGTAGTGCTGGATCTGGCTCGGAGACAGCTCCTTAAAGGCCTGCACGCCGGACCCCGGGTACCGCTCCCCGGCCGGCTGCAGGCCCGACTTGCTTTTCTCCGCCATGAAGGCTTTGTGCCGCGCCGAGAGCAGGTACGAGGCCATCGGGTGCAGGTTCACCAGGCTGGCCGGCGGGGGACACGCGCCGTCCCCCCCGCAGTTCAGGTAGCACACGGTGCCCATGGCGGGGAAGGACTGGTTCACCACCCGGGGTCTGAAGAGTTTGTACTGGCCGGTGCTGTGGCACACAGCGGAGGTGTCCTCCTGCTGGGTCTTGTAGTTCAGCCCTAAGCCCAGAAAGTCTGCGGGAGCGGTGAGAGAAGACGCGTCGAAGTGTCCCGGATCCAGCCCGGTGATGCTAAGCCGGTGGCCCGGTTCGTACCCGAGCGGCACCAGCGGGATCATACAATGCAGCGAGGACGGACAGGCGTCGGGTTTCCCCGCGGGAGTGGACTGGAACCAGCTGGGGAGTGGTATCGACTTGGGCTCCGGTGTCCTGGCCATAATCCGGTCGATGGAGAAAGCGAGAGGCTTGCTGCTGCCGCCGCCGGAGGTGAGCATGTCGGAGCCCGCAGGCTGGCTCCCAGAAGCCGGGGGGGAGCCGAGGATCCCCGCTGGGCGGCGGAGAAGACCGTCCATCACCTCCGCATTAACAACAACAACAAGTTGCTGGAAAGGAAGCCGGGGGTCGGTGCTGCTCCTCACCAACCCGCAGGAAAGGGCATCATCAGCCGGGGAGCCCCCACTTCCAAATCACCCGCTACCTAAGTCCTTATTGACGGCAATCAGGGCGGCCGTGGCTCGCTCGATAACGGCGTGCGGAGAGCCGAGACCTCGCCGATCGTTACCCGTCCAGGAAGGAGAGAGGGAAAAGTAAAGAAGATAATCTGCTCAATTCTCCTCTCCGTCGATTCTATGCACTTGTCGCCGCTGGAAGAGGAGGAGGAGGAGGAGGAAGAGGAGGAGGAGGTTGTCCCTCACTTGGCAGGACTTCTGCTCAACTGGAAGGTATTTGGTAAATCCCTGGTCCCCTTGTGGTTTCGCGTGACATCATGTGTTTTTTTTTTTTTTTTTTTTGAATCGCAATAGACGCGCATGCAGCGGCCGCGCGGGGGTCACGCGCTGTCGGAGTTATAGATCAGATCTGGGTGCATCTTTTGGCTCCTGAAGCCCAGCCCAGCCCTCGCGGCTCAGAGAAAACAGAGCTGTCATATGGGTGAAAACTTTGACTCAAGCGCTTATTCTCTCTCCGTTATTTTTCTCATTTTTACGCACCAGATTCCTTTTAGATGCCAAAAACCCACCCGCGAACGAAAAGAATAGATAGATAGATAGATAGATAGATAGATAGATAGATAGATAGATAGATAGATAGATAGATAGATAGATAGATAGATAGATAGATAGATAGATATTTTCTGGATGGCTTTTTGGATGCAGACGGCTCTTTTACGCACAGAGAACAGACTCAAAAACTCCACAGGACGAATCGGTGAGCCTGAGAAACAACAAACCCCTCCATCATCCTGCCGGCGAGGAGAGCGCAGACAGAGGGTGAGGTTTGATGGTCAGAATAGACTGAAACTGACCCTTTTTTATTTATTATTTTTAAGAATTTGAACAAAAGATGGAGAGAAATGAACGTGACCCAGCCAAGCAGAAAACACAAAAACAACCACAATCAACATATCAGAACAAATCAACATGGTGGACTGAAGCTGATGCTATTTTCCTTATTGGTGTATTACACACAAAAATGTGTAAAAATGTAAATGTTTTCATTCTTTCTTTTTTTAATCTGACAAATAAAGAATCTTATTTTGATTTCCACCTTTGAAGGTTTAGACAAGTCATGTTTGGAATAACTGAGACACTCTTTGAACCAAGCTCAGACCAAAGAAAGACGAAAAGAAATGGAAGGATTTGATTCAAAATATCAACATTTCTCATCAGTTCACTTTCTTAATCACCATAGTTTATAAAAGATTCAAATCTCGCAGCGTTTTGATCCACGAGAACACAGAAGACGAGTTTTCATGAAACTGCACAAAGTGAAACAATATCATCTTTTATAAAACATGACGAGGGAATTCATTTAGAATAAGGTCTTATTAATTCGTATTATAGTTTCAGAGAACACACACACACACACACACACACACACACACACACACACACACACACACACACACACACACACACACGCGCCTATGTGCGGCTACAGACGAACAATAAGTGCTTGAATGTGTTATAATTAAGCAGAAAGTTATATGTTATCACTGTGAAAGAACGCGATTATGCACAAACAAAATGTGTAAATATGAGTCATATTCACACTGCAGAAAGTGCACATTTTCATTTCTTGCATATTATATATCGAAAACATATTTTATATTAAACTACGTTTTACATTCTCGGTTTTGGAGTTGCTCTGGCTGGCCTAGGCTAATTATTTTTAATCTTATCATTTATAGTATATTTCTTGTATATTCCATATGTTCTGCTGTTGTAGACGTTTCAGTTTGGGATATATATGGATGATGGATGGATGGATGGATGGATGATAGATAGATAGATAGATAGATAGATAGATAGATAGATAGATAGATAGATTAGTAATAACAAAAAAGAAGCCAGTGTTAATCTGCCTGCTTAAACCACCTTTAATAATGATTTATTATTTATATTTCTCCGTTCTGTGTGCGTGATATTTCTCTCCCAACTGTTTTAATAATAATAATAATAATAATAATAATAATGTAAACTCATCAGGATGAAATCCATTATTATTATTATTATTTTTATTATTATTATTATAATACTATGAGTTTAGCAGCGTTTGATTTTTATTGCCTTCTGTTCTGAATGAAACATCTCACCTCAGGGAAAATGGTTCAGTTTTTATTTATTTTATTATTATTTTTTACATTTTATTAATCATGAACAAATCGTTGCCGTTTATAATATCGAGATAAAAAAAGAAGCATAACACTTGTTTCTAAGATTTGAAGCTTTAGTTTTTCTTATTCTTCCCTTAGCTGGAAGTCAGCTTTAACGTTGCAGAATCTTTGTGTTCATATTATTAGAAATAATAATATTAATTAGAATTTGGGTGTCAGCAGGATTATTTTTTATCGGTGCAGGAGAAAGGTCGATGCTCATTTTAATGAGGAGAGAAAAGAAAGTGCAGCCGCTTCCCAAAGGAAACAGAAGCCCTTAAAAACCCTTAAAAACCCTTAAAAAACCCTTAAACCTGCCACATTAAGGTGGAATGGAGGAGAAAGTCCTTAGAGGAAAGGGTGAAAAGAACGGAAACCAAAGTCAAGTCCTTATTTAAGTCCTAATTTAAGAGGGATTTAAGTGTCCGGGTCCAAATCAGTAACGAAAATGATGTTCGGTTAATCGGTTAACGGATGAAACCGGATTTGAAATCCCCTTAAACCTTTTATTTTACATACCAGTGAGAAGATGATGAAGGCCTTTTTCAAAGCAGGTTGAAGGGATACCTGTCCCGTAGTTAACACCACAGTGAGTTATCTATACAATATTATTTGTACAATAATTGGTTTGTTGGTGCTTTAATCGAATAATCGGCAACTGTATTCTTCTTCTTTTGTGTTGCAGGAGAGAGGTCCGATGCTCATTTTAATGAGGAGAGAGAGAAAAGAAAGTGCAGCTGAGGGACATTTCCCAAAGGAAACAGAAGCCCTTAAAATGAACCTGCAACATTAAGCTGAAAAGGAGGATAACGTACTTTAAAAGGATAAAAATAATATATTTTTGATTTTTAATAACATTGATTTAAACCTCTGGCCCTTGTAAGGTGTGGGACCCGTTTTCAATGTTTGCTAAAAGAAAAATAATGCTATTTAATATTTCTTCTAACTCATTGGCCTTAGCTCATTTTCTGTGAAGAACATAAAAAATAACTTATTTTCAATGAGAGCACACAATACACCAGAGTGTAATAATAATAATAATAATAATAGGTGCTATGAAACCATGTTATCTTTCTATTCCCACACACAGTTACAAATATTGATTTAAAAGCCTAACAACGTGGCGGGTGTAACAGAAAGATGAACCCTCACGAGGGTTAGGTGTTGGGAAGATGTTCGGTTCATCGGTTAACGGATGAAACCGGATTTGAAATGTTCTTAATTTAAGAGTGAGATGAAGATGAAGGCATTTAAAAAGCAGATAGAAGAAATACTTGTCCCAAAATTAACAGTGAGTTATCTTTTTTTGGGGGCTTTTACCCTTTAGGAAAAATATAGAGAGACACGAAAAGGGGAGACGGGGGGACGCACGGCAAAGGGCCGCAGGTCGGAATCGAACCCGCGCCCCTGGATTCAGCCGACGGGTAACGAGCGCGTTTGCTGTGTGAGCTAGACCACTGTGCGTCGTCTTCCCAAAAAATACGTTTTTATGTCTTGCCTATTAATGCTTTTCTTAAATTTCTTACTAACTGGATTCCGGAGCTTCGGGAGGTTTTAGTCTCCCTCATCCAGCAGATAAACTCTCGGCCTTCTTTCAACTCTAGATATTCACGTTAAATGTTCTGCTGGTTGCCCTTTTTCATCAATGAATCAATGCTATTGGTCACTCTTTACAGTCTGGAGAGGGGGGGGGACGTGATTTTTGTCTGATTTCGTTTGAGAAAAATGGCCCAATAAAATGTTTTTAAACGAGCTTTTTCATCTCCTAAAACGGGTTTAGGATATAGGCCTACAGCGTCTTGGCCGGACAGCGACTTCATACTTCTTTCGTTGGATGGACGTCGAGGTGTTCCCATACCGATACCTACCGATACCTAGAAATGCGGGAATCTGCATCGGCTAGTAACGCGAGTCTACTCTCCGGTCCGATACATAACTTATTATTTTTTTTAAGAGACTATTGTTATTGGCATTCCAGGCCTCTACTTCTGCAGGACAGCTGCAGCCCTGACAGGAGAAAGAGGGAGGACATGACATGCAGCAAAGGGCCGCAGGTCGGAGTAGAAAACCTCTTCACATGGGCGCCTGCTGGACCAGGTCAGCCACCTCGACTCCCAAAGAAAAGCTATTAAAGTACTTTGTTTTTTGCCGTTATGACTGAAGAAGAAGATAATAAAAACATTATTATTTGGCATTTCCTCTCTGTATGTGTTTGTTCATGTTTCACAAAGTTTTTAACCTGAGGCAGGCCACACAACCATGACAACCGTCATATCACTTCCGTATGGGGGTTAGCTGTTGAAAACTATACATAGGCTAGCTATATATTTAGATTTCCTTAACCCTTGTGTTGTCTTCCCATCAACCATGAAAAAAAGTTATCGCATTTTCTGACATTTTTGTCACTTTTTCAACGTAGTGGCTCCTTTTTTCTGTTTTTTTCCAAAGTTGTTTGATATTTCTAATGATGATATTTTCAGCTTATATCAAACGCCCATTTTATGTGATGAAAAACCTGAAAATGGGTCAAATTTGACCCGAGGACAACATGAGGGTTAACCCGCTGGTATCGGATCGGTGCTGATTGAGGTCAGGTTTGGGAATCGTCAGGATTGCACGACAAAACAAAACATGCAAGAATTACCCCCTTCAATACCATCATGGACATAGTGCCACTTGGCCAACCACGCTCCTCATTATTCAATGGAAAACAGCGATTTCATGTCGGAGAGTGGAGTTCACTTTGCTGTGAATACCACATTTTCACCCAGGAAACGCTTGTTTGCTCCTCTGGAAAACCGGAGGGTCGCGGTTCAAGTCCACATACGGATCAAAGTATGGTGGTGGACTGGTAGCTGGAGAGGTGCCAGTTCACCTCCTGGGTACTGGCCAAAGTGCTCTTGAGCAAGGTGCCTTTCCACGGGCAGCCCCCTCACGCTGATGTCTCTAAAGATTATAACACTTGAATTTCCAACAGAACATGGATACTACAACATAATTAGTAGGGCTACCTTTTATGTATACCTATTGGTTACCTAGCAACAGAGGCTTAAAGACACCAAGTCGTCAACAGTTGTACTACATTCCTTAAGCACCCACAAGAACCGCTACTTGAGTGGTTAGAACAGCGAGCTTTGGCCCAGGAGTTGGGGTTTGATTCCTCAGTGAAGAGATCTTACTTCTTTCATTTTGGATTGGATCATTTTTTGCCACTGCGCAAGTCAGGCCCCCGCCCCCCCGGGGTCGAGAACCACGCAAGTGTATGTATCAACGTCTCTCTGAAGTGTGTGAAATATTGGTAACTGCAACGATTTTATTGAAGTACTATGTAGTGTATTACTACTGGAACACATAGCATACATTGATAGCCTAATCCTACTCTGTAACAACAAACGCGTTGCGCATGCCCAGAAAATTGGCGGACAGACGCTTCCATCCAAAGTGACATACATATAAAAACACCAATTATTTGTAAGTTATATTACATATTATAATGACTTAAACTGTTAAACTGTAACATAACATTACTACCTTGATGTACTGCTAAACTGAATCTCAATGGGACTTCCTGGTTAAATAAAGGACCCTAAATTACTGTGCAGCTGCTAAATAAACCCATGCACTTCGATAAGCCTCCGAACAAGTGTGAGATTTTAAATCTGTGCGTTTTACGATGCTTCTTTAACCTGTTGAGTACGGTCACAAATATGTGATTAGAACATTAGTGCAGTATAATGATGTCATTGTGTGTGTGTGTGTGTGTGTGTGTGTGTGGGGGGGTTGTATCATGCATATGCATCAACAGTTTTGTTGTTATTTAGAATTTATCATGGGGGAGACAAAACTACCACCTCCACCACCATGGCCCCTGGGAGAACCTCCACCTGGTGGTGCCTGTACCAAGTCACTGGGAATCTTCTTTTAATGTAATGTTAGAGTTTATTTTTTTAACTAAGTTTAAGGTGGAGTGGCTTGGTTTTAGCTTATTAGCTTTTAGTACAGACTTAAAGAATGCCCCTATCGAATCTGCCTTACAGCTTTTTAAAATGATCAATTTCTCAATTCTGTCCATGATTCTGTTATCACAGAAACTATTGGGCTCTACATTAAAGCTGCCATCAGTCTGTGACTGCCCCCAAAAAAAAGGACACCTGTCACCGGGCTAACTGTTCTGGGGGAACCATGCCGTTATGGGGTGGAGATAAAACCAGGAAAACAGACCAGAAGTACACAAAACCATAAGACAGGGGCGTCCACATTCTTTTGGCAACACAGAGCAAGTTAAAGATACTACTACAACACTACAGATTCTCCCTTTTCTCATGTATTAGTATGTCTTTTCGTATAATGAGATATTTTAGGCATGTTATGCTTTTATTTAGACAGGAGAAGAGAGGAGAGAGAGGAAGACCTCCGCACCCCACCCAATGAGCTCCCAGGTGCCCCATCTTTGAATCTTTGATATAAAAAGCAATCCAAAAAATGATAGAAGTATTATATAAACGCATTGGATTTTTATTATTATATTTCTGACCTCAAAGATCCTGATATATGAAGTCAGAATCGACAGATCCTTTACTTAAAGTAAAAGTACTAATACCGCACTGTAAAAATACTCTGTTACAAGTTGAAGTCCCGCATTGAAAATGTTACTTAAGTAAAAGTCTAAGTATGATCAGGAAAATGTACTTAAAGTATTAAAAGTAAAAGTACTTAATGCAGAAAACTTAGAAAGTGTAAAGGATCCAAACAGTTACAACATAGTCTAATCATTTCAGCTGGAGTTGTAGGCCGTTATATTGTTGGCTAGTTTCATTATATATATATATATATATATATAATATAACTTATAAAACTTAATGTGAGAAGTAACTAGTAACTAACGCTGTCAGATGAATGTAGTGGAGTAACAAGTAGAATATTTCTCTCTGATATGATGAGTAGTAGAAAGTAAAGAGTGGCATGAAAAGAGAAGACTCAAGTAAAGTACAACTACCTCAACATTTGTACAGTGCAGTACAGTAGTTGAGTAAATGTACTTAGTTGCATTCCAGCGGTGAGAATCGGCGCGTCCGGCAGCTGTTTTGGTGTCTGGTGCCAAGAAATGTATCTTCAGTTTGACTTGGAGTAAAAACAGAGAATAAAAACCCACAAGGTGAAAACACAGGTGCTTTAAAAACATTTTTAATAGTGACACTGAGATAAGACACCTGGACAAAACAGGTGCACAATAAGACAATATAAATATACTTCTTCATATAGGTTTTTGTCCTTTGAACTGCACTCACACAAACTGGATCAGACAGTTAAAACAAACGGCCGGTTGCTGCACACAGTGGATCGGAGGCCTACACTGAATTTACAGGCTGATTTTTTCTCATGAACCATTCGTACATAAAGCTAGAAAAAGTAATGCACTGTAATGAGTATGTATTCCATTCATTTTTTTGTTGGATGCACCACATTGACTGCAGCTGTGTATGTGGGCCACGTTGGAAAGCAACACAGCGCTTTTAAGCCAGGAGTGGAGTTCGATTCCTGGGTAAAAGTCCTTTGTTTTCCCAGGGTTGGGGCTATGGTTAGAGGGGCACTCTGAGTTGCTGCGTGGTTTCAGCGTGACTTCATTGTTGTTTGAAATCGTAGGCATGTCTCCTCGATCCGCTAGCTGCCCTCCCCCTGAATACACGGTGAAAAAGCCCGGTCTCGGGAGACAACACGGGGCTCGTAAACGTCAAACAAACACTAGAGGCACAGGCTAGACACCAAAATACAACAAACCACTCCAGCCAATCACCAACAAGATGGTTGGGGGAGGGGGTGGGGGTTAGTGACAGTAATGCCTCTGACGCACCAACCAGACGGCCAACCCTCGCCAGGAAAAAACTGGACTGGATCGGTCTCCCCAAGTTGGTCAGAAAAGTTCCTCGGAACCAGCGACAAGACGTAATACGTCTCCATGACAACAGGCGCCGCTAATCTGTATTGTCGCCCAAAAATGAAAACCGGCAGTGTCACTTGGTTCTGGCTTCTCCCTGTATATTCAAGTAGTCATGGCGGCTTGTTCAGAATACAATCTTATATTCTTACTAAAATAGTTCACCGAAACGTGTTTCTGAAAACATTTTAAGGAGAAATCTGCCGTGCAGCTGCTGAATCTTCATTTCAGATCGACAAAGGTCAGTTTAAAAGATTTTCCTCTGATTTTGAGAGACTCTAGTCACGCTCATCCCCCTCTTCGTTTCCGGGTTTGCACTCCACCAATCAGATTGGTCATTTGAGTCCGACTGCCGGCAGTGCCCGCCTTCCGACCGAGCATGTCAGCTCGGCCAAAATGAAGACCGACGGCCCGGAACACACCGACCAGACTCGAGTCCCCGCCCTCGCCAGACGGTCTAATGGATGATTATCGGGCTGGTGTGTCACCCCTCAGTCAGTTAGACATGACAGTGAGGGAAACATGGGGGAGGGCGAGCATTGCTCGTTTTGTTTGACATCGACTTGGAACGTCAACAGAAGGGACCATGCAGGATCTCATAGTGCACCTCTAACCCCAACCCCTCGCATGGTCGTTGTTTTAATCCAAGCCACAATCTTTTCCCTAAACTTAGTCATTTTGGTGCATTAACTGCCTCCGCCACATCACGCTCACTTCTTCTCGGCTAAACTTAACTGTAATGTCCGCTGATACGACCGACTCTGTAGCTCAGAGTAACTAGTCGGTGTAAAGTGCAGCCAACCAGCCTGGCGGTCGCCTGATTTCGTAGAATGTCATACTAATTGGTGTGCATACATTTTGGATCGCTACTCGTACGAATCCGTTCATGAGATTGGTTGAAACAGACGGTGGTGAAGGCATGAACAGCAGTGAAGAGACGCTCGGGCCGCTCACAGCTGCTCACATTGAACACCAATCAGATTAAAAACAGATCTACGTTCTCCTGAAACGTTCCTGTTTAAAAAAAGAAAGGAAGGATTTTCCAGGCACGTTTCTGAGACTTTGATCGATGTTGGATATGATGCACGTCAGGCAGCACGGACCATTTCACTCTACAGCTCAAATAGTTTTCTTCACAACAGTTAATATCACAACAGACAGAGATAAAAGCAACTACATCAACGTGTAGTGGTGAGTTATTAATTATTCCCCGATGTTAGAGCGTTATAACTAGGGACCGATTACTGTGGTGGACATTCGGCAGTTACCTGTGTTTTATTTAACTCATTACCAATAAAGTTTTAAATAGTAATTGGCTACTTTGGCCCCACTATGGCTCTGGCAGACAATCTGAAAGCATGTTAAAACTTTGCGTATTATATTGAAAGTTTCCAATTTATTAAATCATTGCTTAAAGCATTCAAACAAACTTTTGTGTTGGAGTTTGTAATATTCCAAAATCTTCATTTTGATTTAAAGATTTGAATTTTTACTATAAATGCATATTGGTTCCAAATAAAGATTATTGGTTTCGTTGACTACTAATAATCGGTATTGGCCCGGAAAAACCCGAATCGGCCGACCCCTAGTTTTAACGCTTCTCAAGACCTTTATGTGATGAGACTGACTCTTTGCATTAGTGTGTAGACCTGCTGGTTTCCTGCTTCACAGAACTCAGAAACCCGTTTCAGTGACTTGTTGTTTTACAGTGGTGCATTTGTATTTGCATCTTTTACTCTAGCGCCTGAGGCCGCTGGTCTTTGTTCAGCAGTGGGGGCGACAGGAGACTCAGAAACTACAGCGGTGCAGCAACATTTCATTAGCATGGCAACATGACATCATGACTTCACGTAAACATACACGCCAACTACCTTAAGCCAAGTGGCGTGTTATCTGTACGCATTACGAGCTATCTGCGTGTATGTCTACGCTGTATACAGCGAGCGTACACACACACACACACACACACACACACACACACACACACACGCGCGCACGCCACTTGGCGTGTTATCGCGAGACAAACATGACGGTTGAGTTTAGGAAACGTGACACGCGGAACACGATCCCCGGGCTCCAAGTCCTGTGTTTGACCCATTCACCCCCGACCACTCTTCCTGGCCGTTTCATACTACTCTCTACGGTGTAAATTCACCTGCAATCCCAAGGTAATGTAAGCCAACGGAGGCCCAATGGCTCTGTGGGTTGTACTGAATATTTCAGCACCTAGAGGATGCTGGCAGGACTTCTACATTTAACCAAATAGGTTGGTAATTTTAAAAGAGAAAACCATAAAAGTATAAACTTAGTAAAAGTATAACAATCAAATTTACAACCGTGGATAACTTGGATTAAAACAGTCGAATCAAACCTTACAATTCTAAGCTTCCTGTTAAATAAAAATAAAATATCTTTAGTTGATTTGGGCTGTCGTCGCTGTCAGTTAAAAAAAAACCACTCAGAATCGTGGGGGTGTGTTGTTATCAGCTGCCGGAGCCTTTTCTGAACAATTAGCTATGACTGTGGATGAAAAAACAAAACGGCAAGGAGCTGCACGGACGGCAATCGCTGAGCTCAACTGTCCAAAGTGACATCAATCAGAGTATGGCTGCACGGGTGGGGGGGGGGGAGGCTTCCTGTCCTGCAGGTGAGAGGAGAGAGGACTTTGAGGGTTTTTGTCGGGCCAATGTCCGTCCAATGTCCAGTCAGAAGCCTCGCCTTCCTGTTTGTCGTACATTCCCACCCGTGAACGTTTTCAACACGCGTGTACGGCAGTGTCAGGGCGATGAGCCTGAGGCAGGATGGGAGGAAAAGAAGCGGGGGTGGTGGTGGGGGTGGGGGTCACTGCCTGAGTGCTCGTCTCTAACTGATCAGGACCTTGAGTCACGATGATTGACACATGTGCAACTTCACTCTTTTCATCTACAACGGAGATGGTCAGCAGGGGTGTACGTGTCCCCTGTCAGCATCACTTCCACGCTTCCTGCTAGAGCTACACAACATACCGTTTTTTTTTTGAATCGTCATGGTGATATCAACTTTGCAATAAACACATCACAAAAGAAACTGTCAGTTTGACAAAAAATATCAGCAGAAAACTGCACTTTAAAATGTTACAATCATTCTTTTTAATGGTGCCTTTTATATTCAACTCAAACAAATGTTAAAAAATGATTTCCTTTCATTTGTTTTCAATTTCACTAGCAATTTCTCGTAGATTAGCACAATACTGAAATCAGCAGAAATAACTGTGTACATTAATATCTGTTTATTTATCGCAAATAATATCGTTATCGCGATATTCAACAACGTTATTGCGTATCGCATGTCTATCGGGCTGCCCTACTTCCCATTCATTTCTATGGGGTGACCGTGCAATGCATTCTACTAGCGTCACGAGGAGTTTGGTGTGGGTGTTGTCGCCCGCTCCTCATTTGCATGAAGTTAAATCCAGGCAACTTCATGCAAATGAGGAGCGGCCGGCTCGGCTTCACGCCTCTTAAAAGCTGACGGAAATCTTTCCCTCTGAGCGTTGTCGATCGGAAATCAAGAGAGATTCAGCAACCGCATGGCCGATTTCTCGCATAAAATTGTTTCAGAAACACATTTTGGTTAAGTATTATCGTCAAATGAGTGACCGTATTTCCAACGCTGGGAAGTGGGGCATTCACCTGCCGTGAAAACAACGCCTATATGGACACGTAACATTACTGCAATCAAAAATTATTGTTTTGAAAGAAAATGTGTTAACATGAATCTACAATATTATTAGCAAATATAAATAAATGTGAAATAAAAACACTTAAGCTTATAGGCCTATCTGTAAGGAAATCACTAAGGATTCGTGGTGTATTTTTAACAATAAAACATGATTTATAAAATCCTGCCAACAATTATTTGAATAGCTTAGTATGCTATGCACTATAAATATATATATATATATATATATATATATATATATATATATATATATATATATATATATATATAAATATATATTAGGCCGCCATACATGTTATTGTAGGCCCAGTTTAATATGCAAATTCATTTGATACAACATATGTAGTAGGGGGTCCCTGCTCCATCTCTTTCAGTTAAGGGCTCCGTTGAAGACCCCTGATCTACATCGTAACTCACACTGTGACGGAAGGTCCTGATCAGTCAGAGAGGACGATAATCAAGTAGGAAGATGCCGTGCGAAGGTTGGATGCGTTCAATCGTCCTCCGCGTCGCTGTCTCTCATGCTGATGCCCTGCAGGCCGTCGCCCGACTTCACGGCCGCGGTGGCTTCCTCCACCGTCAGCCGGTTGTACACCGTCTCGTAGCTCTTGTTGTTCAGCGTGACGTCCAGGACGCCCTGCAGCCGGAAGTCACGGTAGGTCTTCTGTGGATGGGGGGGGAGTGGCGGAGATGAAAACAAAAAGGAGAAAGGGGAAGGGAAAGAGGGGGGGGGCAAACAGAGAGCATCTTAGGAATGTAAGCGGCTGCCATTCGCTGTGTTGGAAGGACAAAAGCGGCGAAGATTGAGGCTCAAGGCCGACGCCAGTCTTTTATGTGTCGGACCGAGAAGGCAGACTGAGGTTGTTGTTGTTGTTTACCTTCATTCTGAAGCCATTAGAATTCCTTGTCTTTGCTTTCAAGTTAAACCCTCCTGTCTCACGTACATTAGCAAACTATGAAAAGACAAAAGTGGCGAACAGGAGAGTTGAGCAGTTTTCTCTTCGGTGTCTTGCCGCCTCTTCACACCGCTGCTGCTTTCAAGGACACTTGATTTAATCTGTCTTTGTTTTTTTCTTCTTCTTCTTCAATGTCAGTTCTGACTGCTTTTACATGAATAAACCAACAACATTTTTTTGTAATCAGCGTGGCTGGTCTGAGGCTCATTCACTGCCGCTAATACAAACAGCAAAGAAAAGGATTTTGGTAGGTAAAAGTAATCTGCCAGCTCTTAATGACAAAGTCCTTCTTTTTGTGGAAATGTGCATTTCAACACTAACATGTGTTTATTTTTTTGACAGAAGTTTTGGTCTTATATTCTCTTACCTTCACAATCCTGATGAGGGTTTTCAGCTGGTACGTGTGCAGCTGCAGGTCCAGTCTGTCTGTCAGCCAAACACACACCGCCTTCATGGAGCCCGTGTACCATTGCTGTGAGAAACAAAAACTAAATTAACTAACTTTACTGGTCAAAGCCACGAGACTGGCTCTCTGGACAGACACTGGCCGTGCCATATTGGTTTGAAAGTGCCGGCACCCAGGCAGTCTGACGGTGCGTTTATGGCGCAGGGGCGTGGGATTAAAGGCGGGGATCACCACAAGCTGATGAACAGGATCGGGGTAAGGGAAACGGGGTGAATGCAGATCCATGATCAGTTAAAAAACGGCAAAATCGGCTTTGATCCCATAGTGTGATTGGGATCAGGACATCCCTACTCACATACTCAGCTTATAGGGGTGTACGATTCAGAAAATGTTACGATTCAATATCGATTCTCGATTAAAAAAAACTATTCACAGTATGTAAATGTAGTTACTTTGCCCATGTATGTATGTATGTATGTATGTATGTATGTATGTATGTATATATATATATACACACACACCGTGTTATTCATGTGAATTTGTTATTTTAACATCCTGTTATAATGTATGTGTATGATATGTGTCTGTAAGCTACTGGGACCTTGAATTTCCCCTTGGGGATCAATCCCATCCATCTATTTATCCATCCATCCATCCATAACTAATGTAATGTTTTAAAATATGAATTGATTTTTGGAATTCTATGAATTGATTTCTAATCGGTGGAGCTCGAATCGCGATTCAAATTGATTTTTTGCACACCCCTATTAACTGCTGCTATGTAGTACATGACTAAAGTGACGTAACAATACTTATTTAAATACTTATTTTAACCCAATTGCAATCTTTACCTAAGCCTAACCAAGTAGTTTGGTTGAAATGCTCAACATTTACAAAGTTTTTTTTTTTGCCATTGAAATTAAAGCAAAACCTTGATAAGAACCAGCCTACCCTTTAAATTGGAGCATGACAAAGGGACAACATATGGCCTTCTGAATCCGCCGTACATGTAAAGGCTCTCTGCATAACAGATCTTCCAGTATGGAGGATGTGACCTCACAACAGAGCACATTGCTTCTCTACGGTATGCAGCTTCATTCAGCCATCCTAAAAGCATGTTCAAGCTGTTTCTGAAGTCAGAAGACCAAGAGCAAACACCCTGAATATGCATTTTGAACCCTTTTACAACCTTTTTCTTTTCACAGCCTCAAACATCCTTAAAAAGAACAAATAAAAAAAAAAAAATGACATTATGTTAATGGCGTGGTTGCAGCTGCTGTCTGAACAAGGACAGTGTCTGGTTGTCGCCCTGTGTTCGCCTTCAGAGGAGTTCAGAAGATCAACGTTGGCTTCTGTAACACATCGCTTCAATCACGCCGCCGACACTACAGCGTGAGGTCAAAGGATGCGCGGCATCCAAACGGCAAGACTCAAAGAGGAGGAAACATTTACTTATTCAAAAGGTACCAATTTACCGCGGAGCTCCTGAATGCTGCATGTCAAGGGAAGAGCTCACAGCTCGGCTTTGACCATCAAAGAAGAAAGAAAAAAAAAAATCAGGTTCCTTCTTTGTAATTTTTACACCTTCACCACCCAACGAGAATGCTCAGGGAAATTACTCTGACACAGTAATGACCTGTAATATTCAGATCTGCAGAATACATTTCACACCGACAAGAACTGTAATTACCTTCCAATTTAAGAGAGCAAAAAAAGGTCCAAAGGTTATTGCATGCACTTGACAAAGGCCCAAACACGTCTGTGATCATTTGAGGGTCACGCAAATATTTAATTCTATCTATTGTGGGAGCGACCCCCGACCTCTTTCACACTGGTTGCTTAATTATTTCAAAGTAATGAAGCCGTTTTCCATTCAGTGCCAACTAACCGCGAGATGAATGTATGCAGACTCTCAAATCAGGATTCAAATTTAATCACAGGACCTGATTTCATTTCTTTTCTGCCCAAAGAACAAACACACGCTCTCGGGAAAAAAAAGACAAGAAAAGAGGCTTACCTTGTGATCTGAAAAAGTCACCAGACGCTCAGGAACGCGGCGTCTTTCCATGAGCGTCTTTTGAAACTGAATTTAACGTCTCAATATTTTTATATTCCGGCTTGCGTTTGTTTCCTGAGCAACAGAAACAGCCCCCGGTCTCGCTGGTATAGAAGATAGAAACCTGACTGTAGTTTTATTTTATACGTTTCCTTTTGGCGCTTGATGATATTAACGCGCTTATATTAATCAGAGTGCCACAACTTTGTCGTTGAAGCTTTTATTGATTCAAATGAACTTTAAAACTAAAGATGGTCCAATACCATTTTTGCTTCCTGATACCCAAACTTGCGTATCGGCCGATATGGAGTACTGAACCGATACCAGTGTGATATCTTATTATGTTTTAACACCTGTATGCTACTATCCCTGTATGGATATGATTTCTATCTTTCTTGTTGGTCTGGCTCGGGTTAAACTCTTTTTGAAACATGAAAAAAACAACAACAATGAATGCCACAGAAATCTCTTTTATTATCCAGTTTGACAGTCAGTTATAACGGAAAAAGAACAGAAATAAACTACTTTAACGTATAATTTCTTTATATTTTTTTACGTGGTACCAGAGCGGATAAACTCCAGTACTTCCAGATACCGATACCAGCGTTTTAGGCAGTATCGGAGGCGAGGAACATCTATTTAAAACACATCCTGAGTCAAAGTGATCGTTAACAGTGTTCACAGTATTCATAATACTGAAAGGAAGAAAAAAAAATGGGTCAAATATCACCTCCAGCTTAGGAGTGGATGGGTTGGTGTTTGATTGACAGATGGGTCAAAAGAGAGGTGGAGACAAAGTTATGGTAACTGTAGTTCACAAGCCCAGGACGGAGGACTCGGAGGAATACGGACCAACACAGTTAGCATCTGAACATCTGCTCTTAATGTCGACAACACGTATTCTCTACGAAAGTCTTAAGAGCTCTCTTTCAAATCCTCGCTTGGAAAAGCTTTCCTATGTTGAATGATGAACACGTCAATGACTCTGCAACACACTCCGTCACTTGAAACTCGTAGCACACAGTAGACAAATACGTTGACGTGCATAGACGCTGGGAAACAGGCACAGACGTAGAACACGAACTGGATACAGCGTTGGAGACGGAAACCCTTTCATTCTTATAAGAGTTTCTTAGTGGCGCTCTACATGACCCGGATGATCGGCAATGCTTCCGCACTCTTCGGCTGTCACGGCTGCCGCCGGCATCCTCCTGTATGTAATTAACTGATTACGCTATATCTGAGATGCAAAGCAGGCTGTGCCATCCCGTGCTGATTGGATGGACAAAGGACGTCCCACCCAGTTCCTGGAGACGGATGCTGTCTGCAGCCTTCCCGTCAAATAAAGGCCTAAAATGCCCAAAGAAAATCTTAAAAAATAATGTAACCCTTGGGTTGTCTTCCCGTCAACCATTAAAAACACGTCTGTCACTTTTTTTCAACATTACTTTTGCTTTTTCCGACATTTCCAATTTCAAAGTTTTTTGATATTTGTAATGTTGACATTTTCAGCGTTTATTTCGACGGCCCATTTTTTGTGACAAAAGAAAACAAAAAATTAACTAAAAAAGGGTCAAATTTGACCCGAGGACAACATGAGGGTTAAAAGATTTCACGGTGCAGCTCTCCTAGACTTCTCCAAATGTAAATCGGACCGAATGGATCATATTTGTATAGTGAAACAAGTCATTTCATGGGAGTTACAACAAAAAAAGTAGCCATCCACAGATTAACAAAGGTGTCTTTCACCATGTAAGTCTATGGGGAAGAGTATTGTTCTGCCTTGACTGAGCTCCTTTGCTTTGTCTTATTTGTGCAAATTTGAGTATTTTTACAGTTCGTATTTTGCCTCCGACAGCTAACGCTAGCTAGCAACATCAACCGAGAGTGTCTGTGTGTATGTGTGTGTGTGTGTGTGTGTGTGTGTGTGTGTGTGTGTGTATATCACACTTTGTTTTCTCTCTCCTTTTCCTGCTCATCTCTGTACCTTGACGAAGTGAAGACAACGATCTTAGAGATTAGCTAAACATTTTTGTTGCGCCTACATTTTTAACATTTTCTTCATCTTCACTTCATGCCGCCCACATTAAATTTTTATTGACAAAAAGTGCTTTGCGTTCAGTTTGAACACACCTAATATAACTCTACATACCAAGACAGGAACCTCAACGCTTTCAAACTAAAATAATAATGTGACAAAGTGTATGATTATGTCTTTTCTTGTGTTGTTTTTCTTTCTGTATAAAAATGTACAGCACTGCCAAGTGCCTTGGTATATAACAGGTGCTGTACTAGTGTCTGTGTGTGTGTGTGCGTGTGTGCGTGTGTGTGTGTGTGTGTGTGTGTGTGTGTGTGTGTGTGTGTGTTCACGCATGACAGAAAGGTGTCAGATGTTTGTTGTGTGACCGCACAGATAGTTTTTATGTTTGTGTTTTTAATGTACAGATAATGAAGGTTTTCTCTTATCTTCATGTGCTGTGTGGCTGTATTATTCTGTTTTATTCTCTTCTGAGGACTGTGTGGAAAACTCAGGAGGACCGATTTGGCCGTTCCAGCTTCAATTTTGTCCTTATTTCTAATCCTCCCTTCCCTCTTCATCATTTCCTTCTCCTCTCTCGCCACAATATTCTAACGCTGGAATTCGAGTTGTATGCTAATCAGCTCGCTGACAATCACCTCGCGCTCTGATTTAACAGATGCTCGAGGATGTTGAAATTATTGGATGGTATTTGCTGTTCCTGGATGATTTCTTCTTATTTCCTCCTCCTCCTCTTCCTCCTCCTCCTCCTCTTCCCCGCTCAGCAAAACATTTTTTGAGTCTCTGGGAGGTGAGTTCCTCAGAGTGGCTAATCAGCTGCCTGACGTTCGCCTCGCGAGCCGCGTTAACTGTCATGGAAATTGAGTACGAAGATGCTCCTTAATTGAGCTGATTAGAGGACGAGAGTGAAAACAGATGGAGGGAATATGTGGGGGGAAGGAGGGCGGAGGTCTGCGCAGCATTGTGGGTCTGCATTAGTCCTGGCAGAAACAATTTCAACGTGATGAATGGAGGGAGGTTTCCCTGAGGATGTCACAGTAATTATGTCATATTCTGCTTTTGGCACGAAAATAGACATTTCTTTTTCAAGTCGAAAATAATTAACTACTAGGTCCTAAAATCAATGAGATGAGATTATTTGTATTTGTCTAATTTCTATTACAAACCTTTTAATTACATTTTCTTCAAGATCTCGAAAATATCAATGAAACTGAAACAGAAAAAAATGATTTATGAAGTGAAACCAAAAATGTAATTTGCCCCAGGAAACAAAAGATTTTGAGCTTCTAAAATTGAGTCTTACAATTTTATTTGCTCAAAAGGGGGATGAACGTATTTTTTTTATTTCCTTTACGTCCTTTTCTTAAACAAACTGCTTTACTTTTGTCTCATTTTATTTTTTTAAAGACTATTTCATGGACATTTCCGCCTTTAATCACCAGGACAGACATGAGGGAGAGGGGGAAGACATGCAGGAAACTTGCTGCAGTATGATTCAAACCCTGGGCCTCTGGGTTGAGTAATAACCCTCTACATATTGGCGCGCGCTTTACCAAATAAGCCACCCGGGCGCCCACACTGACAATCATTTCTATGAACAAAAAAAAGTAGCCTAATCTGAAATATTGGATCTCGTTTTTAAAAGAATGATTCTCACAGGCTGAAGCTGAATGACTTTTTGTTAAGAGATCAATATTTCTATGTTTTTTCCCCATTTCTTTTTAAGCATACAGATTACTCCTCATAGGAAGCTTCATGAAGGTGATCTGGCTGCTTATGTGAAGAGGATGGAGCTGTGTGTCTGTGTGTGTGTGGTTGTGTGTGTGTATATTACACTCCTTATCCACATAAAGATGTTCCCTGGTGAGTCCTTGTAAACAAATAGACCGACAGGCTCATGTGAGCATGCACACGCACAAAACAAAACTGTGTTTCCAGCTGCATGCTGACGGCCCCTTACCTCCCTCTAACAGCCTCGTCCTTCTTCCCTATATATCCGCCCGTGTTGACAAACCTGCTTAAAGAAAAAGGCGCCTTAAATGAATTTGACTTTGACTTGCCCAGAGGCACGTAAAACAAGACAATTGCATACCCATAATGCTCCTGTCGGGAGGCCTGATGCTGCTGCATGAACACAGGCTTTACTTTCTTTGTGTGTGAGTGTGTGTGTGTGAGAGAGAGAGAGAGAGAGAGAGAGAGAGAGAGTTGAAGGGCTGAGCGGAGACACTTCGAGGCCCAGCCGCCACCTCCTCCTCTGTGCATGACTGGGCGCTTCTGAGCTCCATTAGACTCATCCCACCCCCACACACACAGCTCTGAAAGGAGGCGGCGGGTGGCAGAAATCCATCGCTCGGCTTCGGGCTGCTAATGTGTACGAAGGTTTGAGCTGCCATGTCCGCTGCATTGACTCGCGGCGGCGCGCTGAGGCGTGTTTGGAAACTCTGCGCTAAAATATTTTGATAAATCTCAATCCTGGAGGGGGGTGGCCGGTAAAGGAAACAGACAGATGGAGGGATGGACACAAGGATGGATAGGTGGAGGAGTGGAGGGCTGTTTGCAACTCCTGCGGAGCGAGCCGCCAGCTCACAGTGTTTCCTAAGTGATAAACAGGTCAACAGAAGCAGTCGGTGTTTTCAGGCTCGAAGCGACCTGCTGCTGCTCTAAACTGGAGAATCAAGCCTCACACCAACAGTAAGAACACCTGAGTGTGAGCTGCGTTTGGGAAGTTTTATCAGCCACGACGAGCATTTATCTCATAAAAAGATCAGATACAATTAAACCTCATTGTCAAGTGTGTCTCCATCCACCTCCGTTCACATATTACATAAAAAGCTTAGTGGAAGTCCTTGAAATTTGACAGAAATTTGAAACATCACAAACAGGGGTTTTGCGATTTTGCTGAAGTTGAAACGTTGCTGTATCGATTAAAAGAAAATGTGACAAACAGAACGCTGGAAACAGAATACATGACATGCTATACGTGAATGAGGGGAAAACATGCGATGTGTGGTGCGATAAGAAGACTGCAACCTTATTCACGTTAACCCGTGACACAAACAGAAAGGTGGAGCTCTTTTAACTACGTCATCTCTGCAACAATTACAATTTTGCTGGCTCTGTAGGAGTTGCAAACACCCCTCCACATCTCCGGTACCATAGCTTTAGAAAGCCACTTCTTCTGTATGTTGCCATCTGTTTTTTCCATATTCAATAAGCCTGGGTACCGAACTTTCATGCTTCTTAGGCACCGACTGAATTGCCTCTAAGGTATCGAGTATTGGAAAAAAACTCATCATTCAATACCAAATTTCTATATCTAAAAAGTAACTCATCAGTGTCAGTGAGCCATGAAGAATGCTTCTACAAATATCTCATAATGCTTGTGATTGGCTAATGGTACACTTTGTAGAAACACGCAGTAAAAACTCAGTTACGTTACACACAGAGACGTGTGCATTGGTGCATTCTTTAAAGATTATTTCTTTTGGGCATTTTAGGCCTTTTTTCCACAAGATAGATGAAGACATGAAAGAGAAGAGAGAGGGGGAACGACATGCAGCAAAGGGCCGCAGGTCGGAGTCAAACCCGCGGCCGCTGCGTCAAGAAGTAAACCTCTATTGATGTGCGCCTGCTCTACCAACTGGGCCAACCCGGCCATGTGTGTTGTTGTATTTTGAGGCTCGACTACAATGTGCGTCACATACAGTAGGTGTAAAAGAGCTGATTGTAATGTTGTTCAAAAGGATTTCTATAAAAATAAGTATAAAAAAAAGTATTGTTCAGGAACCGATATCAAATAAATAAAAATAAGTATAAAAAAAAGTATTGTTCAGGAACCGATATCAAAGGCAAAGTATCCGTAACAAAAATCTTTGAATAATACCGAGCCCTAATATTCAATAAGAAAAAACTCCTAAAGATAACTCTTTAAGGCAGAAAAACTCATTATTATTGGTATTCCTTCCCCCAACTTATCCGATTCAACCTTGCAAAGCACTTACAATCACACATGAGCCAGATCATCCATTACCCCCTCCCTTCTAGACACAGGTCACCCATGTGCAGAAACAGAAAGGCACGTTTTAGCAAGCGCTTTGTTCCTACAGCCATACCAGCTTCAACAACAGTCAGTAAACACCTCTTTTGTTTGTCTGTATCCGGTGAGTAGAATGCCAATCCATGTATTTGTCTCTTTGAATAATTCTACATGTCTTACTTGTTTGTGCTGTATATCACCTGCTGTGGAGAAGAATTTCCTATCTTAACATTCAGGCTTCTGAACAGACAACTAAGCAACTCTTTCTCAGTGTGTTTACCTGCAGCAGGAAGATAAGTCGCCACAACGCTGCTGGTCAGGAAAACACACAAACACTGCACCGTCTCTGGAGAGGACAGCCTGGTTCGTTGCATGCTTATTTTACCTGGTGGCGCCTGGGTAGAGCGTGCACGAGGCAGGACCTGACGCGGATTACATCCCGGTCCCAAAGCCGGTTCGTAATTTTGTCATAAACAACCGAGTGCCTTGCCGTTCCTTGTATTTGTCTGAAGATTTTGGCACCGGCCCTTAACCAACAGAAGTTCCCGAATCTCGTCCTCTCTCCGGTTAGACATTTTCTTTGGCGTCTTTCTGTAAATCCCCCTTCTTCTTCTTCACCCACAGTTTGTTTTCTTACGGTTTGGCGCCTAGCGCCTTTATTAAAATATCATCAACACGTCCACACACTCGCTGAGAACTATCCGGACAATGAGCTGCTCTGTTGATACATTGGCTCAGTCGGACATTACCAGACTTTGTACCTGGCAGGGAAAAGTCCGTTTAATGCTCAGTCCAACGGTTCTCATATTCATCTCCTCCAGGTAACTTCTTGTTGAAGTTCAGGTTTTACATGTGTGAAAGGGGCTAAATAAAGTTGTCCATTACATGGATCCATCGGTTTTCAGACTGCCTTCCGGTTTCACCTTGGACCTTCTCTACTGTATTTGTATACACACTGATTGTGCAATTCATGTGCAAATAGGGATTATTAATGACATTTCAGGTGTGCTAAAAAGGCTATCAAATTAAATAAAACACCCACAATTCAATGAAAGTAATAATACAATTTTACCTGCGATGATCGTTTTTGGGGTTTCATATAACACACTACCTGTCAAAAGTTTGGGGTTACTTAGAAATTTCCATTGCACTCCATTATAGACAGAATACCAGCTGAGTTGCATTGTTTTTTTAACCAGAGCAGCGGTTTTCAGTTTTTTTTTAAATTATATCAGATTAGTAAACAACACCTCAACACCTTGGGTCAAATTTGACCCGAGGACAACCCAAGGGTTGAACCAAGAATCAGCACTTACTTCAAACACCTTCTCGATGTACAGCTCGTCGTTGACGCGGTCTCGGAGGATGTCCTGGTTCTGCCGTACGAAGGTGATGTAGGTGTCGGCCAGATCCATCCCTGGTTTCTACAGCAGAGAGGACAAACACAGGTCTGAAGACAACTACAAAAAGGTGGAGGCTGAATATAAAGAATAATGTCAGACAATCACAACAACCAGTCTGTGGAGCCTGGTGTTGAAAATGTGAACAGGGCGGGTATTCATGTTACACATCTCACTTCATCCAGGCTGTTGATGAGCTGATATCACATGTAATGACCAAAGACTGTAAAAAAAAAAAAAGCGAAGCTTCCAGGTCAATGCGGAAGAGCCTTAACTCTACCTAACCTCCAGCAGGGGGCGACTCCACTGGCTGCAAAAAGAAGTCTGTTACTATAGAAGTCTTTAAGAAAATTACTACTTCTCACTTGATTTTATATCAACTACCAACAACTAACTTAATAAACATTTTCATAATGAGTTTATGGTCTTAATCGAAGTCTTCAATACAGCATGAGGTTCATTTGGTAAATTATGGTCCCATTTATTTTATAATAGACAATATAGCAGGGGATGCTTTAGGATAGTGGCTACACGCCGACCTTTCAATCGGGACAGAGGCTCGGCAAGCTAACCATGGCACTGTGGACATTAAAATAGTCAACTTGTTTTTGGGTGTTGTACATGTTTTCATCTTAAACGTTGATCCTCTCACTGTACCTTACCAATCAAGCTAGCTAGCTACAGCTGTTAACTTTGGCAATATTCTGTGCCGTACATGCAGATGAATGTTTACCGGCCACGTTCTTCTCCCCAGATCCATCCTCTCGTTCAAAAACCGTCGTCGATAAAGACGGCGACAGCCAAACTCAAGGCTTAAAAAAAATAATGGGTGACGTCCCTGCTGCTACGTCCATTATTTTTACAGTCTTTGATCAATCAGCAGACTGGCTGCATATGAGGACACACATACACAACAGTGAATCTTAACCTTTGGCATAACTTTAATCATTACAGTGAGATGGAACAGACCCCTGAACAAATGTCAACAGAAAAACACACACAACAGACAAAGAGTACTGGCATTAATTTCAATAGCTTCTGTAACGCAGTCTCTCGATGAGGCTCTTTCATCTGTCTCTGTGTGACATTGAGACATATTCCCGACCTGCCTTCCACACCTCTGTATCGCTGCCCACATCGCAAACAAATCAACCAATCAGAGTTTTATAGGAGGAATTAAAAAGCAATCCACGCGAGCACTATTCTTTTTCGGTTTTGTATTGTCTTGTATTAGACAGATGAAAGAGTAGAGGTAGACTAAAAACAGGGAGAGAGAGAGAGAGTGGGGGGCGTTGGAGGGTATGACATGCTACAATGGTCCTACAGCTAGAATCAAACCGGGAACTTTTGCAGTTCCAGTATGTGATATGTGTTTAAATGTTTGGCGCACTCCCCCACTTTGTGTTAGTGTTTTGAATGAATGGATCTCTAACAACGATGCAGTTTTCTTCCTCCTCGTCGAGTCTTCTGTAAAACCAATTTTTGTCAAGTAAATGTCTCATCTTCCTCAGCCTGCTGCAGACAAGACAGCTGCTTTTGAGGACAGAGACAACATGAATCAGAAAAGACTTATTGCCAGGTAAGCAGCACTTACTAGGAATTTGCTCTGGTTTGGTGCATACATAGAAACATATTTAAACGTTAATATTAAATAAACAATACAGAAACAAAAAAACATATACTGTTACTATATAAGATGAAAGAGAACGGATGGGTGCTTTTAGTAAAATATGTCTTGATTCTCATGTGAATTTCCAGTTAGATTCTTATTTAATGTGACCAACAACTCTTTTAATGTGCAATTATATTTAGATAGAATAAAAGCTAGTCTCGCATTGCCAGACCTTCCTCTACAGTGCTGCGGAGGAAGGTCTGGGTAGTCCACAGCATTCCAGGATGGGAAAAAACCTTCTCTGGTTTAATGGCATTTCTTTATACCAATCACAATCGTCTTGGGCGGTGCTAAGCGCCAGACACAATAACGGCGGCTCTGCAAAAAAGCCTCGGGAAGGAACTTGTGGTGGAACATGTGTACGTTCAAAAGTAGTTTTAGTCTTGCACAGAAACCTCAGATTGGACAGATAGTCTCGCTAGCTGTCTGGATTTACCCTGCAGAGACCTGAGGACCAGGTAACCATAGTCCTCAGATTGGACAGATAGTCTAGCTAGCTGTCTGGATTTACCCTGCAGAGACCTGAGGACCAGGTAACCAGAGTCCTCAGATTGGACAGATAGTCTAGCTAGCTGTCTGGATTTACCCTGCAGAGATCTGAGGACCAGGTAACCATAGTCCTCAGATTGGACAGATAGTCTAGCTAGCTGTCTGGATTTACCCTGCAGAGATCTGAGGACCAGGTAACCATAGTCCTCAGATTGGACAGATAGTCTAGCTAGCTGTCTGGATTTACCCTGCAGAGATCTGAGGACCAGGTAACCATAGTCCTCAGATTGGACAGATAGTCTAGCTAGCTGTCTGGATTTACCCTGCAGAGATCTGAGGACCAGGTAACCATAGTCCTCAGAAGGTTTTGCGCACAGTATTGATTAAATTTTGAAAAGAACAAAACATTACTTTAGAGTCTTATCGTAGCTCCACTGACCGGCAATCGCATTTACTGAGGCAATTAAATCTCTCATTTCATTTTCTCTCACTTACTTTCGCAGTTCATGTTTTTTGGACTTATTCTTGTTCTTATTTTCATTTTAGTTCAAAAGGATTGTTTCTTAACAGTTTTTGTTTGTCTGAAGTCTGGTGTCTGGTTACCAATTGCAGCCCACATCCACTTCAAGACACTAGTACTTGCATACAGGGCCACGAACGGATCTTGCCCAGCTCCCATCCAGGACATGGTCTAACCCTAACCCAATCAGCCAACCTGCTTGCTGTCCCCTCACAGCGAGGGACAACTGATCACTCAAAAAATGTTTGCTGTCCTGGCTCCTAAATGGTGGAATTTATTTATTTTTATTTATTTTATACTCTTTATTGATCCCTTATGGGAAAATTACAATTTACACTTGGTTATTACACACTACACACAGGCCTGAATTACACACACATGCTCAGGTCCTATACATGCACTAATGGAGAGATGTTAGAGTGGGCTGCGACTGCTGAACAGGAGCCCTGAGTGGTGTGTGTGTATATATATATATATATATATATATATATATATATATATATATATATATATATATATATATATGACATTTACTGTAATGTGTCTCAGTGCCTCCAATTACAAATGACAATTTAAATGACTTTGTTCCCACAATTTACTTCACTGTTGCATGAGCACTATCACCTTCATTATATATTGTCTATATTGTGTATATATTAGTGTGTATATTTTTGTTTTGGTTGTTTTGTGTATAAGCACAGCGTGAGCAACGATGCTCCAAAGAAAAATTCCTAGTATGTGTCCTCATACCTGGCAATAAAGCTGATTCTGATTCTGATTCAGCGCCTTGGTCTCCTCCACACTCCACAATATGGATTATTTGGATATAATAATGTTTGATTTTATTGCTGGACTGAGATATGTTAAATATACTTCAAGTTTTAGCAAAACACTTTTGCCTTCAGATTTCAGATGACAAGGTACAAGCTAATTTGTTTTGAGCATACAGTTTAAGCACTAATTTCACTATAAAAATGTATAACATAAATTGAGGAAATTGAAAATTACAAATTCTAAAAACCAAATAACTTGACTGGTTCATGTCCAGGGAATAACCGTATATAGTACAAATGTAAGCGGTAAACTGCCCAAAGATTAAAAAAAGGTTTAGGTCACCAAAAACGGATAAAATAATATACATTTCATAAATAACAGACATTGATGGATGAAGAAATTGGTTAATTTATAGCTTTCCTTGAAAGTTAATGCAAACTATTCAGACAGGAGCTCCATTTTTTTGTTGTTTCTGCAGGTTTCACCATTCGAGTTTAAGACTTTTAAAACCAATGAAATTCAAGACCTGTCCCGCAACATCAACTAAGCCCTGAATTCAGTTTTTTCAAGCCAAGTATCGCTAAACTTACACTTCCCCAAAGCTGAAGAATAAAATCTGTGTTAAGTATTTGGTACAATCCGAAAGAGACTCGCGCCAACATCCCGAAATCTGATTGGCTGCAATATAAGTTGCATGTTGGTCGTAAAACAGCTAAATTAAATTTGGACTAATGAATGAAAGAGCTACAAAACCACAGAATAAAAAAGAACATTAGAGGTTGCGTTGCATGGACTTCTTAAAGCTAAAATGTTTTTACACCCTGCGATTACAAACCCTCTAAAACGGTTGACCGGTATTGTATGTATACTTATGTCGTAAAGATTTATTAAATGCAATTCCTCAAACCAGCACCTACCCCAAACTAAATTACTGGTTTACACTCTAACAACACAGGTTCACCATCACCTGTTGCTTATTGGGTGAAAAGAAGAAAAATAAAGAACCTTCTCTGTGTTGGGGGGTGAGAAGAAGCTTGTGGAGGAAACATTAACTGCGGTGGAAGCGGCGGTTTGTTGGGCTGGGAGAGGCCAGAGGCAGGAGAAGTGGATAAAGCCCTGCTCATTCACACTCCCTGTTGTCATGGGAGATTACAACTGTAATGCTTATTGTAATTGCTTTGACATCTTTCACACCCGTTTTCTCTGAGCTGGTGTGCGGCGGCCCCTGGGGGGGTTGTTGTTCTGCTACAGCGCTGCTGAGCATGGCACGTCAGGTCCCTGTGGAAAAACAAAGGAAATGGAGCCACAAGAAACCCAGGAAAACCTTTTGGCTTCACTTAAAGGCAAAAGGCAGGTTGGGAGACTGAATTTGGGTTTGTAACCTTTTTGCGTATCAAAGAAAACACAAGATAAACACAAACTGTCACGTGCTGATGTTGGGAGGCAAAAAAAGAAAGACGATCTTGACAACTTTGCCCAGCGTCACCAAAAAAAATCAAGTGAGTCAATTTTGGTTTTTGGTTTGACAATCAAAGAGGCAGCCAGGCAGTTCACTAGTCTCACATTGCCAAACCATCCTCCACAGCACTGTGGAGGAGGGTCCAACTAGTCAACACAGCATTCTGGGATGGGAGAAAAACGTGCTCTGGTTGATTAACATTTCTTTAAACCAATCACAATCGTCTTGGGCGGTGCTAAGCGTCGAGCAGAGCAACAGTGCTGCTGCAAAATAGACTCGGGAGGGAACTTGTTTTGGTGGAACGTGTGTACCTTCAAACGTCGTTTTAGTTGTGCAACAGAAAACTAACCATAGTCTTTGTAAATCAACCAGAGTTTAAAATTAAACAAACAAAAAAAAGCGGATGATGATGGCTTAATCGGCCTGTGACCTTCAGCACTCACTGGATCAGTTTGCAGCCGAGTGTGAAGCGGCTGGGATGAGGATCAGCACCTCTAAATCTGAGGCCATGGTTCTCAGCAGGAAACCGATGGTGTGCCTTCTTCAGGTGGGAATAAGTCCTTACCCCAAGTGAAGGGGTCTAAATACCTTGGGGTCGTGAACGCGAGTGAGGGGACAATGGAGCGGGTGAGAAGCTTCAGTCATGCGAGAGGAGCTCAGAGTAGAGCCGCTGCTCTTTTGCGCCGAAAGGAGCCAGTTGAGGTGGTTCGAGCTTCTGGTGAGGATGCCTCCTGGGCGCCTCCCTAGGGAGGTGTTCCAGGCACGTCCACCTGGGAGGAGGCCTCGGGGGAAGACCCAGGACTAGGTGGAGAGATTATATCTCCAACCTGGCCTGGGAGCGCCTCGGGATCCCCCAGTCGGAGCTGGTTGATGTGTTTGGGGTCCCCTGCTGGAGCTGCTGCCCCCAATACCGGATAAGCGGACGAAGTTGGATGGATGGATGGAAAAAGTGGAAGGTAACAGACATCCAAAAGAGTGACATCCGGGCGGAATTTCCGGCAGAACAAGAGAAATCGCGCAAGTTGAACATCGTGGATTTAGACTAGGCAGTTCACACCTCCCGCTCTCAACGCTGTCTTACCACGACAGAAGCGATATCTTGTGATGGACATGACTGTGATCTTTTTACTGATAAACACAAAGTGTACTACTGTCTGTAAGGGTAGACGCTTGACAATCAATGTGTCTGTTGCCAATGTCTGCAACGGTCCATGCAATAGGAGCACCCTTCCATCTGTGTGAAAACAACCACCCACCACACAAACACTAAATGCAGTAAAGGTGAAATAATAAGTTGATGTGAATCAACGTATTAATAATTAGTTGACTGATAGGATATTATGATCAAATAATTGTTCAAGTAATATTTTCAAGTGAAAAAACGCCAACCGTGGTTGCAGATTCTCCAATGTTTTCGTGCTTTTCTTGGCTTCTGCACTCCCGATAACATCAACCAGAAGATAGCGGCACTGCTCTGTCAACTGTTTTGTGACAGAAACTTTCCCAGCAGCTGTTTCAGAGGCATTGAACAGCAAGAGACAGAGTGGTGGTTAAGACGAGGACTGTGTCAGCGTTGTTCAGCAGTTGTCGGGTATGTGACTGGAAATACATCTAACATGCTAACGCATATCCGACGCCATCACCCAGATGTGCCAACCACTGGAACGAGACAAAAAAAAACTGTCCAACAGGGCTTTAAGTACTTGCTGCATGTACTCGAACCTCGTTACAACATGCCATCCCGTCCACATATTTGTTGTTATTATTATATGTGATTTGCACTTTCATAAATAAGATGAGAAGAGATTTTCCATTTTATAGCTGATTCTCTTGTTTTGATTACAAGTTCCAGCTAAATCCGGGGAGAGACTGTATGACACTAGGTGGTACGGCCTGAGACATGCACAATAAAAAAAAAAAAATTGCCTTCTGCATTTTTGTTATGCTTTTTCCTCCACCATACCGAATTTGTACTGAACCGTGTTTGGACCGAGGTATGAACCAAACCGTGACTTCTGCGTACTGTTCCACCCCTAGCAGATACCAATTATTAAAATGGGATCACTTGGCTGCAAGGGGATCTAGTGTGTGTGTGTGTGTGTGTGTGTGTGGAAAGGAGGGGTGGTGTGAATGTGGTCACGTTCAACCAGAGAGAGGCGGGGTCAGACCCAGTGATTGACAGGCCTGTCAGAATCCCCATAATCCTCTGGAATGAGAGTCTGGCAGATCGAGGATGATTGCTGAATGACGCTCAGAAACCTTGACGAGAATGAGCGTCCCGTTGTGTCTCACTGGGTGAGTTACAGCACTTGACATGTTGTCTCTGATTGGTTCCAGCAGACACTTCCAGGTCATGTCCACATTTGATGCAGATCCATTTCAAAACTGAGTTTACATGTCAGCAGTTTTCCATCCACACCGAGCATTTCTAGACCTTTTTCAGGAAGTTTTCCATCCAGGTTAAAGAACCAGAAAGGACGTCTAAAGTGGGACACTGACGATCCCACAATTGTCAACATTACTGAGCGGTGAGGGCGGACAATTTGTTTCCAAATTGGTCATAGACCCTTGGTTTGTCGGCAAATCAATGGAGCAAACGTTCTGCTACTGGGGACATTATTCCATTCACTCTGGGAGCTCTACTCCAGCATAGTATAACACAAACAGGTCTCAAGATTAGTAATGCTATAAATAGTAACATCAAATATTTTTTGCCTCTTTAGGTAGCAGGAGTGAAAATGAGTCGTCCTCAACATTTGTTGTGTACTGGTTGCAGTATGATGAAGACAGTTGGGGACCAATTACATGTATAAACAACATATGTTGCAGGCTCTACAGGATTTATTTTTACCTGGCAACCATCCAAATTATGTAGGCTACAGATGTTTTAGGCATTCATTTATCTCAAGTGTCTTGAGAAATAGTGCATGTAGCTGCTGTGGATGGGAAACAAATCGGTCCGGGGGAGCATTGCCCTGGACCCCCCAATGTTTACAAATTCTGGCTCCATAATCTTTTTGCCCTCCTGCCATGTTTCGAGTCTTAAAGTTCTTGAGTCTTTCCTCTGGACAGCTGTCTGCCGATTCAGGAGTCCCCCTGGACCAACGAGCCTTAAAAGCTATTCAGTGTTTGCAGGACAGGGCAGATGTGCTCAATCCCCCCAGAGGGTAACAAAGTATGCAAGAAAGGTCCTCTCTAGGACCCGACCAGAGTCCAAGAAGACCTGATACTCAGAACTGCGGTTTGTCACATTAACATGCAGCCGCATAAAGTGGCTATATTCTCATTTTCCAATGAGCTTAGTCAGACGCTCCTAATTATCCTCACAAATCCAGTAAAAAGCCCATCAGCTGTCAATTGGTTTAACTCCAAAGCTGGAGCTGTGCCAAGCGGTGGTCTAAGCTGCAGTTTCCAACCGGACAGGTGACATTCCACATCCAAGAGATGCATCAGAGCACCGAGCGTGACAGTTGGTAAGCCCACATGTCATGTTACTCTGCCGTTATGCTGGTTCACGTGACTGTTGTTGAGGTTGCAAATTCCGGAGTTGGAAACTACCTTTTCCTTACCTCTTTGAATTCAAGCTGCCACGTAACTACAAACCTAGATGGCTGCTGTTTGTTTGGCTCCTCCAAAGCGCTGGAAGCTTTTAATGGTAAGCATTTAACCAGCCAACGATACAGCATCATTATGTTGATCAAGATAAACATAAAAAGATGTAATTCAACGTTAAGAGTTTTAAAGGCATACAACAATTTTTAAGTGATATTTGTTTACTTTAAGACCATAGTTTGGAATTTGGGAATTTGGTCTGGGAAAATATTAATGCTACGGCGTTCCAACTTTGATGCACTACGCAAAAGCCAAGCCAATAAAGAAATGATTTTCCCTGTTTAGTGTGGAACAACTTGACTAAGCTGTACAGAGCCTTGACTTCAACCTAATCCTCCACTTTCAAACAAGTGGAGGGAGGATGGAGGATGGAGGATGGAGGAGCAAAACAGAGTGAGTAAGACAACTTAAAATGGATCTGATCTGAGTGTGGACAGGGTCAAAGCAAGAGAAAAATCTGTTCTACAACATTGTGGATTGTGTGTGTGTCTGTGTGTGTTATTGGCAACATATTACTGCCAGTGTTGTCACTTGAGACATCACCCCCACACACACACACACACCCATCCCCTCAAGGCTTAGTCTCAATCATTTACCTTTCTTTTCTCTCGTTCTGACGAGGTGACAAAGCAGCATGACAGATCCGAGACGCCGGCACAGTTCCAGCCAACGAGATTAAGACTTTAACACGACAAAAAAAAAAAAATATATATAATAATAACCTCACATACAAGCAGCTCAGCGCTCTTGTCACGCTCGGCCCTCTGTCTGTTTTGTCTCCTCCACTGTTTCTTCACTTGTAGCCAAACACCAGTAATCCCCTCCGCGCCGGGATAATGGCCGCTTGGTTGCTCGTCAACATTTGACAACAAAAAAATGGAGAGTGTAAAATTTAGCGTTGTATTTGTTTGGATACAGAGGGAGGGGTAGAGGGGGGGGGAAGAGAGCAGAGGCCCGTTGATAATGAGCAGTTAGCAGAAGAGGGAGAGGAAGGCGGTGAAATGCCAGGTAATTACACGCTGCTACCGTCCTCGTTTCCTGCCCTGGATTCATTTCAATTCTACCAGGTGCACGTTGCGTGTGTACAAATGTGTGTTGGCACGCCACAGCAAAAATCTCTATAATCCAAAATAACTCTGGTTATGATGCTGAAGCACAGAGGAGACCAACTCAGGTTGCTGTCCATCCACTGCCAGCAGGGCTCAACAATAAGGGTTGGCCAATGGCCCGGGGCAAGTAAAACGCAACATCGGGCAAGTAATAATAAACGTTGTCCATCATTTGGGCATCGTTGTGGCATCAATGATGTCATTGTTCTCTTGCCCCCTGGGATTTGATTTGAATGTGCCATTGGCCAATCAAGAATGGAGTTTGCGCTTGACTCTTTGGATTTCTTTTCCAATTTGTAAATGCTTTTGAGACATTTTTTCTATTAATTATGTTTTTCCTTTTTTTTTATGCTTTTGATGTGTTTTTTGTTAGGCTTTTTTTTAACGCTACGTATTTTTTCAATGTTTTTTTCCAGAAAAAATAAAAACACAATTTGTATATTGGCCAGTAAAAATATTCTTTGAGCAAGTAGAATTTGTTTTAACTTGCCCGACCGGACAAGTGAAAAAACGTTGAACCCTGGCCTGTGTTTGTTAACCGCTAATACATCAATAAAGACTTCAGCTGCAACTAACGATGGACGTCATTTACAGCACGCATCAGCAGTCATACATCCTCTTCTGTCCGACAAACAGTCTAAAAACCTTCTCTAATACTGATGACTTTATCATATCAAATCAAGAAAAGCATATTTGAGAAACCAGATCATGTTGTAATGTATTTGTGGACCAATGATTAGACGATTATGGATGGATTTTCAGTTGATTTATTTTATGAACTAGTCAATCATTTAAAATCTGTACGCAGGGTTTTTATTTTGCAGTCAATATTCTTTAAGGCAATGCTTTTTAAATGTGTTTATTATTTGCGAATAGTTCACTGACCTAAAGAAACATTTTACATTAATAAACTTGTATAAAATCTCACCTCTGGTAAAATATCATTATTTCACATGTGAACTATAATAGTTCGCATGTAAAATGTTGAAAAGCACACGTGCCCTGTGTGTTTTCAAATTATTTTCACATGTGAAGTATCTCACAATCACGTCTATGTATCATGTGAACGCGTCACATGCAAAATGTCTGAAAATCACATTCCCCTCCAATTAAACAGTTTAACAGCTACTAAAGTGCACATTAGTTGAATGTTTGATCAAATCGTTTCCTACAGTTCGACAGTGTACGGTGCAACAGCAAAAGAAGACAAATTATCTTTCTTTAATCTTTTGGAATGGCCAGGTAAGTTTTCAGATTGAACAACAATTGTTTTTGGCTGCATTTTTTGGCTTTAATATACAAAAGTCCCAATGCAGACTCAAACCGGGGATATTATGATCCACAACCCTTCAGAACAACACTGGCAAGAGTTAGTTAATATGTTTTGAATATGCTTTCCTGCAGAACTGTGTTGTGTTAAACATGGTGAAGAGCCAGTGATGATGAGCACTCCCCCGGTGTTTGTGTTCCTGCTTTGCCAGCGTTGCATATGTTTGATCTGAGCATGTGTGGCTGTCAGTCACTGGAGTCTTGGCTGTGCAGGCGTGAACACGCCCGTCCTGCTGAACACGTGTGAGTCAGTGTGAGAAACACACACACTGGAGGACTCCAACCCTTTACAGTATCAGTAATATTAATCTTTTACAGCACTCTCATACAGTTTGCTGAAACATTTATTTAACCCTACTGCTGTCCTCGGGTCAAATTTGACCCATTTTCAAAGTTTCTTTTTTTTAGAAATTTGGGTTTCTTTCAACCAAATTTTCAAAAAGAGAACATGGATTCTCCCATTCAATGCTTTTCTCAAGTAAAATAAATGATCAGTTCACTATTTTTTTTATTAAATCTGGGTGTTTCATCAATTGCTATAGCATTTGAAATAAAAATGGTAAAAAAAAAAAACAGAAAAAAGTGACAAAAACGTGTAAAAAGCGACAAAAACATCGGGAAAAGCGAGTCAAATTTTGAAAAAAAAAGCTTTAAATTTTGACAGAGAGGAAAAAAATTTGCATGGTCGACGGGAAGACAACACAAGTTAAATAAGAGAACGTATTACATCCAGGTTGGTCTGGGAGGACATCAGTTAGGGCCAACTGGGACTCTTCCAAAACAGGTTTGATGCTTTTTGAGTTCAGCACGGTTGGGGCGGTGTGGACGCTGATATGACGGTGATGTTTAAAATTGCAATAATATCGTATTGTGACATATCGTGATGACACGGTATCGTGACATAAGTATTGTGGTGATATCGTATTGAGACATAAGTACCGTGATGGCAGTGTATCATGGCATAAGTATCGGGGTGATATCCTATCGTGACATAAGTACCGCGATGGCAGTGTATCGTGACATAAGTATCGTGGCGATATCGTATCGTGGCGATATCGTATCGTGACATAAGTATTGTGGTGATATCGTATCGTGGCATAAGTACCACGATGGCAGTGTATCATGACATAAGTATCGGGGTGATATCGTATCGTGGCATAAGTATCGGGGTGATATCGTATCGTGACATAAGTACCATGATGACAGTGTATCGTGACATAAGTATCGTGGTGATATCGCATCGTGACATAAGTACCGTGGTGATATCGTATCGTGACATAAGTATCGTGGTGATATCGTATCGTGGCATAAGTATCGTGGTGATATCGTATCGTGGCATAAGTGTCGCGGTGATATCGTATCGTGACATAAGTATCGTGGTGATATCGTATCGTGACATAAGCATCGTGGCGATATTGTATCGTGGCATAAGTATCGTGGTGATATCGTATCGTGGCATAAGTATCGCGGTGATATCGTATCGTGACATAAGTATCGTGGTGATATCGTATCGTGACATAAGTATCGTGATGATATCGTACCGTGACACAAGTACCGTGGCGATATCGTATCGTGGCATAAGTATCGTGGTGATATCGTATCGTGGCATAAGTATCGTGGTGATATCGTATCGTGGCATAAGTATCGTGGTGATATCGTATTGTGAGGCCTCTGTTGATTCCCACCCCTAATAGTCGGGTAATCATCCTTTTATATTCATTGAAGATGGAAAGGCAAACAAGAAAGACAAAGTCTTCTCCTGGTGCAATAACTCCTTTAAAACTCTCTCAAAGGTCAAACTGAAATGTGTCAAATTTCCTAAAAACTTGACAAGTTAAAAAAAAGTTAATCTGATGTTGAATGTAAAAAATGAAAGTATCAAGTAACTAGTTGCAGTTGTCAGATAAATGTAAAGATGTGATAAAAAGTATTTCCATCTAAAATAAGAGAAAGAAAAGTCTCCAAAATGTAAACACTCGATGGCGAAAGCTTCATGTTTTCGTGACATGGTGCGGGGGAGAGCTCAGAGGCCCCGCCCCCCCCTTGTCGTCCCACCTGGACAAGAGGCTTACCTGCATCAGGTTTCCTCCACACAAAAGGCCAAAAAGGCCAAGGTAGCGGTTACATTATAATTTCAGGGGAGGAGGAAGTCTGGACGGGAACCAGAGAGCATGATGGGATAGGTGGGCTGTGCCGCGGCGGGGAAGGGGATTAAAAAGATCGGGTGAGATTGTTGGGCTGCTCATTATCTCTCATTTGTTAATGACAGAGTCGGATGTTCTCACATCTGCGGTTCAGCAAATGCAACTCATAAAATTTTGGCATTCTTGACAAAAATATAATAAAAATCAGAGTCAACATTGTTTTTATTATTTTGATATTTTTTAATGTCTGCATGAGACAGAAGGTCAACTAATGGATGTTGAATAAAAAGCAATGAATTGTTTGACAGCAAAAACAATTCAAAAATCAAAGACATCAACCAATCACAATGTGTTTACCTATGAGGATCATAATACACCAACACGGAGGATGCCGTCCAAAACCACAGGCGGAAAACTTCATTACTCCTTTCAACTATCACAAAGGTAGCGACTTTCTTTCCTTTCTTAACTTACAAAATAAAAGCCCTGGGTATGTGCTACACTGTTTTCCACAGGGAATTAAATTCACTGAGTATTTTGCTAAAGAAGACTCAATAAGTAGCTTACAGTAGCTTAGCGTTAGCTTCTCCTGATGTATTTGTGCTCAAACTGCAGACACTAGCTACTATTAATAATATTTTATTTTATTTTATTTAGCGCTTTTCTAGTCTTAACGACTACTCAAAGCGCTTTTACATAGTACAGGAACCATTCACCATACACACACATTCACACACTGTGGCCGAGGCTGGCGTACAAGGTGCTCATCAGATAGACACTCACATGTGCATGGGTGCACATTCATCGTCAGTACAATTAAAGATCATTTCCATTGAATTGGGTGTTTTATTCAATGTCATAGCATTTGAAAAAGAAAAATGCTTTTAATATCCTGACTAAACGTCAGTGTGAGATCCACTCAACATCCTCTAATCTTAACTATAAATCAGAATAATTCATGATTTCAGATTTTTTTTAAACTCAGAAATTCGGCATATATTGACCATGAAAAAAGCGCAAAAAAAATAAAGTTAGTGTTCAATTTTGACCAGGAAAGAAGACATGTTCATGGTCGACAGGAACACAACACAAGGGTCAACTGTTGTTAGTGTGGGGGACATGTCCCCCGGCGTACCCTGTCCCCCCCTGCTTTTGCATCCATCCATCCATCCATCCATCCACCACCCCAACCTCCGCACCCGTGCTCTCCTTCTCTGTAGATGAGGGGCACATTTCCTTCTGCACTGGCCCTGGATGTTAATCTGTGAGGTGCCCAACATCCAACAGGGACCCCGTTTCTAAGGATACCGGATATATTACAGCCAATCAGAACACATCATCCGCTCTGTGTCCTGCACAAACAAACCTGTTTTACTTATGTTGCTGCTTTGTGTTGTTTATCATTTCTTCTGTAAAGCTGTTTAATTGTTTTGTTGCTGTCTAAGCTCCTGGCATTGAGACCATGTCTAATGGTGATTTTACACTTTAAAGCTATAGTGCATAATTTCTGTCGCCCCATGAGGAATAATTTTTTTTTTGTCAGCCTTTATTTTGATAGGACAGCAGAAGACATGAAAGGGGAGAGAGAGGGGGAATGACATAAAGCAAAGTGCCGCAGGTTGGAGTCAAACCCGCGACCGCTGCATTGCAGAGTAAGCCTCTATATATGGCAGCTCGCTCCACCAACTGAGCTATCCAGGCTCCACCCCCCCACAGGAGGAAGTAATGACAGCAAAACCGTCAGCGCATCCACATGAAACAAGTCTACGTGATCACGCTTGAAATGAGTTTACCAGAGTCTTAGGTTATGTATGATTAAAATAGTGAATAAATGTCAAATGAAATTTAGGAGTGTGCGCTTGTCCTCAGAGGGTTAAATAGATTTGATTGAATTTGACTGATTGATATGTGTTATTCTTGCCTAAGAAGGCGGGTGAAGCTGAGATTGGGTGAGCCCTGCGCTGAGTGTGACCTCTGCCCATTAAGTAATACTTTTTAATTTTAAAAGTGCCCCCAGTGGTAGACTTGTTTTGTCATTCAAGAGGAAATGTTATGTATGTTGTTCAACATTTCATTTTAAATACTTAGAGTAAGACAGGAGAAATAATACACTTTACTTGTTATGTATTCTGTTTCCTTCACAGTGTTTCGTGCCTTTTGGATTGAAGCCTGAGAGCTTTGGGAAAACGAGTTTAAATATATTTAATCCCAGTGGATGCTTTTTTTTTTTTTTTTTAAACTGCCAGGATTCATTTCAAAGAGATGGACAAAGCAAAACGTACAAAAACACAAATCACAGAGGAATTGTACTTTGTTAATTTTGAGCTGTAAATCACTTTAGAAAGCGAGGGGTCATCTTTATCTTTATGAGATCTAATTCTGGAGATTAAACCTCTCTCTCCTTCACACCGCGAACATCGCCAAAGCGTTAACGCCTCATCACCTCCACACTTTAAACTCCTACGTTGTACACGTCACCACCACCTCCTCCTCCTCCTCCTCCTCCTCCTCCTCCTCCTCCTCCTCCTCCTCCTCCTCCTCCTCCTCCTCCTCCTCCTCCTCCTCGCTCGGCCCGCCGGAGCCTCTGATCTTTGCCACATCGCCGCCGTTCATTAACCGTTCGACACCCAAACGCTGTCGCCCACAAAGCAACACTTCAGCAAAACACATCTCAGAGGACTAGAGTGCAATTAATTAGGATTGTTGTGTGATCTTTGGCTCATGAGCTGCAGATGGAATAAAAAAACCAAATACCTCTTTATCTTTCACACGGTATGACAAACGTACACACACACAAAAAACAAAACAAGCAGTGAGTGAGGCTGAATGCAAAGAGCAGCCGCTTTGCATTTCCAGCCGACGCTTCGACTGTCTGAATGCGGATGGAAACACAAATACGGACACCGATTGTGACCGACAGGGTGAATAATAAAACAGTAGGCAGATCGACGGACTCACAGGGACTTCCACATATTTGGCAGCAGTTTTCACCTTTAAGGGGGAAGAGGGGAGGGAGGGCGAGAAGGAGAATGACACTGAAGATCAGCTGGGGAGGTCTGGTTTCCAGCAAACAGGTTGCCTGAGTGAGCGGTGAAAGAAACAGCCCGGTGCTCTGTTTCCTGGGATAAAAAGAAGGCTACTCACTGTGAAAGAGAGGATTGAAGAGAAGAATGTCCCTTCATCGTATCTCGAGAGTTTGGAGAGGACGCCGTCTAAAACAGCGGCAAACTGCAGACAGGGGGGGTCACAAAAACAATGCACTGCCTTCATTTTTGTATATGTGTAGTGTATGTAGTTTTTATGAACTTTCAATCCTGCAAAAATCACATATTCAGATACATATACATATAGTATATATATTTCTATTGTCTTGAGTCTGGTACAGCGACCCATCATTCAATCATCCAAAATCTAAGAGGAAAGCTTAGCCCTCCACAACATTTTTTTTTTTAAATCAAGAATTATAATAATAAAGTAGATTTAAAAAAAAAAAAAAAAAACTACTAAAATTTAAAGTATACATAAATTAATTAATTAATGTCAAACACCCTGAAAGAAAAAAACAAAACAAATAATAAAATATACAAATAAACAAGTAAATAAAATCATAAAAAGAGTTAAATCCATCATAATTTCTATCAAGAGTTAAAGTAAAAATCGAATCCAAAGAGTTCAATAATGAGTAAATAACAGGATGCGTACGCCTACTAAAAAGACTACGGTTTGACCCCACTCGCCCTAAAATAAGAGCCAAACAATAGAGAAATCCTGAGTGTAAACAGGCAGTGAAGTGAGAGGATTTGATTGGCTAAAAAAGGCATTTACCTTTGTGACGAGGGAGGAAATCATGTCTTTGAACGCCTCGTCAATCAGAACATCGATTTTGGAGTGGTACTGTTGCTGCAGAGAGGGCGAGGAGGGGACGGGGGAAAGGGGGGGTGGGTTAGCAATGTTATTTTCCTTTTATTCATTTATTATTTTCAGGTAACAGACAGGACACAATGGCTAACGCCTCGCTGACAGGGAACAACGGCGTTGTCTGCGCTGTAAGAGACAGAAAGAAAACCTACAACACTTGGTGTGAACATCTCTCTCTCTCACACACACACACACACACACACACACACACACACACAGAAACACTGCGAGGCGTGAAAAACCTTACCATCCGTGTAACGGCGCTGAGTTAAGCAGCTAATAGGGCCATTATGCGGCTGAATGACATTCCCGTCCGCGCTGGAAAAAAGCGAAGGAATCTGAAGGATACTTTTTGTGCGTCTCCCTACAATTAGAGCAGCCTTGTATTTCTCTAAAGCACCGGTCCAGCTGCGAGGACCAAAGGCTCACACAAGATTCAATTAATCCGCCATTTCATGTCTTGTTTGCCATCCCCCCACCCCCAAAACATATTCATGGCCTATTCATCACCTTTTCCCTTGAAGGAAGGAGAGAAAAAAAAAGGCTGGGGCTGACGCTGAATGGCAGCAGCAGCAGGGGAGTTCATCTCTTGGCGACAATGCCCTTTCACTGGCCGTCTAAAGAACACCCAAATTAAAAATTTCAATCAACAAAGCGTATAGATCGCTGACAAATTGTGGGTCCGGGAGGTCACCGCCGCCAGCCCCAATGTTTTTTTTTCCTTCCACAAGTCTGCAAAATGGCAGTTCTCTCTTTCTCTCTCTCTCTCAGCGGCCGAATCTTTCTGGCAAATCTTGAGAGCTTTTCGTTTTTGTCCCTTCTTACCTCAATTAACATTGCTGCTTTTTCCGTCTTTGTTTCTACAAAAGCTGGCATAAAAAAAGCAGAGGAGGAGGAGAAGAAATTGTTTGGTCTTTGCCATTGGTGCAGCAAAAAAAAAAGAGAACAATAAGAGCTTTTAAAAACATTATCTGGTTGTTGAGCTGCAGCCGCCGCTGCTACTTCAGCTCTGTGAGAGGTTTTAGAAGCTGAACCGGGTCACATGTTCAACATGACCGACAACCCCCGGCACTATCTAAATGACAACAGCAAGAAAAAGACAGCAGACTGATTAGCATTTTCATTGATTTCAGCTGATCAGCCCAGTTTAACAGAGGGTCTATAATAGCAGAATTCATTAATCCTGTAACATAGGAGTTTCTGGATTAAATTGTCAAGTGCAAGTTCTTCCTTAGATGTCTGCTCGCTTGCCAGTTGAATTCCCAACGTCTGCAGCCGACGATCGAAATCTGGACGCCCCTAATCAAGAGGTAAAAGTAAAGAGAGCAGCAGAATTTGTCACAGAAGCGTCAGAAACGGCCAAATGATTTGCTGCAGATCGACAGAGTTTAAGACCTGTGGCATAAAACTGACCACACCAAAGGTCTGGATCAAATTCAGACTGAGTTCTTCAAGAACCCTTCAGCCTGTTGGTCAAGGGTCAGAGGTCAGGAGGCCTCATTCACTTCCCCTACTGGCAAGGGAACATGGACGTGCATCAACTGAACCATATTCATGGGAAACAAGAAAAGCACTCAAAGAGTGCAGAATTCTGCCCAATCTAACACTTAATGCAGTGTGAATTTTATTAGGAAAATCATTTTTATGATTATTCCGACACCACATGAAGGCAGCAAGAAACTGCCTTTTTTTAAAACTTTTGCACAGATGGCAGGGACTGACTGTTTTGAAGCGGCTTTCTATCGTTAAAAATGACCAATAAAGGATTCTTAACCATAAAACACATGGCCGGACATGTTCCAGCAGGAATGTGATCCAAAAGTGGAGAAAAATTAACATCAACAACTAAGATTAAAGGTTGCCCTGATGTTAGCATGTAGCTACATGTAGCGGTGCATGCAACACTGTAGTAATGTGGCTAGAGAAGATGACCATTTAAAAAAATCAGTCACATTGACATCAGCTTCAGCAGAGATTAGAAAAAAAGAAAGGATTTCTTTTACATTTGTAATATCTCATTATCTGAACATCTGACTATAGCTGTGTTCGAAACCGTTCCCTCCTTCACTCACTTCCTATTCCCTTTATAGTATTTATTAAATAGTGAACTATATAATGGAACGACCAAACCACATTTTGCTGTCTGGTTATTTGTGTGACGGGGGTGGGCGTGGACCCAGAGTCATGTAAACAAATCAAAAATACTTCTGATATGTACCTAAAACAAAGCACTCAGGAGGAAAAGGTTGCATGTTACATTTCCACCGTTTAGAAAAAGAAGCCTGCTCCATTTTTGGTGCTTCTGCTTCTTCTCCTCCTCCTCCTCGGGGAAAACCTGGCTGCGTTGCATTGTGGTATAAGGGAGTGCAATAGAGGATAATACAGAGAATGAAATTTCCCACAGAGAATTTCAACACCGTTACAAAATGGCAAACACACTATATAGTGGACTATTTTTGTGATAGGGAACGATTTCGAACGTTATATGGCAGAAAAACAAGGAAAAGCATAATATGTCCGCTTCAAAAAAATCTGAAAAAAGAAAAACATGCACGTATAAAGTTTTCACCTGATGCCGATGACATGCTGCTTTACATTAGCAGAGCTCGCTGCAGGTCCCGTGAAGGGCCAAGCACTTCTAACACACTAACATCAGATTAGCCACTGTCCAGTGGTGGAATGTAACTGTAAGTACATTTACTCAAGCACTGTACTTAAGTACAAATTTGAGGTACTTACTTGAGGCTTTTCTTCTACTTTCAGAGGGAAATATTGTACTTTTTTTTTTACTTCCCTACATTAATCGGACAGCTTTTGCTAGAGTTACTAAATTAACATATTTGCACACAAAACACGTGTAGTTTATAAAATATTGTTAATTAAAAAAATTAGACAACCCAACAATATAACGGCTTACAGCAGAAATGATTAGACCATTAAACACATGTTTGTTGGCGGCTTTTTCAACACTTTTTTCAACACCTTCAACCCTTTGTTATATTTCCAGTTTCTAAAATGTGAAGATTTTTCTGCATTGAGTACAATTACTTTTAATAGTTTAAGTCCATTTTCCGGATGATACTTACATACTTTTACTTAAGTAACATTTTCAATGCAGGACTTTTACATGTAACAGAATTTTTACAGGGTTAGTATTTTTAGGATGTGAATACTTCTTCCACCACTCCCACTGCCAGGGGAAAAGGCTTCACTTTTACATCAATAGAAAACTAAAATGAACTTCTGTATGCTATTCTGCCGGGTTGATGACGATTTAGAAACAAGAAAACTTTTGTTTATGTGGAGCTTGTGTGACAGGAAAGAAAAGACTTACCCATTGTTTGTCAATCTGGGTTTCAAACAATGACGTCCAGGGCGAATGGAGACGAGGGACCGGGGAGAGGACATGAGACAAGGAAAAAAACATCATTTTAATACATTATCAGTGATTTCATTTTTCTATAATTAAAAAAACAACAACAGTAGAACAGTTGAAATGATATATCCACAGAAGTAATCATGAAATATCTTTCCTCTAATGTCTTCAGTCTTTCTGTGGATTTTACATTTCCCGTTTTCATCATAGCTTTGACAGAGAATCAAATATTCCATCTCAAAAGTCGTGTTGTCCAACACCAGGCACACATTATATCGTGACACTCAACGAGAAAGAGTAATAGTCAGAATTTGCAACACATCTCTGAGTTAGAAAATCAAACTTGATCAAGTCAATCAGTCCCTGTGGCCCCGGACGCATCTCCTTTTTGTCGACTGTTAAAATCAAACGTGTGGAACGAGCAGAAATCAGTCGAGTCATTAAAGCTTTTTGCATGTGAACGATTTGGACAAAATAATGTCTTCAATCAAACACTCAAACATTTAATTATCAAGGTTAATCACAAGTTTTTTGTGGCTGAATTGAGTTCAGTCTGACAACAACGTCAACAGAGGGTGTTAGGAGACCCTGAAGGATCAAAGTCAGTTTGTCCCCCTCGAGTGGACACTCAATTCAACCTGTTAATCTTTATTTAGGACATTTTGTGCTTAACAATCACTCTACAATCTTTGCTTGTGTAAATATGTGATCTCTGTATTCTGTGCCTTTTGAGTTCAGATATCTTGTTTGTTGGCACCTAAATGCCCCCAAACGAGGTCTAAGGGCATTTTTTTTTTTAATTCATCTTTTAAGGGTATTTGGTTATAACAAGATCCCAATGTGTTTCATATCAAAATGTTCAGAACAAACTTAACTATCTGTAAAGTGAAGCCCAAATGTGTTTCTGAGCAATGTGTAAAGAGATCATTTTGCCTTAAGCAGAAAAGTTGATGTTCGCTTTTTGAAATCTTTTCAAATCTCTTGTGAAGACAAACCTACACTCAGTTGTTTTGGTGCTTGAAACCAATTTCTAAAAGTCTTGGGTTTCACACAAGTAGCGTAATATATGAATAAAAAAGTCAAAAAAATGTCTAAAATGAAATTCTGTAATATCGCTTTTTAAACTGGAGTGTTGTCAAACATCGTTCGGAATCGCCAGTGCGTCTTTTGTCTTCGGAGGGTTAAATTAGGGAGGGGAAAAGACCTTAAAGTAATAGCTTGTAGTATGTAAAGTGAGAAAAAAATCATACATTGTGATTTCTGGATGTTTTTTTTTAGATTATGTCTCTCACAGTGGACATGCACCTACGATGACAATTTCAGACCCTCCATGATTTCTAAGTGGGAGAACTTGCAAAATAGCAGGGTGTTCAAATACTTATTTTCCTCACTGTATGAGCTACTACTGCAGACAGGAGTACCAACGCAGGAGCTAAGCAATGTCCTGGTATGGACGGGGGCAGCAGATAGACACATTTTTGACACCTAAACACATCTACATCAGTCCAAGTGTAGGGCTACACAATACAATAAAAATATGTGATAATGTTGTTGAATGCAGCGATAACAATATTACTTGTGATAAATAAACACATATTAAAATGTACTCAGTTCTGCATTTCTGCTGCTTTCAGTATTCTGCTAAAATCCAACAAATTGTTTGTTGGATTTAAAACAAATGAAAGAAAGTCATTTCCAACAACCTTGTATTGAACAAATTGAACATTGAGTTGCATATAAAAGGCAGCACTAAAACAAGAATGACAGAGAGGGGGTGAGCCTGGGAGGGAACATTTCCTGTTGAACGCACTTATTTCCACACACAAAGTAAGTTTACATTTGATAACTGCAGTGCTAGCTGTACTTTATGTGTGGAGGACAATCTTGAGCGCGTCACAGTGTGTTTCTGCATCTATCGGTGTGTTTCTGCATCTATCAGTGTGTTTCTGCATCTATCGGTGTGTTTCTGCATCTATCGGTGTGTTTCTGCATCTATCAGTGTGTTTCTGCATCTATTGGTGTGTTTCTGCATCTATCAGTGTGTTTCTGCATCTATCGGTGTGTTTCTGCATCTATCAGTGTGTTTCTGCATCTATCAGTGTGTTTCTGCATCTATCGGTGTGTTTCTGCATCTATTGGTGTGTTTCTGCATCTATCAGTGTGTTTCTGCATCTATCGGTGTGTTTCTGCATCTATCAGTGTGTTTCTGCATCTATCAGTGTGTTTCTGCATCTATCAGTGTGTTTCTGCATCTATCAGTGTGTTTCTGCATCTATCGGTGTGTTTCTGCATCTATCGGTGTGTTTCTGCATCTATTGGTGTGTTTCTGCATCTATCAGTGTGTTTCTGCATCTATCGGTGTGTTTCTGCATCTATCAGTGTGTTTCTGCATCTATCGGTGTGTTTCTGCATCTATCAGTGTGTTTCTGCATCTATCAGTGTGTTTCTGCATCTATCAGTGTGTTTCTGCATCTATCGGTGTGTTTCTGCATCTATCAGTGTGTTTCTGCATCTATCAGTGTGTTTCTGCATCTATCGGTGTGTTTCTGCATCTATCAGTGTTGCATCTATCAGTGTTCAGTCCTTCGCGGCAGCACTTTGCTGGACTGCTTACAATCATATGACCAAAAGATGTATCCTGGAGTTCATTCAAACCTTTAGTTTGTTTAAAAAAGTAATGCATTAATATGTCTTTTTAAATTTGACTGAAAGAGACAACTGAATTGTTAAGTGCAATTATTTCAGAGACAATTAATTGTACAGCAAAATTGGGAATTGCAACTCTACCTGTTGCTAAACTGTTTACACTGTGACCCCGCCCCCTTTATTTCCTCTTTTTTTATTGTAGTTACTGGTCTTGCTGTGGCTGAAATCGTCTTTATTTTTGCATTTCGAAAAAAATGTTTAATAAAAACATGCCAATACAACACTAGAACCAGTCTCTATGCGGCTCCTTTGTGTGTGTGTGTGTGTGTGTGTGTGTGTGTGTGTGTGTGTGTGTGTGTGTGTGTAGCTGGAACACAGAGCGTCCTTCTGCAGGCAGGTATTCAGGAATGAATGCACAAGACAGTGTTTCTTTTTGAGCAGCGGTGGCTTGTTGGAAGCTGGAGAAGAAAGCAATCTGAAGGGCAAGAGAGCAGCGAGCTTAGCTCTCTGTCCGCGGCCAAGGGTTTCGCACTCAGCAACGCCAAGGCCGCCTGCCTCGAACGGGCTTCACGGTCATCCATTTAACAGCTCGTGTCGAGCGTTTGGCTGTTTTCAAGTGAACACAAACACACCTGAACTGGCCGCCTCCTGGATTTTTTGGGAGGGAAAGAGTCACATTTTTAGTGGCTGCTCTGACAGTTTGACTCGACCTGTTCAGTGCGAGTTTTAAAATAAAAAACGGCTAGGGTGGGTTTTTTTTTAGAAGCTGACACACTTTCACTCAGCAAGGGATGAGTCTCTGATGGGAAGCTGTGAGATGCAAACTGAAAAATACAGACCGCCCGTCCGTCTTAAGTGATTTAGCCTGATATTCAGCCAAGACTCGTTTTTCTACAAACAAAAGGAAAATATTCTGCCAACGTGAAGAAGATTCCTTTTGTTCAAGTTTCTCCTCTTCTTTGAGATTATTTCTAGAAATGAGATAATGCCAGGATCAGCGGCTGGTTATGATATCAGACCGAAATCAGTCTGTCTCAGTGGAATTGCTGCAATTAAGAAGAGGATTCACTCACAAAGATGACATAATTCAGCGCAGAGTTCAACCTTTGGGTTATGTTGCTTCTATAACATGTTTTCTTCAAAGACTACTGGAAATAAAACTAAAATGTAGGTGTTAGGGCCTGTTGATTTCTACTTAAATTCACCAAAAGATGTAATTAGATGAAACTTCAATTGCATATTTAAACATTGGAATTTCAGAAAACTTGTAATGCAAGAATAGTTTTCCTAGGGCACTTTCACATTGGTAGCTCAGGGGATTCGGGGGTGAAGTTGCAACATTTTTGCATTTTTCAACTTCTGATACGTACCTAATGATTTTCAACTGGCGCAATAACCACATCGCAGAAGACACTCAGAGATTATTGTGTTGGTTAAAAGAAAATATCAGCAGAAAACTGCACTTTTAAATGTAACGGCCGGTCCTTTTTCTTAGTGGTGCCTTTTATGTTCAATTAAATCTTCAATTTGTTCAATAAAAGAACATTGGAAATGACCCGAGCTGCAGAACTGAGTAACTTTAAGTACACAGTTTGTGTATCGCAAGTAATATGGTTATCGTGATATTTAACAATATTACCGCATATTTTCCCCATATCGTGCAGCCCCAGTCTATATCGACGACGTTCCCCTTCCAGGATTGCTCCGGTGCCGCCGGCAATTCCGCCAGATGTCCCTCTTTTCTGCCGGATGTCCATTACCTTCCTCTGTCTTTGCATCTGCGTTCTAACCTCCGGTGGATTTCTGAGGACTATGGTTACCTGGTCCTCAGATCTCTGCAGGGTAAATCCAGACAGCTAGCTAGACTATCTGTCCAATCTGAGGACTATGGTTACCTGGTCCTCAGATCTCTGCAGGGTAAATCCAGACAGCTAGCTAGACTATCTGTCCAATCTGAGGACTATGGTTACCTGGTCCTCAGATCTCTGCAGGGTAAATCCAGACAGCTAGCTAGACTATCTGACCAATCTGAGGACTATGGTTACCTGGTCCTCAGATCTCTGCAGGGTAAATCCAGACAGCTAGCTAGACTATCTGTCCAATCTGAGGACTATGGTTACCTGGTCCTCAGATCTCTGCAGGGTAAATCCAGACAGCTAGCTAGACTATCTGACCAATCTGAGGACTATGGTTACCTGGTCCTCAGATCTCTGCAGGGTAAATCCAGACAGCTAGCTAGACTATCTGACCAATCGGAGTTTTACTTTTTAAAGTACACATATTCCACCAAAACAAGTTCCTTCCCGAGGCGGTTTTGCAGAGGCACCGCTGCTCCACTGGGTGCTTAGTGTCGCCCAACATGATTGGTTTAAAGAAATGCCAATATCCCAGAGCACGTTTTTTCTCCCATCCCAGAATGATTTGTAGACTAGTCAGACCCTCCTCCTCCGCAGCGCTGTGGAGGAGGAGGGTCTGGCAATGAGAGACTTTGACCGTTAACTTACCTCCTGACCGGTGTCCAGCACGCAGAGTTTAGAGCACTGCTTCTTGGCGTCCATTAGCAAGTTGAACATGGTGCAGACGGACAACGGCACCCGGAAGTCCGTTGACTTACTGGCTTTCTGCATTTTGGAATCAAATGCAGATTTGGTTCTGTGGGGGCAAAAACACAAAAAGAGGTTTGCACTAATGACTGACTCAAAAAATGGCTGAAATGTAACAAATGCTCTGTAGAACTGTGACACATTTTTGTAAAAGCTGTTGTTAAATTACAATAAAGTCCACAGAACTAAAAATGATTTGAGTAACACTGTTAACACTGCTTTACAGAAGCAGGTTAGGTTTCAGTTGTTGATTTTTTGGTTAGAAATGAGTTTGCTTGGATTTGTTTTTGAGCTTCTGGAGGTCTTGACTCAGAAGCCAATTACTGGAGGGACAGCTGTGTGTATTTACTCGTGGTGTTCTATCTTTATAGTATAAAAAAAAGAAGGGATTCACGTTGGTAAATGTGCGGCACAAAAAGAAAAATCAAAAGAGTGAGAAGGATCCAGACAGATGTGAACCCAGAGGTCCTGATCCAGCTGTGGCGACCTCTCAGTCTGACCTCTTGACACAGGCCTCCATCATGTCGCTCGCCAGCAGTTTGAGTCTCTGCTCCAGATGTTTGGCGAACTCAGGCTCCGGCCAATGGAGGTCCAGCACAAACATCTGCAGGGCATCCAGCTTCCAGAACAAATCCTCCGAGGTGGCCGAGCCGTTACTGCAGCAAGGATGGAGAGGGTTACTAACCGAATACCACAAAGACAATAACAACACACTTATTCACATGGAGCTTCTGTGGTTTCCTACAAGGATCTTCTACAATGCTTATTGGGACAGGTCTACTGTCTGTTCCTAGAGTCAGAACTAAACAGGGGGAAGCAGCTTTCAGTTTCTCCGTATATCTGGAACAAACTCCCAGAAACCTGCAGGTCTGCTGCTACTCTCAGTTCTTATAAATCAATGCTGAAGACCTTTCTTTTTGATGTTGCCTTTCTTTAAATGATGTTCATTTCTTTAATATTTAATCTCTTATACTGCACTGTAACTTTTATTCCTGTGTTTTATCTGTTTTTATTTTGAAATGTTTCTTCTGTTTTTTATGGGTTTTATTTTCTTTTAACTGTTTTTATTGTTTTTAACTGATTTTGTGTAAAGCACTTTGAATTGCCCTGTTGCTGAAATGTGCTCTACAAATAAAGCTGCCTTGCCTTATTTGTTCCACACAACTCTGTTACGTACTAGTAGTCTTTTCCAAACCATCCAACAGTTTTTGATGTAGGATATAACACAGTGGATTAAAAATGACACCATATTTTTGTTGTGCTGCACATTGCTGCAGATCCTCTTTTCACCGTGTTGTGAGCTCTCTGTTTTATCTACAGAGTGAGACATCTCACTTCTATACTATCTTTGTTGGGAGTTGAACATGCTAGTAGCTCGGTAAGATCAATCAGCTAGATAACTCTTTCTCCAGCTTTGGTCAGTCCAAGGCAGGATTAGCTGGGAGACTTCTTCTAGACCAGGGCCACTGGTGGAATACCTGCACAACAGGGACATGGAAGTAGAACAGGGACAGGAAGTAGTTCTTTTGGAGATTATGGTAAACTAGTGGCTGTTGTAGCAGTGTTTTGCCATTGAGAACGAGCTAGTATGTTAGCGTTAGCATGCTACGGTTAGCCACCTCATCTCGGCTAGTGACGTAGAAAGCTGTGGAGATTTTGAACAGCTGACCCGGAGACTGAAGACAGAGGACATTCAGAATTTTTTTTTTCATAATATGGACACTTTAAACAACTCTTAGTGAACCTATTTGCATGCTCCATTTTTAGATGAAGAGAGTCTCTAAACTGTAGTTGCAAATGACCGCGTCATTCATAATTTTGTTCTCGTAATTTCATGTCTGATTCACGTGATCTATCGATGGTGATACGGCTGTGAGCAGGAACCATTTCAAGAACACGTTTAAAAATACTCAAAAGGCTTTACAGTTTGCTGTTGAAAAGAAACATTTCAAAATGCTTTTTTGTTATATACGAGTCTAATTTCCAACTCATTTCTTTGATGTGTGGTTTTAATTTGTTTCCTGGAAACTATATGCTATTATTAGGAAATTGCAGACCCTTAGACTTAGGTCTTACCAAACAGTTTTGTTATGTAAGTAACAACCACATGCACTTCATCATTTTCAACATGTCATACCATGATTGCTTTCTAGAGTTGATTTCCTGACAACATGGATCATAAACACGACATTTTTAGCAGCTGAATATCAAATCTAGTATATCAAACTGTCATCAAAAGCACACGTTGTGGACTGATGGATTACTACTGGTCAGCAAACTGATTTCCAAAGATGGAAATAAATCTAAGTAGTAAAAAATGAAGGGCAGAACAATTACATTTGTATTTACTGTGCACACACATTCACTGGTTTGATCCTTTCTTCACTGGCATTTTGTGCAACCAATGGTGACAAGGAATAACATCACGAACGCTCAGTATCTCACCCCGAGAAAAATAAATAAAAATAAGTGTATTCAGCTTCTTCAACAGGTTTTTGGGTGCAGAGCTGTGTGGTTTTCAGTCAGTAAACACAGCACTGGCTGAACCAGAGACAGATGGACGTCTCCCCGCCTTCTCCCCTGCGCACAGGTTACACAGCAACACATGGCAACGCTCGCCGCCACCGACATCCAAGTGTACAACCACCCGTAGGATGGAGGGATGGAAGGGTGGAGGGGGTTTAAAACAAGCAGCACTCACTCCCTCACTTTTCTCACTTCGCCTTTAAAAGACTGTTACCTTAACAAGTGGCGCACAGGAATAAACGGTTTGGGCTGAGTCCGCGGTGCAATTAAACACTCGGTGGCTATCCCCCTCATGTCTAATTAGTGGTGCTCTTCTCCGAGCGCGCTCCGCCCTGCTCCCCGGGGAACGGGACAATCCCACTCGCCCGTCTGTGCTCGCTAATGAAGTGCCAGCTTTTTTCTTTCTTTTCCTTCATTTGATCGAGGAGGGCCAAGTGAAGTGAGGTAGAGGAACAGTGTGGTTCTGTGTTGTGGGAAAAAAGGCTGGGGGAGTCTGAGTGAGGAGCCTTTTTAAGAAACGCAACCAGCCTCCTGGTCGAGTGTTGGTGCCCCCCCCCCCCCAGCACGGGCACCAACGCTGCCAGTGCTGCTGCAGACTCACTCACTCTACAACAGACTGTCGGACACATTCAAACATACAGAAATGTTTCTGAAAGCAGGCCGAGTGGCTGAATTCAGATCAAACCTCTGATTTCTCACCGATATCACAGCTGAATCTACAGTACAACCACATCCAAAGATTAGTCTCAAATTTATTTATTTTTTTGTCACTGTTCAATTATCTTCTACTGTAACTATTATTGCCACTATTCATTTCAACCCCAACTGGCCCGTCAGACACCGCCTACCAAGAGCCAGGTTTTTCCTCGCCACTGTCGCACTGTTGCTTGCTCTGGAGAGAACTACTAGAACGGTTGGGTCCTTGTAAATTATGGAGTGTGGTCTAGATCTGTAAAATGTCTCGAAATAACTCTGAGTTAGTGTCAATTATGAATTGACACTATGAATAAAACTGAAATGAATTCAATATTGACTAATCTCTCCATTGTTTTGGGTTTAAAGAACTGGTCATTTAGTCCTTAAAAATGTCCACAATGAGTGACGACTGTCCATCATAAGTTCCAATAGTCCAAGCTGTCTTCAAATGTCTTGTCTTGTCCGTCCAACAACCCAAAGTTTATCCACTTTATCAATGATATAAATCGCAGAAAAGAGACAAATCCTTGCATTTAAGAAACCGAGAGAACGATTTCTGCTCAATAATTGACCTAAAGTGCATAACATGTCATGTTTCCGAATAAATTTCTTGTTTGTTATGTATTTCCTTCTATGCACATTGCCTGTTTTAAGGCCCGATCCCAACAGCATTTAAAGCGGCAACGTTTTGCAACAGAATCAGTTACTTTTAAAGGAATGGCTGCGGTCAGTGGATTTGTTTGTGGGGGCATCTTTGGTGAACTTTGACAAATAACAGCCAGCTGTTGACTAATTACAAGGCGTCTCGACAGTCCTGACCTTCGAGGGATCGAGAAAGCTATTGTAGATAATTAGCTGTGTGTCCCCATACACTTTAGTTCGAACCCCCTCTGTCAGAGTAAAAACTGCTCCAAGCAAACAAAGTAACACCAAAGCTTTTTCTCTTGCTTTTTGGTTGTTATTTATGACTTTTGGCCAGTCAGGAGAAACAGAGGGATGTGGGTACTGGAGTCTTGACAATGAGGGGAGGGGGAATGATACAGCAAAACCAAGCATGTCTTTTAGATTACAGAGATCTTGAAGATTTATTTTTTGTATTGTGTTTGACGTGCTACAATTTATTTATTAGTAAAGGTACCAGTGATTTTACACTTTAAAATCGTACACTAAGATCTGTTTGCCAGACACACAAAATAAACAATCCACATGAACATGGACTTTCTTTTGTTCCCAGGTGAGCAATGACAACCTTAAAATCAATTCTACCCTCAAAACATGGAGAGTCAGGGAGGATAACATGTCGTGAAAACTGCAGGACACATGATTATTCCCTTCATTTAGTTTTCTATGTTCTGATAGAGAGGGACACGTGAAAACAGAACTTCTCCCAACTTACAAGATGTCAGGTAGATTTATCCCTTGCAAGCTGCAAAAGAAAATTGAGTTGTGTTATTATTACACTGATATGATTCACAATGAGACATGCACACTCCACAGCACAAGGACTCGAGACACACGCCGCATCGCAAAATCTTCCCCGAGTCTCTGAGGAACAATCGCATGCAGACGGTGCCCCGCTGACAAAAGACCCACAGTGTCACAGAAACAATTTGAAACCACAAACCTCCCTCTCCGACGCCGAGCCTGGCTCACGCAGACGGGAATAATGCAGCATGCTCTTCAGCTCACTCTCAGAGAACGGGACTGAACAGCATGAGGCAGGTTTTGTGGATTTCAATAAAGTATTAATGTAAAAATGTTCAAACTTGAGCAGGGCTTTGTGTCGGGGAGCCAAACAGCAAACACAGCCAGTGGAGTTCTGACTGGAGAAGTTTACCGATGTAATAATTCATTTTTTAGGGATGTGGACTCTTTGACAAGCATGCAGACGGATGGATAGAAACAGAGCTGCGACGTGACTGATGAGCATTTGGGACAGACAAGAGGACAGTCCTGGCCAGAGGTCCTCACCCCTACCTGAACCCCGAAAACCCAAAGACCCGACCTGAACAGACCTGGGTATCGATTCACGACTAAAACTGTGTGTACGCACAAAGACAGAAACATGCATTCGCATTCTTTTCAGATTTGTGAAACCGCACTTAACGGCTGAATCTTTTTATGGATCTGGGCAATGTATCAATATTACATTAATATCGAGATATGAGGCTAGATATCGTGAAATGTGTTCCTGGTTTTACAGGCTGCGTTACGGTAAAGAGATGTCATTTTCTGAACTCACCAGACTGTTCTAGGTGGTCTTTGGTTTGCCTTTAACCACATCGTTATATCCACGGTACTGAGGTATTGTTTATGTCATTGAAAAGATATTTTGCTGAGGCACCAACGGTCGACCCTACAATATCGTCACAATATCGATTTTGAGATATTTGGTCAAGAATATCGTGATACTTGATTTTCTCCATATCGCCCGGCCCTAATCTCAATCACTGTGGCACCTCATTTCCACTCCCACAGGTAGCTATGAATGGATGTAGAAAACACCCCGGAACATCCGTTTGCATATCGATCCTTGTCAACGCAGCACCACCCGCAAGACCTGTCGATGAAAGGCGTATGCATGGTATAAACATCTGGTCCATGATGTCCCCAGCAGGTTCAGAGCTGGAGAGCGTAACAGACCAGGAGATCTACGCTGACTTCAAACTAACTGGAGGCTAGGTCTGGGTACCTAATTCAGTTCTTTATAGGCACCGACCGGATTCCCTGCTTAGTTTTAATATTTAGGGAGTAAATGTCTTAATGGCGTTCTCTGTTCAAAGAAAAAGGTTAAAGGAATGGCAATCCAGTGTGTTTTCAACCATTTGTTGAACAGAGCGCGCCATCTAGTGAGCTCAAAAAATAAAGAGAGTGGTTCGCGAAGCTTCATTTGACCATCACTACTAGTAATGTCTGTGATTGGCTGTAATGTTCCACGTCGTAGAGACACGCAGGAGAAACTCTACGTTACACAGAGAGACGAGGCTAACTTAGTAGGTAGATAAAAAGATTTGTGCCATAATGTGTAATGTTGGGATTTCTTTTGGTTAAAAAAGATTTTATAAAATTGGTATAGAAGAAAGTATTGTTCAGGAACCGGCATCAAAGCCACGTATCGGTCTCAAATTTTTTGAACAATACCGAGCCCCATACTGGAGGGAGAATATCAGGTTCTAGTGTCTTTGGGTCTGTTTGGGTTTCTTTAATTGATGGATACCGTCTTGAATTCAGGGTGAGATTAATCACGGTAAGAAATTCTTAGACCGTGTGAAGCCCTCTAGCCTAGTCTTCCCCTCCCCTCATACATACGTGTTCTCACACAGCGGTCCCATCCAGGCGGGTGCTGAGAAGCTGGGCATCTGTGGCAGCGTGAGAGGGAGGCTGGGGACTTTGGGAAGAGGGACGCTCGCTAGATTGTTAGTCAACGACCTGCCGGATCGGAGTCAGCGGCGAGGTCGACGGATGGTGGAAAAAAGGAGAAAGTTAAAAGAATGGAAGAGAAAGAGGAGAAATAAAGACAATAACAGTGGGTTCGCCGTGGTAACATGTCACAATTGTTGCTGATCAATAGCAAACACCATTAAAAGACAGAAAAGCCACTGCTCACTTCTATTCATTCAATTTGTTTTTAGTTTTGCATTGCTCTTGACTGCCGGGTGTCCTTGCTGTCTTTTACAATCTGCTCTGCTTCCTTTTGTTCCTCTGCTGTCCTGTGGAGAATTTGCTTTGTTCCGTCTTTTATTGTTTCTGTTACATTCATACGGCAGCCAGTATCACACTTCAACAAACCATCACTGCTGAGAATAAACAGACGATAAAAAGCTCGAGGGTGTTTAAAGCCCCCCAACGTCGACTTCCAGGCTTCCAGCCTTAAAACACCAAACACCAGATAAAAAAGACAAAGAGAGACAACTCAAATGAAGTTCTTGTAAAGCAGAGGTCTTTGTTTTTTAAGCCAAGGACCCCTTAACTGAAAGAGAGATGGAGCAGGGGCCCCCTACTAGATGTGTTGAAGTTGCATATTAAACTGGGCCTACAACAACAACATGTAAGCCATCCTTAAGCCTTTATACATAGCTATTTTTATAGAATACTAGCATAGAAAACTAAGCTATTAAAATAAGAATTGTTGCCATTATTTTATAAATCATGTTTCAGTGTTAAACACACACATACAACTGTATCTGTGGATGGTCTTAGTGACCTATTATTAGCGGGGAGTTATATTTACTAATAATATGTTGGCTTCATGTCAAGACATTTTCATTTTTGAAGAAAAAAATTAAACAAAATTAACAATAATTTGGAGGGAATTTCTGAGGACCCCCTGTTGAGGGGAAAATCAGTGAAGACTTGTTCAGAAATATCTTTCTCCACATGGAAACTTATTAACCGAAGTAATTTATCACTTTAATGCAAATGGTGGCTCAAATGCCTCTAAAGGTAAAAGCTGAATTGTACAACCTGTGTCCATTCAGTATGTCTTCTCTAGCCCGTGTAGACATGGGATCAAAATGATCTTAGTGCGTCTTTTAAAATGGGGAGAGAAATATTGAGTGCCACTAAGTGTAGCAACCGTTTCTCGGTCTCTACGTGAAGCATTTTGCATTGCCTTATTGTTGACAGGCACAATAGCCACACATGTAAAAGTGAGACCAAAACAGTCTGAAATCAAATGAGCCTACACCAGAAGTTTGATCAAACTTTATGCAAAGAATCAAACTGCAAAACAAACCGGCAGTGTCCTTAAACATCATCGCAAGTTGACGAATCACTTTCTCTGTAACTCTCATTACTTTCACCCTGCCTGGCACACAACTACATCTGTGTGTGTGTGTGTGTGACATATACAGGAAACTGCGCCACAGGTGGAGTTACGCAACGTTCTGCAACAAGGTCGATGTGTGTTGCACTTACCGGACTGCATTTCACATGCAAATTTTACTACTGGAGAGCTGTAAAGTTTATATATATTATTTACCCCAAACAGTCAACGGTACATAGTAGGTAGGAAGGTTGGTAGTTTGATCCCTGGCTCTTCATGCTGTACCATGTTGAAGTGTCCTTGGGCAAGACACTGAACCCTGAGTTGCCACTGATGCTGTACCATTGGAGTGTAAATGTGTGTGAGTGTGTATCTGATGAGCAGGTGGCACCGTGTACACCAGCCTCGGCCACAGTGTGTGAAGGTGTGTGGATGGTGCCTGTACTATTTAAATGCGCTTTGAGTAGTTAAGACTAGAAAAGCGCTATATAAGAACAGTCCATTTACATTTACAGACATTAGCTGCACCTAGTCAGCAACATAAACACCAACTACATGTGCACTCTGTGCGTGTGTGTTCTCGTGCATTAACAGCTCTGCCTCGGACAGGAACTCCAGTTATTACAGGTGACAGGCGGACACTTACTTGACGGACTGCCAGGTCTCTTGCTCAAAGCCGCGGTGGATGGACTGGGCAATGGACGACTCCATTAGGTCGATGTAGCGCACCACCAGGGGGACGAACAGGTCCTGCAGGTGTTTGTGGAATGTCCCATTGCACAAGTGACCTGGGAAAAAAGAAGACCAGGTGAGCAAACGTAAAACCTTCTCAGACCATTTTCAATGAAAACCAAAACAGAGGACCGAGACTACATTAGACAACACTGTCACCAGATACCAATTCTATTCTACTAATCAAACAAGACAACAAGGTCCAGGGTGCTCAGGATGTTCAGTCAGATGCTTGAAGGTGCTCTTTTAAGTGCTCAATTAAGTATAGAAAAAAAGGAAATCCAAGGCACTCTTCCTTAAAATTATTAAAAATATATTTTACTGGCTATTTCATAATAGAAAATTTAAAAGAAATAGGGATAAGCAAGCCAATGATTTAGCGGCTGCTAATTTCCTTTCCTTGGAGTGGCTTTGGATTTCCTTTTTTTCTTGTTTTTTTACTTTAGTGTGCTATTGGTCTGGTCCATAACGCATCATATTTACACTGTGGTGTGTGTACGGATTAAACAAATGAGATAAGTGTCTGTCAGACTGGCTCCCCCTGTTCACTTTGTGCTGAGCAAAGCTTCATATTGCTGTGCAGAGAGAGTGGTATCAGTCTTCTCATCTACCTCCAAGTCTTGGGGAAGTGCGTTTCATTTTTAACCCCATCCAACACTTTTGTTGAACCTGAATGCCGATTAATGCCCAATTTACATCACGTGTGAATTGTTGGCCTTTTCCTTTACCTGTCCGGTCTCTCTATGGTGGCTGGACCCAGACTACATTTCTTCAAACGCTTCTTTTTTTTAAGATGAAAAACACTTTCTCAAGAAAATCCTGAACATTACAAGCAGAAATAGCACTGCAAAAGGGCTGTAATTCAAGGATTTGAATCTGACTGCACAGGTGTTCATGATATTATATACACCCCCCCTCAAATCCCTCCATGTAGGTTTGAGGAAGACTGTCAAACAGATAGATAAATCCCTCCGGAGACGCTAACAGTCCACAGCGAGGAGGAGAGACAAAGAGAGAGTGTTGGGTGAGAAGCGAGCAGACTGCTCTCTCAGGACTTCATTAGTTTTAATTCCTCTCGCTCTGCTCCATCATGATTAACACTAGCCTTTTTTGCCCTCTGGAGAGAAAATGAAAAAAAACCCAGCCTCCCTCGCAAAAAAACGCTCGCCTTCACATGCTGACAATCAAGTGAGCATTTAAATAATATACAGAACTGCAGAGAGGTAATACACTCGTTGGAAGAAAATCCTCAAAGAGTCCAAAAAGATACACTGAGATGGGCCGAGCCGCGGCTGTCACTGCAGATGTTTGGTTGATTTTGGTTACTAATATTTGACAAAATGCTGTGAACCATTAGAGAAGTCGAGGATTGACAAGGATCAAACCTTCTTCTCTTGTGTCACCCGAGCGTCTGATTGGGATTGAACTCAAACGAGTCTCTTTTCTCTCACTTCAGACATAATTATGAAAGACAGAAGACCTCATTTGTGCAAACAGTCAAAACTATGATGTAGTTTGTTCTGTGTTTCGGCTCCGTCTATTGCCTCATTACGCACCAATTTAAGCAGACTAATGTTGTGACACTTGGAATAATTATGACATTAATAGAGGATGGTAATGAGAGAAAAAAATAAAAGATATGAGACACACAAAAAAAAGAAGACATTTGTGGGTTCTTCACATAATGAAACACTGAGTTTTTTGTTCCCAACAGTGCCCTTGGGCTGTCTGTCTATCTGCCTGCCTGTCTGTTACTGTATTCGAGGTACTTTGGCATCAGCCATGTTAAATAACGCCTCGCATCTCGCCAAATCTCTGCTGGCTCCGAGACAAAGCCTCCGAGCCGACGGAGGGCTTGGATGGAAGGAAACAATGAGACGATTTCTTTCTCCAGCAGTCAAATGAAATCTTCAACCGTGAGATGCAGTTTATCAGGGGGAAAAAATACGACAACAACCTGAAACACAGCAGTGCAACACTTAGTCTAAAGTTTACATCATCATTTCTTACGTTGTTTTATTTATTTTTTCATTTTCTTTCCCCACACCGTAGAGACCTTGAGATGTAGAAAAGCACATTGCAGGAATAAGTGGGTTACCAAAAGAAATGTTTCCTTTATTCCAAAAAATCATGTCCGATGTGTGGAGGTGTTGCAGGAAATGGTTTACTGATCATAAACCTACAAAGGTAGATGGAAAATGATTTTGAAGCATCACAATTGGTATTGTTTTCAAGTGAATCTGTTATTTTGTGATTACTTTTTGGGCATTTTAGGCCTTTTTTTTAATAGGGCAGGGAGAGAGGACATGCAGCAAAGGCCTGCAAGGCTGAGTCGAACCTGCAGCCACTGTGTTGAGGAGGAACCCTCTACATATGGGCGCCTGCTCTACCAGGTGAGCTACCCAGGCGCCCTCAGCTAGTTTTATCGATATATGAGTGTCAGTGAAGATTGACGGAGTGACTGATTTAACTTTCCATCTGTAGGGGCCTAAAAGACACTAGACAACAGGAAACAGGATCACATGATTTATGATGCACAGATCCCGCACATTTAAGGAGTTAACGGCAGCGTGGAACTAGAAAGAGATTTTTTTTGGAATTAGTTTGCATCTTTCACTTTCTGATTTCCCATCAGAGAGAAAGCTGACAAAATTTAATTTGGAGAAAGTCTTAGGCAGTGTGTGTGTATGTGTGTGTGGAGGATGATCTGACTGCTGCACACACTTGTTGGTCCACAGCCCACAGAAACTGGCAGAGTGAAGCTGTGATTACAGGCAGCAGAAAATTATCCACCGAACTGTTTCTGACACTCGGTTGGCTAATGGCTCAGATCACGGGGAACCTTCTGTGTTGAACTGGATTTGCTACATTTCCACTCAGTAAATGAAACATGCAGTTTGGAGATGTTTGCGAGTGCGACTGTAACAAGACATGTCATCGGAGGAAAAGGGGTCAGCAGATTGGGAAAGGCGTGGCCGAGGATTTTTGAAGATCACAATCTGCTCTCGTATTAAAATGTCACACTAAGCAAACTGCTTTTGAGCAGGAGAGTTGATCCAAAGCTTTATTAATCACAGTTTTCCAATAATGACATTTTTTTGGATTTCTTTTTGGGCATTTTAGGCATTTAATTGACAGGACAGCTGAAGACATGAAAGGAGAGAGGAGTAAACCTCTATATATGGACGATCACTCTACCAACTGAGCTATCTGGGCGCCCAATAATGATAATTTTAGAGTGGATTTGGTACATTACTTTGTCAGAACTGTGGGTGTGCAGAGATTTCTGGTTACAAACTAATGTAGCCCGACTTATAACGGTAGAGCTGGTTCAGACAGACACGGACACACACACACCAGCAGAGAGATGCCTTTTTATATGCAGAATACATTTATTTCTCTTCTGGGCCCACCCATTACTGTGTCAGTATATTCTGAGTCTCTTCAGTAGCCCTGTACCAAATTATTACATAATTGTCTAATCGCAATTTTTTAAAACACAGTTTCTTTGTTTAACTGCTATTAATTGCTAACATTAGCTTAGGTGCTAAGTGATATGACTGATGATTGTAATTTTGTTTAGATGTGTCAAATTTTATTTATATAAGTGATTGTTAGTGTTTTGTTTTTTATTGATGAAGATACATGTTCTATTGTCAATTTTATGTTCATTTTATAAATTAAAATATTTTTATGATACTAAAGAGGCATGGTTTACATCTTAGGCTGTGTAATTGTGTAATTACATTATCTAGGTCACATGACAGTCATAAAAATAATCAGATCTCTGCAGGGTAAATCCAGACAGCAAGCTAGACTATCTGTCCAATCTGAGGACTATGGTTACCTGGTCCTCAGATCTCTGCAGGGTAAATCCAGACAGCAAGCTAGACTATCTGTCCAATCTGAGGACTATGGTTACCTGGTCCTCAGATCTCTGCAGGGTAAATCCAGACAGTTGGATAGACTATCTGTCCAATCGGAGTTTTCTGTTACACGACTGAGGGCGTTTTCACACCTAAAAGTCTGGATACATTATATAAATTCTTTTGGGTTTCACAGTGATTTTGCTAGTGCATTAAAGAACTTTTCATGACATACCTACGGCGTGCTGTCACCACGTACAGTACGTGTCTTGCGTCTCCCTTTGATTGGTGACGTTGGTGTGTTGTCATTTTGGCGGGTAGTCTTTTCCGTATGAATGATAATAAACAAATGAATAAGCAAATCCCAATTGCTTTATTATGGTATTACTACCGCAGTGGATGTGACACATGCCTTTGGTGTGGGAGACCCGGGTTTGATTCCCACTGCGATACATCAACCAATGTGTCCCTGTGCTGTGAGGACTGGTGAGACCTTCCTCCTCAGCGCTGCGGAGAAAGGTCTGGCAAAGCAAGAACAATACTCACAAAACCATTTGAGAAGCCGTCTTTGGCAAAGTGTAGGCATTTTAAAAAATACCTGGCAAGTGATTGGAAGAACCATCTATATCACATCCGCCATTGTTTTGAACTAACAGTTGCGGCCTTCACACACACACACACACACACACACACACACACACACACACACACACAGTAGCTGACAGTAGCTCCTCAAACACTTTTACTTACCTTGAAGATATTTATTTTATTTTTTTTGCATTTTCCATGTAGTATACACAGTATACCTGGTTTTGCTGGAGGTTGCAAGTACAATGTCAGAATGAACCATAATTATATATACAGTATAGGTTATATAAGACTGAGGTTAAAAAATAGCACAATTTCCCTTTCATACGCTTTAGCATTCAGCCTAAAGCTGAGTCTGACTGCACGCGTTCCCCTAGAAAGAAAAGGTCAGACTCACCGTCAGTTCGCAGGTAGTTGTTGAGGAGCTGGAACAGCGGGAAGCTGTCCCAGGAGTCGACAGGCTGGACCTGCAGAGCGGCGTCCATGTTGGCTCTGTACAGAGACAGAAAGGACTCGGCGTGTTCGGCCATCAACTCCGGCCACCACGAGAAAGCCTGAAAAACACGGAGAGAGACTTGGCAAAACGGCATCGGAGAAAAAGTCAAATATATTAACAGGAAGTTCTGCTTTCACAAACAATATGTTTGCATGCAAACGCACGGCTTGACAGTTTGACAGCTAACAATGAATGTCCTTTGTTTGAATTCACATAGCAATGACTCTTGTCCATCAGGAGTACAAGCGGAAGTGAAGTGACATTATTACAGAGCGACAGTCAGTAGAGGGAGGATGTCGCGGTGGACTGATACAACGCGTTACATGTAAGAGAGCGCGGTTTGTTTCCCATTTCCTACATCTCCTGTTTTAAATCATGAGACAGTGGTCGTTGCCTAACCTTAGTCCAGCGGTTATTACTGCAACCGTGACAACAGTTCACAAAGGTTATTCTTGTTTCCAGAGTTATATTCCTGTGCAGATGAATCCACAATTAGACTCAGTCACGTCTGTCAGTTTAAGTTTTAAAGCTGCAGTTGCACAATGTTTCCTGTTAAAAGGTGTACAAAGAACTGTATTTCCCACAAACACTTTGGGGTGAAGAAACTAAATGTTCTCACTCTCAGTGTAAGAGGCAGGGGCAGAGTCCTAGAGGGGGGTTCGGAGGACTGCTCCATATACGGCAGCTTGGTGCACTACCTTTTTAAAGCCATTTGATAAGAAAATGCTTAGAAATCTGTACATCATTTTGGAAAAAACATGTCAGTTTCCATGGAAATCAATCATCCTGTAGAGCTGACATTGTATTACATTTTTAATTGTTCATGCCTGCCTTCATCAACACAACCAATGTTAAGGATGACTCATTTTCACTCCTGCCACGTAAAAAGAGGCAAAAATCGTCTGATGTTACTATAATTAAGTTACAAACAAAGGTAGGGCTTTGGCATTAACAGCATCACTAATCTTGAAACCATTTTTTAGAAGAGTTCACAGAATGAACGGTGAAATTCTCCCAGTTACAACTTTTGCTGTGTTCATTTGCCGGTCCTGTCAGAGAGACTGAGGGGAAATGAAACAATAAATGCTGAAGTTATTTTTAAAAACCTAAAAGAGAGATTCTGGAGGGACTGAAAAGATACGGAGCTTATGAGAAAACATTCGCGGCTGAAGCCCCACAAGCTCCGCCCCTGGTGTGAGTGGATGAAGGTTATGGAAGACATTTTGGATTTAGTCTGGATCTTTTCTTTACAGAAAACTGACAGATGTTAGACAGTGTGGGAAACCAACGCAACATAGACTCACTGTGTTGCAGATCCATTGCTTACCTTGGCACTGCAAAAGTTCTGTAAGATAATAATACTTTGACAGATACACCTCATTGGTTTATCTGTCTCTGGGGGCAGGTCTTACACCCATACCAAAAGTCTGATTGACACATTTTGGTCAAATCATTTGGGAGAAATCTTGAAAAAAAACCTGTAGACACGGCATTAGGATTCACTCACATTCACGCCGGGCAAAGTGCATCTGTAGATGTGTGTATCCCAATAAGTCAAGATATTTTCATATATCATCTAAATATTCTATAAGAATTTAAAAACAGTTTGTCAATTTTGCAGGTGGGTGATCATGTTTTAAAACCAGTCCTTTGTGATCTTAAGCCTCTCCCCTCTGCCGGTCGTCATGGCGGGAGACCCGCCCGCCGCCATTTTCTGAACGCTCATTGGCGCACATTGGAATAATGTATTCTGTCTTTTCATTTCGATGACTTGCTGGATACCTCACGGCAGGGTTGGGTTACTTGAGTCCCGACTTGGACTCTCAAATTCTTCTATTGCCTCTGACTTGTCTTGGACTCATTGGCATTTGGACAAGGACAATATTCTTTTTTTTCTTAAGTAATTTCTATCTTTAAAACGAAACCATTGATGAAGCGCCCTTATTAAGAAAACAGATATGGGTTTAATTCAAAGTCCATTTAGAACAGGCATTGATATTGGTCGCCTGGTATACGCCTGGCTCCATCCTATACCTCAATCATCAGGTATCAATCATTTGACACAGACACAATGTCAGCGACCATTTTGTACCATGGATTCTTCAGGACAAGTAATAAGTTCAAGAATGTGAACATATCCATTTTATCTAGTGACACCTGTGTTACTTGTTTTTTTTATATTTTCCATCGGCAGTCCAGAATGATGTTTCACCAAAATAAAAAGCCTTGAAAGCTAAAATATGACGTTGCACTTCAGCCTTATGTGACTTAAGTGAAATTGTTATAACTAAAGTAAATATGGCCTAATTTACTTCTACAGTGTTGTACTATGTGCTTGCTTTTTGATAATTAGGAATAATGACGCAAAATGAAATGTTAAAATCGAAGATATACTGTCTCTCACATCACATACGCTAAATTATAAACAGCCTTCGAAGAGGAATTTTTTTTTCTGTCTCGATGTTGACTGTCTCTTATTTGGACTCAGTCATGACTTGGACTCCAACCTCTATGGACTTGGTCTTAACTCTTGTCTCGACTAGTCCTGGTCTTGGACTCGACAAAGGTGGACTTGACTACAGCACTGTCTCACAGGCTTCTGAAGGTCCAGTTTGAAGCCTTACGTTTGGGTTTATTGGCCACCACCATCATTGTCAAGTTGCCAGGGCCTGCTGAAGTTACTTAGTCAACTTTGTCTTCTACGATGTTAATGCTCCTCATTGTGTGCGTGTGTGTGTGAAAGTGAATACACCAAATCATCCACTATTAAGAAATTTGGGCCTGACTCTACAGAAAGCTGAGTCTGTTCTGAACATTTTTATATCAAATGCATGGGTATACAGTTATATGAAAGTATCCTTAAAATGTGAATTTAAAAAGAAATGTAAAAATGCCCTGGACCTCCGAGGGCTAAGAAAGATGACCCGTTAAAAGCTGCAGAAATCTAAATAGAAGGAGGCAGATGTGAGATATCTTTAGCTTAAACGAGGATTTAAAATAAAAAGGTGCAAAGTGCTGTTGCATCCAGGCTGTGTGCAGGGGGCAGTCTGCTCAGGTGACGACTACAGGACATCGCAGAGAAAAGTGCAACCAGCCTTGAATCGCATGCTGATGCACCGAGGGCACCATTTGTGTATGAAAGAGGCAAAATAGGCAGATGTGAAAGACTGGGAGAAAGAAGTGACCCGGCAGCAGCTCGTACTCGTGGCCTTTCAGGACGACTCATCACACCTTTCGAAACACACCATTTCAGTTTCCTTTTACTCACAACAAACAGCATGAAACCAGCCTGACGATTCTTCAGCACTCACACCTCTTTTATTTGCAAGACATCAATTTTAATAATGATTCTTTAAGGTTTTATGTAAAGCACTCTGAATTGCCTTGCTGCTGAAATGTGCTACACTAATAAAGCTGCCTCGCCTATGTGTTGCCGTTTTCAAAACAACAGACTTCGAGCTTGCAAGCTATGCGCTAGCAATGGCCAGATTTGAAGAACATTTGTATTGTGCCCCAAGGCCGGCCTGCGAGGTTCTTTGGGTGGATGATTGGAAAGATTTACAAAGAATATGTTGTATATGTTCCACCAAAACAAGTTCCTCCCCGAGACTATTTTGCAGAGCCCCCGTCTCTGCGTCTGGAGCTCAGCGCCGCCCAAGACGATTGTGACTAGTTTAACTGAATGCAACCAAAGCACAGTGTTCTTTTCTCCTATCCCAGAATGCATCTGTGGTGTAGCCAGACTTTACTCCACAGCGATGTGGAGATAGAGCCGGCAACGTGAGACTACACATTACATTACAAAAAGGAAAAGGGCTCAATTTTGAATGCAGATCTGTGCTTAGAAATTACGTTAAAATTACGTCATACGTCGACATAATTTTATAATCCCATTTCTTTTAAAATCTTGCATTTAGGTTTTTCAGCGAGAGAGAAAACTATTTTAATTATCCAGTGGCCATGAAACCTGTCACACAACCACGACAGAGGTCCCCTACTGAGGACACTAAGGACTGTTCACGTCGCCAAGGATACTTTTTACTTCTTCAATCCATTCACACCTTTAACATTTCACCCTGGTACAACCTCCTTACCACCGAACACAACACTAAACTCCCCTGGATAATACCTCACTGCAGTAAGATCACCGCTTCACCACTCTTTCCACTTACTTCCATCCCGTGGTGGAATGTAACTGTAACTAACTGCATTTACTCAAATACTGTAAGCACACATTCAAGGTGCTTGTACTTTCTACTTCTACTCCGCTACATTTCAGAGAGAAATATTGTACTTTTTAACGTCACTACATTCATCTGACAGCTCTAGTTACCAGTTACTTTACTAATTAAGATTTCTGCAAACAAAAGACATGTGGTTTATTAAGTTTTAGTTTTATTATAAATGAAACTAGCCAACAATATAACGGCCTACAAGCTGAGATGATGAGACCATTAAACACACACCTGTTTGGCTCCTTTACACTTTTTAGTTTTAAAACTTTAAGTACATTTTTCTGATGATACTTACATACTTTTACTTACAATGTCAATGCAGAACTTTTACTTGTAACAGAATATTATTTAGAGTGTGGTATTAGTCAGTAGTGCAGTCTATGTTATGCGCAGGTATACGCAGTATACCCGCTAAGAAAGCTCCAGGATTTTCCGTATACCCACAAAATGCGCAAATAAAGGTATTTCCACAGCATATTGTTGCATAAAGGTGCGTCAGAATACAGGAAACAGAAATGCGCCAACCCCCCCATCCTGGCCGATATATCTATAATATAAATGTATACAAAATGAAATCTTTTGTCAGTGCTTGGACAGACAATTAAGCCATCCATCTATTTTTTTTTTTTTTTTTTTAATCTTTTTGGCGGTGACGCAGGGGGAACAGGCTCTGATGGGGCCCAGGATCTGACAAACCAGCAGAGACAGTAAAACAACAACAACACAAACACGAGCGGAGGAGGAGGACGGGGACATTCACACAACAAACTTACCTCTCTTCCCTTCCCACGGTGGAATACAAAAAGAGAAGCAGAAAGGACAGTCAGATAAATAATAACAAGTCAAATGAGATTTTTCTAAAGGTGTCTGTAGTGGTTTGCCGTGGGGGGGGGGTCACCGTCACCTTTATTTCACTGCTGAGTGATTTTACAAACCTTCTGATCTCTGCGTTTTTTATGTTGTGCATCTATGTGTACATATTCCTTTAGTATCCTCCCTTCCATTATGTATTTGTAAGGTTTTTCCGCTCAGAAACGGGTTTTGCATATTGTTCCTTCGCTGTGATGTTTGACCTGCACTCTGCAGAATGATGCCAAGCAATCAAATGGTAACACTTTATAATTAGGGGGCATGAACTATTATGAAATGGATGATCACATAAGCCTGCTCGTTTGTGTCCGGATGAGCCTGCTTGCAGTTAGCTGCCTACTGGAAATATGTCACAGAAAACTTGATGAAAGTTATGCTTTTGAAAACATGATTTGTCTGACAATGAATGAAAGATTTTTTGAAAAGGCGTGTCTGTTTTGTCTATTCTTGTTCATCTCGTTTTCAGTCGACCATTGCGCACCGCTCGCACATGGGCATGTAGGTAGGCTTAGGCTATATTTTTTAAAACTAACCAGTTTTATCACCATTTTTATATCTTATATCTTAATAATAGGCAGTTTGTAATGAGGCAACCACTGGAGCCAGTAATCAAAACTACATACTTGGTCGCCAAGCTGGCAGCTTTGAAGAATGTGTGTCTCTGTGTGTGTGTGTGTGTGTGTGTGTGTGTGTGTGTGTGTGTGTGTGTGGTAGTAAAGAGAGCAATTGGGAGAAGGAAATTTGTGTGAGGTGGACCTGGTCACCACAGACACAAATCTCCTCAGCTGTTGCTCCTGTCATATACGGCACTGTCTCTTCATGTTGCACGTTATGTTTTGCACATTGTATGGGTCACTTTTTATCTCATAACAAGATAATACAATGTGTAATCAAGTGCTGCCTGATTAACAGTAATGTAAATACCCTAATACCTGTTGATATTACAACAATGTAAAGTATAGGCTCTTAACCTTGCAGTTTTGCATATGTCATGTAGGCTTAAGATCAATTTCTCCATTTCTTAGCACAAAACTCTCCAGAAAGTGCCATTTAATATTTTTTTACCTTTTACGGGGGGTGGGGGGTGGGGGACATACCCCCAGACCACCCTGGGGAGATCCCCCCAAAATAACAAATCCCAATTTAACCTCTGGGTAAATCTGTAGTTAAAGTTACAGGCTAAATAAACTGACTCGTAGTGTTTTCATCATGTTGTGGCCCTTCAAATAAACTGCTGCCCTTGTCCATATTTAACATTGATAAATAAGAAACATGATCATCAATAAATCCGAAATAATGACGATCAAAATATCCTAACTGATGCATTAATTGACGTATTATTCCTGTGTGAAGTCATGCATGAGATACGATTATTCCTTGTACATTACTGATGAAGTACCACATGAAGGAATTCCTGCTTTTTCATGCATGCAATCATGTGTGAATTCATGTCCCCTTATTATAAAGTGTTACCAATCACGGTTAATTCTCACATTAAATCGTAATCGTTAAAGGTGCAATTCCAGTCAAACGTGACCCCATCAGCTCCCACATTTATCTACCGAAGGAGGAAACTTTTTCTGTGCTTACTTTAAATTGGAGTTCAACACGTGGGCATGCTCGCGTGGGTTTGTGACATCACAACTAGTTTTGGAGCCAATCAGGGTCCAAATATGTGACTTAAACAAGTGTGGTGTGCAAAACTTTGAAACCTCCGTGAGAACACCGAGAGGAAACACGAGACGGAGTGAAACAGTGTCAACGCTGACAGTAAGCAATTATTCTTCATCTCTAAATTTAAGCTGTGACAGCTTGTGGCGGCGTACTGACTAAAAAGCCTCTAATTTGTAGTTAACATCACAGCCGAAGCTCGGAGCTGAGATCAACCGGTCGCCATGGCAGCGGCAGAGCGCGGCGTGTTATTAATAGCTCGGGAACAGATGCCTGAGCGCCGCGCTGCCATTTAGGGCCAATCAAACCGCCACGTCTCAACACCTATGATTGATCAGTTTTACACCGTGGCGCGTGAACGGCGCCTGCATATGGGCCGTGGGCGTTGTTTTCATCGGGCCTCCGCTGCTTGATTCCAATGCAGCGACGCCACTTGCCGTGTCATCTCCCACTTTAGCGCGAGCGCTGCCAGCGGAGGAAAATGGACAGTGCTGCAAAAAAGTGATCAAAACGTTAATGAAATGATCAAGTGACTCGTGGCGTCTTTGCTGCCGTCACGCTGAAGATTAATTAAAAGGAAGAAAATAAGAGTTTCTGAGTTGCAATTAATGCGACGTAAACACAGAGAAGACTGTTTTCTTTTAGCAAGTCAGCTACTCCCAACATAAATACTGTATGTCACTATAATACGTTTTTTTATTAAAGCACCTTTTCCAGACAAAGTCACAATGTGCTTCACAAGAGAAAACCTGTTCAAAACAACAGCAAAAACACAAAGAAAGTCATTCTACTCTAAATACCCAGAAAATATTTTCTCCCTCAAAAGTAAAGTGACTGGACTAATGGTTTCGCCCAGGTGACTGAAACTCAAGACAGGTTTGCCCCCGTTCCTGAGTAGTTTGAACAGATATTTGTTTTATGCATAATTCCATCAGAGGTGAACAAAATAATGTTAAATAAAGAAAAATAATCTGCACTGCAACATAGACAACGTGCTGCCGCTTAATTCAGATGCTCAGTTACTTCTGTATTGTGTTGAAAGAAATCCTCTTTGCTCTCGTGTAAAGTAACTTGTGTTCAACACTGCTATGTGTACCTGAAACTGTAATCCCGAATGAGAACCTGTCCCCTCCCCGTGTGATTTGTTCTGGAGCTTGGCACCCCCCCCCCCCCTCCCCGTCGTACCCATAATGCAGTAATGCATAATGAAAGAAAATATTAGCTGTCCACCTCTTTCGTTTCAAAGAAACCCTTCGCTGTGATGTACAATTAAAAAGCCTGACGTCGGATTTTGCAGCCTTGCCTGAACATTAAAATTATTTCTTAATTAAAATAATAATTAATTAAAAATAGTCACAGACTGGATGTGGCCTCCAGGCTCAGGTCAAGTGTAACTTTAATATAATAACTAACACACACACACACACACACACGATTAAAATATTTACTTGCAATTAATGGCATTATGTCATAGTTAATCGCAATTTATTGCACATTTTTATCTATTATAAATGTGTCTTGATTTCCTTTTATCCCATTTTAAGTACAAAAGGAGCACCGTGTTCAATTGTATTTGTCTGTTGTGTATGTTCAAAAATATAGAACAATGAAAAGTTGATCTAATGTAAAACCATAAAGATCATATTTGAGATATTCTAAAGCTGAATGAGAGCTGAGTGTCAGGATAAATAACGGGTAAAAATAAGTAGAATACCTCGGAGTGATGTTCTTCGTTCTGCTGCAGGACCTCGATGCAGAGCTCTCCCAGTCGCATCATGTCCTCCAGTCGTTTCTCCGGAGCAGCCTGAGGATCCACTGAAGGCCCCAACACAGCAGGAAAACACCCAGGAGAGAAGCAAAAACACACGTGAATAATACATACTGTAGGTTAGCAGCACGGTGGCCCAATGGTTGGCGCTGTGGCCTCACAGCAACAAGGTACCGGGTTCGAACCCAAACAACAAAAAGTTGCATGTGGAGTTATGGGTGTCCAAAATAATAATGCTCACATTTGACCTTTTTTTGCTTTTCTTCCAGTTGAGGAAAATCATGCATCTGGCTCACGAGGTATTAAAGGTCATGGCACGGCCCTCACCCATTGTGAACGTCAATTTGGGGGCTATGACAGTGCTGGAAGATTTTTGTAATTTAAAAAAAAAAATCAGGACCTATCGTCCTGTCAGTACGTGGCATGACCAAAACATTTGGTCAACAGACATCTTGAACTAGGGCTGAACGATATTGTGTTTTAGCATCGACATTGCGATGTGCGCATGCGTGATAGTCGCATCGCAGGATGTTGCGATGTTGACGATAAAACCTTTTTGCTGCTTGAAGGAAAAGTAAACTTCCACCGTTCTCCTTTTACGTGGTTATTACCGTCCGACCCTTCCCCTTTAAGACAGGTAGCCATGTGTATGTGATGTTAGTCCGACGTATGGACTGTATATTGATTAATATTAACGGTCTATGGACCGACAGGGTTTATTGTTGTGAGAAGTGAGGCCCTCCGTGTGTAGAAAACTACCGTAGGCAGCAGCTGCAGCTGACAGTGATGCGCATAGTTTTCGATGGGTAGTCAGTGAAGCTACAGTGAAGCTTATCTTCTATGTAGATGCACTCCCCTACAAAATCACCGCAGTAGAATGATTTATTATTTCCAAATAGAGCTATTTATGTCATCTTTTAAAAATATTTTCTTTTTTTATATCGCAATATATATCACAGGGAGAAAAAAATATCACAATGTCAGTTTTTTCCAATATCGTGCAGGCCTATCTTGAACATCAGACTATTTTAGACAACCTTTTGCTAGTGTAGTGAATTCCAGTGGTGGCCAAATTAAGCTTAGTGAACCACTGTCTTTATTTTCTGAGCCCACTAGACGGCGCTCTTTGTTCAACAACGGGTTGAGAATACACTAAATCTAACGCCTTAGGCCTTTCTCTTAAAACCTTAAAAAAGATCGCCATCTAGTGGGCTCTGAAAATAAAGACACTAGTTCACAAAGCTTCATTTGGCCATCACTAATGATTCTATGTATACGCTTACATTGACACTAGCCCATGTTGGGCACAAATAGAAGAATCAGGAACAAGATCACGGCTAATGCCCTCTGTTGTTAAAGACCACAAAATAAAGTTGTCCTTTTATCTGAAACTTTTTGTCCGGCTGTCTCGGCCAGGACTCCCTTTAAAAGAGATTCTGAATCTCAACCAAAATGTTCCTGGTAAAATAAAAAAATAAAAGAGCCTCAGCTGACTGTTTCCTTCCCTACTAAAGCATAACGTTCACCGCCGGATGTTGCTGATATCCTGTTTCTCAGAGGATGAACCCTTCAGATCTTAACGATCCCATTCTTTTCTTCTGGGCTTTGAGTCCCTGACCTCTGCACTCTTTTTCTCCTTTATTTTGTGGTCTTTAATGCAAAGAGAAGGCCAGTAACAATGCATGTCTACAAGCAGCAGATACAACAACATAAAGAAAACAGGTTTTTAACACACCTGTTTTTTATATGTGAATTGGAAATGAAGAAAAAAAACAATACCAGGGGAATGGAAACACTGACTGATGTGGAGTCATGTACTGAGAGAACTGAACCGACATCTGAGTGGCTCCAAAATAAACCTCTCACCCTTGATCTGAGCGTAGTCGATCAGCTGACTGTAGTTGATTTGAGCTGCGTTCTCCAGACACTTCTGCACCAGTTTCTTCATCTCCTCAGGAGGAACAGGCGTGGTGATGTCCTTCATCAAAACCTCAAAACAACACAAACAACCAACCCATCTCAAGCATGTTGGAGAATCCAGCAACACAGAACAGAAACCAGACCAGAGGGTTTCATCGGCACTCAGAAACACCTTACAGGAAGTTTGTACAAGCATATGTAAGTATTTAAATGTGATCCTGTACCCGTTCCTGCAGCGAGAGCGTTGCCTTCAGGGCCCCATCTGGCCGTCCAAAGGGAAAGCAGTACCTGCAGATGTAAAACGTGGGCGGTCATCACATTTAGAAACAATCTCAAGGACAGCAGTGTGCACGGGGGTGGGGGAGGGAGAGGGGGGAGAAGAAAAGGAAGAATATGGAAGATGGAAGCAGCAGCAGCGAGACATCAGTGAGCGTCAACAGATGGCACTTTCTTTCATCTAATTACACTGACGAAGGGAGCTTTTTCTCACCTGCGGCTCCGTCTGAGCGCAGACAAGGCGGTTCAGGAGGTTTCACGTTGCTAATTGACAAGTGAACAGAACTAAATAAACAAAGGCTCGCGGTCAACGCAGGTCAGCCATTTATTGGACAAAAACCTACAAGCAGATGTTCTGTTCCTTCACACTGAAACCACTAAAAATATTAAAGACCATCAAGCTGAACTTTGCTTGAAGATTCAGTTCATACTTCAGTTTGTGATGTTTATTTCCACGAACAAATGAAAATCAGGATAAGTTGTAAAGGCTTGAATCGTTTTTGATGAATGCAACGTCAAGGGTTTCAAAGAAGCATATATGTTTAACATACGCGATATAAGAACATGTACAGCTCACATGTGTCAAACTCACAACCCGCAGGCCAAATCTGGCCCCTAGCAGGTTTTGATCCGGCCTGCAGATCAATTTAGGTTCAACATTAATTTGGAAACGTATAATTTTCTTTTCAAAAATGCTTTTCTGATGTTTTTGGGGCATTGATGTTGATGGCTAAGTTACTTTTTTGGAGCTTAGTGTCAACCAAACTAAGTGAGAAGACTTTATGAGACATCTATTATAGTTATAGAACAGTAAAAGATTTTTTTTGATGAAATAAAAGCATGTGAGTAAACTAAACATGTCTGGCCCTTTATGTGATTCTTATTTTCCAGTGTGGCCCTTATTTATTTATTTCATAGGGACCAGGCATATTTATGAGCGTTGTATAAAAAACAAACACTATATGCTAGAATTAGTAAAAATAAGTTAGGATAGTCAAGTTTGACACCCATGATTCACAGTGTAGTGTTTGAATTCTTGTGTGACAAACAAAAGTAGAAAAGAAATGGAAAAAATAATTTTAGTCAATATTTAAAGACTTAATCTTGAAGATCTCCGTCTGGCGCCTAGGTCATAGGCAGCAGCACTGCCGGAGATAATGTGGTACATCCTCAGGTCCTTAAATTGCATCCACGTTTCCTTTACTTGCTTTGATTTTCCAATTTAAAAGACTAAAAGTTACTCTAAGGCTGGACGATTAATCGAAAATGATTTAACATCAAAATTCTGAAGCTGTTATCGACGTGTTTTTCCCACGACGATAGTTTACATTATCTATTTCTGTTGATGGGCCTACTTTCTCTTAACAGTTGCCAAAAGTGGGGGTGGACCGAAACGCACACACACAAACACTGTTGTACACATCAGACACTACATTATGTTAACTAATAGCTAACGTTAGCGTTTAACTGAGGCGAATTAATTTGGTCGCTGTAATGACAGGTAGTGTCCTACAGGGGTCACTGTTCTAGCCCAGGCCGTTGAGAGCCGAACAAGAGATAGACTGGATGTTGTTCACGCTGGCAAGCTAATAAACAAGAGACCAGAACCGAGAGAACTCACGTGTGGTTGTCTAAGTATTATTATGTGCCTGTAAAAGATATCTACAGATATTACACAAGTAGCTGGCGATTTTTGGCAGCGAGCCTTCCAAAAGAACGCACAATGAAACGGAAACATGAAACAGAGTCTCAGTTCACCTGTCCAAGAGGCCAAATTACGAATCCTACTATGGCCACGCCAAGACTCGCCCTTCAATAGCACTCGATTGGTTGGGGTTAGGCATTGGCAGCTTGAGTGGTTAAGGTTAGGCTAGCCGATTGGACAGGGGATAAGACCTGTACGTGTAGGCATGGATGCCTGGCCATCAGTAGTGTGTAATGCAATTGAAGGGCGGGTCTTGGCGTGGCCAAAGCAGGATTCGTAAATTCTCGTCCGGGAGGCTCTGACACACTTTCTGCACTCCGTGTCCATGGTCAGCTGTAGGCTTGAACCGGCGTTGATGTTCTGTGCATTGTCGGACACATGCAGCCACTTTCCTGAAACCGCTTGAGGGACTGACACAAGTCCACAGCGCCCAAGCCTGTCTCCAGCGCCTCCACCTGTGGGTTGTCAGCCGTCTGTCGGCCTGGTGTAGGGCTACTCTCGGACGGCCGATTTATCTCGCCGGTCCTCATTGATACAGTTTCATGGGTCACGTAGCTCTCCACAAGCAGAAAAAAAGAGGATCTTAAAATGCAACTTGCTGGTTCAAAGTTAGGACTAACAAGTTAATTAGCAGTTAAGAAATATATTGTATAGCTGTTTTACATTTTTATCATGCAAAAGACCTTTTTAAAACTTTAATGCAAAAAATGTTATTGAATCATTCATCAAATCACAATTTTTTTTAATTATTGTTCATTATGGGGGTAAAATGTGCATTTATAATTGTGCTCCCTCTGTCATTAATGACAGGCAGAATGAATGTGTGTGTATATGTTTCGGTGGACTGTAAAAACTGATTAATGATTAATTAATCATTAGAGGCAGGAAAGGGGAGCAGCTGTAGTTTACAAGTATAACTTTAAATGAATCTTTTGGTGGCCGAGCTCATCTTGAATCTAAATCAACTAAACTGTGGAAATCCTGCTCTTGTCTGGGGGAACGTTAGCATAATCCCAGCATTGTCCCGGCCATTGTTTACCAGCATTAGCCTCTTGTTGAGGTGAGTTAGTAATGACTCCCGCTGGCTGATCTCTCTCCGCCCCCCCACACTCTGCCCTTAACCCCTCCCCGCCCGCTCCTCTCTGTGGCCAGATGGAGGGCCCCTCTCAGACGTGAAGGGGTTTAAAGAGCCGCGCTTCAGGACAGTTAATGGCACAGGTCCATTCAGACGAGTGTTGCTCAAGGTCTCGGGGCTGTCGCTTTCACACCGCGATCACAATGTGTTCACACGGCGGCCGCGGCGCTGAATAGCAGCACGCAGATGCAGGGAGGTCTCATCAGCCTCCGTCGACGCATGTCCTGCACCTGTTGTGTGCTGCTGATGGCACTAAAGAAAATACCCAGACTGCACTGGGTTCATTATGATGAAGTAAAAAAATAGCATACCAGTGGTTTTTACATGTTTTGGGTTCTCTTCAAATCACTTTACATCACAGCTAAGCATTTGGAAAATGTGTTTTTTCAGCCATTCTTTCCCATTTATTTGAATCAGACAATCTACCATCAGATGTTGATGTATTACTGTATCAATGTCTTGCTGTTTTTTTTCCCCCCCGATACCGGGACTTTGATACCGGTTCATAAACACTTTTTTCTATACCAATTTTATCATAACTATTATTATACTAACCATTATTATAACTGCAGTGTCACAGATTACCGTACAAGTCTTTTTATTTATGTTTCAGCTCCCTCTACGTGAGCCAGGCCTCCAGGTAATGTAGAGTTTTTCCTGCGTGTCTCTATGAAATGCAACATTAGACAACCAATCACAGACATTTTTAGATCTTGGAAGAAGCATGCTCATTGGCTCACTGACATTAATGAGATATGTAATTGGGTATTGAATGACGAGGCATTTTTCAATACTCAATACTTTAGAGGCAAATCGGTCGGGGCTTTAAAAGTATTGAATTCGGTACCCAGGCCTACCTGTGCTTTGCAAACCAAAAAAACCACAGCTAAAAATGAGCCGGATGGCTAACACTGGCACAATTACAGAAATATTGATTAACAGAGATGCCTGTGATACTGTCTAAAATTATATTATTCTTACTGGAGTTTATGCAGCAATACATAATTTAGCCCAGGAAAAAAAAATACTTTAAAGTAGTTAATTTCTGTTCTGTTGAACCCGATTTCTGTACAGTACAGAAATGAATGAAAGCCCCCCCGGCTTGCACAAGCTGTTTGTTGCTTTGTGATGTTAGTGAGAAGGCGTGCCTACCTAAAATGTGTGATCTGGTTCTCCAGCAGAGCCATGAGGCGACTCCTGATGGCCTCAAATTGCTCTTTTTCCTCCACAGCCACCGTCCCCATCCCATCAGGCCTGACGAGACAGAAAAGATCAGACACAGGACACGGTCAGCTTTCATCTTTACCTCTGTGGCTACAGATCAGACTCCACGTATAATTTAATTAAAAAATGTTATTGTTTACCAGTGTTAGAACACACTACACACAGGCATGAAATACACACACATGCTCAGGTCCTACACACGCACTACTAGTCTGTCCACCAGAGGACGCTCTACAACGTCCCTGTTAGTGATGGCGTTGCATAGTCTGTCCACCAGAGGACGCTCTACAACGTCCCTGTTAGTGATGGCGTTGCATAGTCTGTCCACCAGAGGACGCTCTACAACGTCCCTGTTAGTGATGGCGTTGCATAGTCTGTCCACCAGAGGACGCTCTACAACGTCCCTGTTAGTGATGGCGTTGCATAGTCTGTCCCCCCTAGCGCCTGTGAGCGCAAATAACACCGTTGAAACTTTCGGCCGGCGTGTCGGCAGCCTTCTGGATTTACCCTGCAGAGATCTGAGGACCAGGTAACCATAGTCCTCAGAAATCCACCAGAGTTTAAAATGCCAACACAATGAAAGAGGAAGGTGATCGTCGATGGACTTCGAGGTAAATCAAGGCCTTTTCAAACAATAATTCTGGAGACTGTATCTTTAAAATGCTGTTAACATTTCACCACAGACGCCCTCCTTGTCAGACCGCCTCACTGCAAACACCAAAAAGAAACAAAAAAACACAGGTGTGAAGTCAGTGCAGGAATCTTTGAATTTGTCTAGGTTCAAAGAAAAAAAGAAAATCTCCCAAAATGTAAGAGTCTTTGAAAAAATAACTAAGGCTGCTTTTCTGTCTTTGTTTTTCCTTTCTCGTAGTGACAGGATGGACGGGCTTGTTTTCACCAAACTAACCAATGAAGCAGCCAAACTCTCTGCGCTGACCTCAAAGTCAACCAATCAAACGGAGAGCCTCCTCTTCCTCCTCCGCAACTCGTCGGGCCGGCAGGAGGAACACAGTCGACAAAGAAAAAAAAGAAATGTTAGTTGAGCGCTTCATTAATGTTTTGTAAAAGCTTTCATTCCCCTCTTGCCTTCGTCTGAATAGGCACTCTGGCAAAAAAGGGGAAAAAATGCAATCAGTACCCAGAGCGACCAGCCTTGACTTTGGAGGCTTTGTCTGTGCAGCTGAAGGAGAAAAGCACCCTCTCCAAACGGCACTCGCAGTCGCTGGAGGGGAAGAAGCGCGGAGGTTGTCTGTTAATGAGTTGTTCTTCTAAAAGCCTTCGCCGGTTCAGCCCCTGACCATCGCACCTCAAGTGCCAACAGCAAGGCTCCTCGAGGCGTGTTCCTGACTCTCCAAAGTCGAAAAATAAAAATTAAAACGTGACGAGAAAGGCAGAAGCGGCAGAGGCTCTGATGCTCTGCAGAGAGGAGAGAGATACTCAACAGCCACTTATTATTTATGAAAATAATGCTATTTTACCAGGGAGGTGAATCACAGATGATAAAAAAATCTATTTTACAGGAAATGTTTGACCAAGCTAGCAACAGCACAGAGATAATACATATGGACCAATATGTATATGGACCAAGAGTAATGGACCAATAATGCAGCCTTTTAATAATTCAACAACAAAAAAATTTATATTATGTGTCATGTAAATAACAGACATAATTAAAAATAGAAAAATAACAAAAGATAGAACTGATGAAAGTAGATAAAATAACTAATTTAAATAATAAAAATTATGTTAAATAAAATATTACTTAAAATGGAGTAAATAACTTAAATTTACATAAAATAGAAAACATATAGGCTAGTATGTTACATAAAAATACATATAAAATTACATTTGTGGTAATCTAAAAATTAAAATACAATATAAAATGAAGTATACCAATTTACATAAAATTGAATAAATCTATTAAATGTAAAATAGACATGATGCAATTAAAATACATGAAATACCACATATAAGATATAAAAGACATGGAGAAATGAAATAAAATGAATGAGTATGGTTAAACCAAATGAAAATGTAATTCTTTTTTACAAATGACACCCAAATGATAATAAATAACATTTGTTTAAATGAAAAGAAATGTAAAAAAAATTAAAAATAATTGTAAATAATGTAATGTAATGTAATAATTGTAAAATTCAGACTGTTTTTTTAACCTATTGACAACTAGCCTGGCACTACAGCTTAAAAGTAGCCATGAAAACTGAAAGCTCCTTTGCCATACAGTTAATTAAAGGAGACTGCATACGACTGCGATATGGCACATGCATTTAGTCAATGAGCAATATATGTTGAGAACAGGGCGGTGTTGGGAGGGCGGAGGCTGTAGACGAGATGGAGGCTGACAATAGGATGTGGTCACGTATTGTGTGAGAACATCAGCGCCTCTCTTCAGCTCCACTCTACTCCATTTGTTCTGTAATGAGAGCCAGCTTTCTCTGCACAACAGCACTTGCTAGCACAACTTCTAAACCCTGTTGTTCCCCAAATCTGTCAATTCATTACCCCCCCCTCCCGTCCCCTCATCAGAACCCCTCCACTTCCCACAACCCCGTATTTAACAAGCACCAGTTAATCCCGAGGAAACATAAAGCAGAGTTGTTGGGAGGAGCGTGTGTGCTCACTCATGTAAAGGCAAAGAAAAGCTGGCTTTCATGCTGAAGCCGCCGCTGTGCTCCTGTGGGCCCCTGCTCAGACAAATTAAGATGTGGGGACTGTGTGTGGAAGTCTTGGATTCAGGGAATTTCGGGTATGATTTAATACAGGAGGCAGCGAGGCTGTTGGTCGGGTCTCTTTCAGCTCACTGAGCCTCATGTTAAAGTCTGTTAGCCTGCCTGAGTGCATCGTTAGAAGGATCACAAAATTCCCTACACAATGTCAAATGAATGTAGAAAGAGTTAAAACTGTGGATGGTACAGCAAAGTAAAGATAATTTTGCTTCTGTCCACTCTGACAGTTGGATCCTGCACTCTGAGTCAGAATAAGCCATCCAATACACACAATTAATCATTTTCAAAACTGAAATTTTGCGATTTGAAAGAATGCGATTAGCTAATCATAAAGACCGCAATTGATGGAATGTGCAATATTTTATTGAATGTTTGGTGTAACATTTGGTTAAAAAAATTTGTATTCCTCTTTTTAAGATAAACCCTGGAATAATGGTACATATCACAGAAGATACAACAAGTCGATCCGACCAGATAATACGACTGGTCAACTAGAAATTTACAACATGTTCAAATCCAGCATGACAGCACTCCCGGAGCCATTTGAGCACACCTAGCGCATCACTTAAAACGCCACTCTGCTTTTTCTGTGTCAACATTATGGAGTTGAATTTAAAAACTGTTTTAAAACATTTGTATCGGCAGCGTTTTTATTCCAAAAAGCAGCCGAGAGGGTCTTTTGTTGCTGTAACAACAGCTATTGCTACAGTATCCTAGAGCGCTATGTGGAGCGGTGCTAAAATTAGATAAAACAAAGTGGTGGAGCGAGCTAAAGAAAGAACAAAGAGAGTGGTGCATAAAACAAAGCCAGTTCCCTGAACAGGGAGCACCTGGTCATACCGTACACCTCGCTGTGCTTCGACTCCATTTTTTCTTCTTGTTATGAAAACGACAGGTCGGGCTACTCCGCTTGTCATTGGTCGGCTGTCAAACAAGCGATTGACTTAAAAAAGACACTCCGAGCTGCAGAAAGAAAGTTGGCGACTTTTATGATAACACGGTTTACTCCGTAAGATTATAATGTAAAACAGACGCTGGAAGCTTAAAAAACGCCATGTGTGAACATAGTCTAATACACACTGATGTAAAAAGGTTGAATATTTAAAATAACTAACGGAAGAATAGATGAATGGATGGATGATGTAGAGATGGAGGAATAGATGAATGGATGTTGGATGTGGAGATGGAGGAATAGATGAATGGATGGATGATGTAGAGATGGAGGAATAGATGAATGGATGGATGTTGGATGTAGAGATGGAGGAATAGATGGATGTTGGATGTGGAGATGGAGGAATAGATGAATGGATGGATGATGTAGAGATGGAGGAATAGATGAATGGATGGATGATGTAGAGATGGAGGAATAGATGAATGGATGGATGGATGTTGGATGTAGAGATGGAGGAATAGATGGATGTTGGATGTGGAGATGGAGGAATAGATGAATGGATGGATGATGTAGAGATGGAGGAATAGATGAATGGATGGATGATGTAGAGATGGAGGAATAGATGAAATGGATGGATGTTGGATGTGGAGATGGAGGAATAGATGGATGTTGGATGTGGAGATGGAGGAATAGATGAATGGATGGATGATGTAGAGATGGAGGAATAGATGAATGGATGGATGATGTAGAGATGGAGGAATAGATGAATGGACGGATGATGTAGAGATGGAGGAATAGATGAAATGGATGGATGTTGGATGTGGAGATGGAGGAATAGATGAATGGATGGATGATGTAGAGATGGAGGAATAGATGAATGGATGGATGATGTAGAGATGGAGGAATAGATGAATGGATGGATAATGTAGAGATGGAGGAATAGATGAAATGGATGGATGATGTAGAGATGGAGGAATAGATGAATGGACGGATGATGTAGAGATGGAGGAATAGATGAAATGGATGGATGTTGGATGTGGAGATGGAGGAATAGATGAATGGATGATGATGTAGAGATGGAGGAATAGATGAATGGATGGATGATGTAGAGATGGAGGAATAGATGAATGGATGGATAATGTAGAGATGGAGGAATAGATGAAATGGATGGATGATGTAGAGATGGAGGAATAGATGAAATGGATGGATGATGTAGAGATGGAGGAATAGATGAATGGATGGATGATGTAGAGATGGAGAAATAGATGAATGGATGGATAATGTAGTGATGGAGGAATAGATGAATGGATGGATGATGTAGAGTTGGAGGAATAGATGAATGGATGGATGATGTAGAGTTGGAGGAATAGATGGATGAATGGATGATAATGTAGAGATGGAAGAATAGATGAATGGATGGATGATGCAGAGATGGAGAAATAGATGAATGGATGGATAATTTAGAGATGGAGGAATAGATGAATGGATGGATAATTTAGAGATGGAGGAATAGATGAATGAATGGATGGATGATGTAGAGATGGAGGAATAGATGAATGGATGGATGATGTAGAGATGGAGGAATAGATGAATGGATGGATAATTTAGAGATGGAGGAATAGATGAATGAATGGATGGATGATGTAGAGATGGAGGAATAGATGAATGGATGGATGATGCAGAGATGGAGAAATAGATGAATGGATGGATAATTTAGAGATGGAGGAATAGATGAATGAATGGATGGATGGATGATGTAGAGATGGAGGAATAGATGAATGGATGGATGATGTAGAGATGGAGGAATAGATGAATGAATGGATGGATGATGTAGAGATGGAGGAATAGATGAATGAATGGATGGATGATGTAGAGATGGAGGAATAGATGAATGGATGGATGATGTAGAGATGGAGGAATAGATGAAATGGATGGATGATGTAGAGATGGAGGAATAGATTAAATGGATGGATGATGTTGAGATGGAGGAATAGATGAATGGATGGATGATGTAGAGATGGAGGAATAGATGAATGGATGGATGATGTAGAGATGGAGAAATAGATGAATGGATGGATAATGTAGTGATGGAGGAATAGATGAATGGATGGATGATGTAGAGTTGGAGGAATAGATGAATGGATGGATGATGTAGAGTTGGAGGAATAGATGGATGAATGGATGGATAATGTAGAGATGGAAGAATAGATGAATGGATGGATGATGCAGAGATGGAGAAATAGATGAATGGATGGATAATTTAGAGATGGAGGAATAGATGAATGGATGGATAATTTAGAGATGGAGGAATAGATGAATGAATGGATGGATGATGTAGAGATGGAGGAATAGATGAATGGATGGATGATGTAGAGATGGAGGAATAGATGAATGGATGGATAATTTAGAGATGGAGGAATAGATGAATGAATGGATGGATGATGTAGAGATGGAGGAATAGATGAATGGATGGATGATGCAGAGATGGAGAAATAGATGAATGGATGGATAATTTAGAGATGGAGGAATAGATGAATGAATGGATGGATGGATGATGTAGAGATGGAGGAATAGATGAATGGATGGATGATGTAGAGATGGAGGAATAGATGAATGAATGGATGGATGATGTAGAGATGGAGGAATAGATGAATGAATGGATGGATGATGTAGAGATGGAGGAATAGATGAATGGATGGATGATGTAGAGATGGAGGAATAGATGAAATGGATGGATGATGTAGAGATGGAGGAATAGATTAAATGGATGGATGATGTTGAGATGGAGGAATAGATGAATGGATGGATGATGTAGTGATGGAGGAATAGATGAATGAATGGATGGATAATGTAGAGATGGAGGAATAGATGAAATGGATGGATGTTGGATGTAGAGATGGAAGAATAGATGGATGTTGGATGTAGAGATGGAGGAATAGATGAAATGGATGGATGTTGGATGTAGAGATGGAGGAATAGATGGATGTTGGATGTGGAGATGGAGGAATAGATGAATGGATGGATGATGTAGAGATGGAGGAATAGATGAATGGATGGATAATGTAGAGATGGAAGAATAGATGAATGGATGGATGATGTAGAGATGGAGGAATAGATGAGGAAATATAACCGAATGATCAGTTTTGCAGCTCTCAAGGTACGCGGTTCAACTTTTACTACTTTTTAAATTATAAACACTAACTTTTAAACTCTTTTAAACTCTTTATTAGTGTCACATGGGCCTTCTCAATGGTCAGTCTCAAGGGATTTAATTTGACAGTCCACTCTTAAGCGATGAAATTAATCACTGTTGGTTGTGTTCTGCTAAGACATCTTATGAGATGAAGAATTCTGCACACCTGAGTCCAATATATTACACATTTGTATAGTGCAAAACATTCATCGGACATTTCATGCATTTACATGGATGTTGTTACACTGAAACATACAGACCTATTACAATGACAAGGGCTGCAACTCACAAGTATTTTCATCATCCATTCTTTTCGTAATCAATGGCTTTGTCTATAAAATGCCCATCATTATTTCTCAAAATTCAAGGAGACATCTTCAAATGTCTTGTTTTGTCCGACCAAGAGTCCAAAAACCCAACATTTTAATTTAAGATACAAAGGCACATGCCAGAAGCTGAAAACTAGCAAATTTTTGGCATTTTGAAAAGCGTCTAAAACAACTAATACATTATTATGTCTCCCAAATCAGCTAACAATGTATTAACTATTTCTTTAAGCTCTAGAATTGATTATTAGTGCTGACAATGTAGAAAAATACAGGTTCATTTTTAAGATTTCCCTCCCTCTCTTTTGACTTTTCAGTTATTTTGAAAAAGGAAGATTCTGAAAATTGATTTTTGACAATAAAATCAAAGAGTTTAATTCACAAACAAGCACCTTAAGAAGGGTGCTCAACACCCTTTGGACTTCCAGCCTGTAATCTGGGGTTTTCACCAGTGAGCCTGAGGTTCTTCTCATCACAATCAAATGGTTATACTGTGTGTAAAGACAACACATGCAGAGTTGTAGGTGTGATTGTCGGGTTGGTCAAGTGCTGCTGGGAAAGAGAGTAAAAGCAAACACCTGTCGTTGTAGGATGTTGGTTAACAGGTTCAACCTGCACAGTTTTCAGATTAGAGTTCTAATTCACTAACATTTTATCATCACTGACAACATATTGATACATCTAAACCCCTGATACTTGAGACTCAGATGTGAAGTGACTCACTATTCTATAAAGACACAGAAAAAATGAAAACAAAAACACAGAAAAGTCTTCTTTTTTTTATGGGGTGAAGTTAGTGACTTTAATCAATTCAGTGTGCTGGAAGCTTAAATGTTTTTTTCTCTCTGATCGTCACAAAGAGCTCATCAAGAGCTTTCAGATGTGTCCCCCCCCCAAATGTCACTCACACCCTCCACTTCCTCTGAATCGAATTACGGCAGAAAACAAACCGGACGAGGAACGACTTGGCAAGCTGCCAGAAGCAAAACGCTAGCGTAACACCACAACACAGTGTGGTGTTCGGATTGGTATAGCCCTCCTCGCTGTGCCATTAAACCCAGTCAGATGTGTGTTCATGCTTGGGCTCACACGGTGGAGTGGGGAGCGATGCGACAGCTTGTCGGGGGGGGGGTTCAGACACATTGTTGCTGCTAAATGAAGCGAGCGCGTTTTGGAGGCGAGGCTGCTGTCGGCGCCGCTCCGGGAGCCGAGGAGGGGAGGAGGGGTCCGTGGAACCCAGGTTTGCGTGTTTACAGTCAATGTGTCTCAAGTGTAAACGATAAGTAACCATATCCGCCCGAGGGATCCAACCAAGCCCTCCGGCTGGGCGGTTCAGATGTCAGTCGACATAAGAGTCGTCATGGGTTGAGCTGGCCGAGCGGCGTGGCAGGGTAACCGGGAGTGGACGCCACTTCACTTCAAGAGGTGTGGAAAGGAGATTAAGCAGAGTGGCAGGTGATCATGTGTGTCACCTTCCTCCTTCGCCCATCACCTCTCTGGAGGCGGGGTGGGGGATGCTGTGTGAAGGGTTGGGGGAGGTAAAAGCTCCTGTCGCATCCCGTGTCGGCGTGGCGTAGACGGCTCGGCGAGGGAAAGATCGGACGTGACAGGCTGAGGAGGGAGATGAGCGGACCCCCCCCCCCACGGCTCTGGTAATGCTCCTTTAACCCCGATCCCAGTTCAAATGCACCCGTCTCGTCAGACATACACAGACAGGTACAAGACGAGTCAAAGTGTCACAGCAGCTTCCCCCCGCGGAGGTTTAATTGTTCCATCACATCCTGCAGCACGAAATATGTAATGATGAAGCCTGCAGGTCTTAATAGCCACATACTTATCAAGTGGTCTCGTGTCCAAATAAACTCAGATGCAATTTAATTCACCTTGGTGTGTGTCATTTCATTATCCATTATCACGGAGGCCAGACACTGTAAGTGGATACTTCCACAGTAACAGAAAAAATGTGTGACTCAACCCACCTTTAGTGAATTGGTCCAGGGGAGATCCAGTTTCAGCAGAGGACGAAAAAAACAGTAGTTTTGAATGTCTTTCCAAACTTTCCCAGAGTCAGAGGCAATTTTTTGGGAGTCCCGCGGTACGGTAGTTAATCTCTCTGTTGGTAACGTGATAGGACAGGACAGGAGCTGGAAGGAGTCGGAAGATTTGCGAGGCATTTTGTTTTAGAAAAAAAAAAAACTATGAAACAACACAGTGTCATTATTCATCATAGAGACAAGGGGTAGTTAAGGCTATAATAGGCCAGTGTGTGGTTAACTCAGCGGTTTAAATGCAGTAATAGACCGCCAGCTTTGGTTCGTCTTAATTCCTGTCAGGTCTACCTGGCAACACTGAAACTCCTGCGTTGTTGCTACGCCACCTGGGGAAACTAAGCAGTGTGATATCCGAGTGTTTAAAAGGGTGTAGCTTAATACTAGTTAGGTAGTAGTCGGTTGAGTCGAGGGGTAGGAATAAGACGTGGAATACAGGATACTATTTTAAAAATCAGAGACAGATGAGACAATGAATAGAAGGTAAGATACTAATCCAGTCTCTCTCTCCAGAGTGAGATACTTTGGAATAATACATAAAAAATATGCTGGGGGGGGGGGTTAGACAACATAAGGAACGAACCGGGAGCGGGACGGGACCCGGTAGTTTTTTTCTCAGGATCTTGCAAGAAAGTTTTTTTATTTTTATTTTTTTGGGGGAAGGGGGTAAGTCACGTGATCGAGACATGCCAGGAGTATTTTCGTGAGCTCGGGATGGGAGTGACAAATGATTCCCGTGTCACCCTCTAAGCTTTGTCAGAAGGGGGGCCCAGAGTATCAGATTTTAAAACCCTCTGCTCTAAACAATCACATCGGCTCTCCAATGCTTCTTTGCTGCATTTACACTTACACTAGAGAAGTTATTGTCACATTGCTATGAGGCGGTATTGGGTGTGGTAGTATCGGAGTAATTTTATGATTACAAGTAGGAGTACATGCACACGACATTGGACCGATACCTCGGTATCAGTGCATCCCTAATCCGGACATGTGAGCTTCTGGCCCTTTTCTTCGCTCTGCTACCTTTAAACATCAGGCATGTTGAGCAGCTTGAGCAGCTGGCATCTCCAAAGCCTGGAATTCACTTGTGAATGTATTCAAATGCTGTTATTTGTTGACAACTGACATTACATTAATATCTAACAGTGCTATGAGCCACCCGGTCCTTATATAACCGGACTGAGCGCTGTATCTGTGTTCTCAAACAGACTTTTAGTGGGTGTCGGGCTCTGCCAGAGTTGTCCCCGTGTCAATGATTCAGTTTGTGATTTTCATGGATAGGACCTCAAGGTGCAGCCGAGGGGAGGGGAGTGTCCGGTTTCACTCCTCTGCTCTTCACAGAATTATCCTGAATGATATTATTCAGGTAATGCAGATACAAAATACAGATAAGACAGCGTGCATTGGAAAGTCATTTAAACCACTAAAGGAAGGACAAAAATACGCTGCAAAAATCTTTCAATCTGCTGTAAAACATTATTAAAATTGTGTTCTGTTGAAGAACGGTAGCTTAAAAAAACACTGAGTCACATTAGCTACAAGAAGCAGAGAAAAAGCTGCCAGTCGTTTTCAATGGGAGTGGCCAGCGACAAGCCACGGCAAGGCGGGGCCAAAATAGACAAGAAGGCTATTTTATGCAAATGCTGAGTGATGCGACAAAGCAGCCTGTGAAGGCAGAGCGACGGCAGCGTGACGTACTGTATGTTCAGTGGTTGCTGTGACTTGTGAGACCTCTTGCAGATACTAGGCAATAGCATGCTACTATTAATACAGGGACGTCACCGTGACAACCAGGAGTTGGCTAGGCACGCCCAGGAACGCCCATCAGGCGTGTCTCTGTCCTTTGTAGATAATGTGACTATAGGCCCGATTTGGAAATGTGATGCACCTGCAACCGTTGGACATCAGGGGTAAGTTACAGTGGGCTAGTAAAAGCAGTATTTTTACAAGCTTTTTTGAAAGAGGAGGATTTTAACTGTAAAAAATAAATAATGCGTTGTCTACGATCACACAGATTTAGGTGTTAAATGATGTAAATTTTGACCACACAGGGTTGAAAGTCTCTCCGGAAAACACTGACGCTGATCTTTGGGAGGCTTTCACATACCGGAAACATTTTCACTTCTTTAATCAAGTTCCAACATGTTTCCCAGTCAGAACTGAGTGTGCTTTAAGAAAAGCACAGTCTGATACACACTCAATTTATCGCCTTGAAGTATTAGTCAAGTACTCTCCTGTTGATCATTCTGTGGTTTCTCTCTTTGTCCCCTCTGCCTCCCGACGTAGATTTTGTCTCATGGAGCAGTCCTCCGGGGAAAACTTGAGTTCTGTAATTAAGTTGTTGTTTTTTTTCACCTCCGAGCCTGCCAGCTATCCAACAAAACCTCTTTTTCCCATCCACACCCACTCAGGCAGCTCCATGAGCCCTGAATGGGCATCAATTATTCAAATTACAGCTCCAACTGACAAAAAGCCAATTCCAGTTGCCCCCCCTTCCCCCTCCAATTTATATCTGGCGATTTGCTGGAGAAGCTAATCATTATGCTTTTTAATTGACTAAATGAGTCGAAAAAGAAAGAAAGCACAGATACCAGTAATTACCAGTCGGGGAGTCAAGCAGGGGCTGATGGGAGTGAAGTGGAGAACTGAACTGCTGGAGTGCCGCTGATGCCAACGAGTGGCTAAAAGACACTGCTGCTGCTCATATCTGGCGGTCTACTGAAGGTGACCAAAGCTGAGCTCCCTCTCGAACCAAATCAAGACAACTTTGCCTCCCCATCTCTCTCCCTCTCCCCCTTCCGTCATCACCTCCCCACCACAACATGTTCTTTCGCCTATATGTGTTTAAACTTTGGCGAATTGGCACCAATAAACGTATGCCGAATTAGTCATTGGTAGTTCCTGTTGGCAGTGTACCCGTGGACATACAGACACCTATCACTGGATTAGTCATTGGTAGTTCCTGTTGGCAGTGTACCCGTGGACGTACAGACACCTATCACTGGATTAGTCATTGGTAGTTCCTGTTGGCAGTGTACCCGTGGACATACAGACACCTATCACTTGATTAGTCATTGGTAGTTCCTGTTGGCAGTGTACCCGTGGACATACAGACACCTATCACTGGATTAGTCATTGGTAGTTCCTGTTGGCAGTGTACCCGTGGACGTACAGACACCTATCACTTGATTAGTCATTGGTAGTTCCTGTTGGCAGTGTACCCGTGGACGTACAGACACCTATCACTGGATTAGTCATTGGTAGTTCCTGTTGGCAGTGTACCCGTGGACGTACAGACACCTATCACTTGATTAGTCATTGGTAGTTCCTGTTGGCAGTGTACCCGTGGACATACAGACACCTATCACTGGATTAGTCATTGGTAGTTCCTGTTGGCAGTGTACCCGTGGACGTACAGACACCTATCACTGGATTAGTCATTGGTAGTTCCTGTTGGCAGTGTACCCGTGGACGTACAGACACCTATCACCGGATTACCTTGACACCGAACAAAACTTGAAAACGTGATTTGTTGCGTGGGTGGGTCAAACCTTACCGATGTCCCCACCTGAGCCTTCTGGGATAAAACTTAAGTTCCAGTGCAGCTGAAAAGTCTCCGGTGCTAGAGTAATAAATCACCCTCACATCTAAAACCTTAGTGATAAGGAAGTATTATATAAAATCATGGTGGCTAGGATACGAGGGAAGGGGCCTGTGACAATGGGAATTTGGGACAATCCTATTGCTTACTTTACTTCTAATTAAAAGAATGTGTCTATATGACACTGGGCTATGGCCAAAGAAAGGGTGCACTATTATTAGTTTGTGCATACATATATTAGTTTCTGCATACATATATGTATGTGTGTGTATATTATGAGGAAGGGGTATATATATACATGTATATATACATATATATATACACATATATATATACACACATATATATATATATACACACACACACACACACACACACACACACACACACACACACACACACACACACACACACACACACACGTATATTATTTTCATTTTCCTTCTCATATGTCTCATATGTTTGTATCTTCATATTCATTTAAACAGAAACAGTTTTGTCTTTATTGATATTCCATTCCTCTGACTGTATTTCCCAGATTTTGTACCACTTGAGTGGTTTTTGTACCACGTTTGTAAATTATAATAAAAACCTGAATGACAAAAAAAAAAACGTTAAAAGCAGTGTCTTTTTTCTATTATTTCAAAGCATATTTACAGAGAGACCTCGGCTATAATGATATCCTTGGAACATGTTAATTACTGTGACGCGTCTGATGTGTTTACTGTCACCTTTAGTCTGTTAGGGATGAAATGTGCAACGAGACGAGACTTCCTCCACAAGAATATATCCAGTGCCGAGATCTGGAACGTGTATTCCACCTTCGTGTGATTGGATCTTAAACTAAATTCCACGTAAAAGTTCATTTTTGTCTTCGGAAATCATAGTTTGACAAAACCACTTGATAGATTTTAGCTTCAAAGCTTTTAACTGCACTTTACAGTCTTCATCAGCAGATCGAACAAAGCTAAGAAAGTTAAGATTTAAAGTAAAAAATAAATAAAAAAATAAAAAAAGGATACACCATAAATAGTTATATCCATAACTAGAAATCTTCAAATACACAGGGCACATTTATGCTATGAATATAAACTTACTACATGGACTTTGCCCTAACTCTTCCTTCACACTCGTATTGCTATCATTTTTGGCGATTTCCCAAACAAAGTCTGGTGAAATCTGCACCCTAAGTGCACTCTGCAGAAAGTGCACTTGTGGCCCTTTGCGTCAACTTGAGAAAATGAGGTTTTTGGACAGCACTCAGCAGCCCAGACTCTACGATTCAGTGCCACAAACTGAGTCTGTGAGTGTGTGGAAGTTTGGACATTTGGATTCAGACTCTGAGCGTGGCTGAAAAAGAGCATCTGTGCTCAGTGAAGATGTAGAATAAATGAAAAGGTCAAATTGCAGTCTGTTCACAGGGCTGTTCTGAAGTAGCTGCTGCTTTAGATGTGAAGTAGTTGAACATATTGCTCATTTAAAAAATGTTCTGTTACAAGTGATTAAGTGAAATGCTTCTATTTTTCAACAAGCCATTTCATTGTGAAGGGATACTGCTCGGGGAAAACAAAGTTGCGTGTTCTTTGGGAGCTTACTTTTTGTCGCTTAACTGCTTAACATCGGAAATGACCGGCGTTGCTCAAAGCCCCCTATTCTCAGGTAACTCAACTACCAACTGCCGCTGACATGACAGGAGCTCTGTCGAGGAGTAAACCCCTATATATGGGCGCCCGCTCCACCAACTGAGCTATCTGGGTGCCCCATGCTTCATTTCAACAAAATAAACATTAAATCTAAGTTTCCTACTCATTTTGTTAATCACAGCTAGACAAAGCTTAGATTTTGACATAAATGTTTCACACACAAGTTTTAAAGAAATGTTTTGTCTGAGGTTTTTATTGTGTAGTCATTCCACGCTTAAGCCTTAAACATGCTGAGTCACCTTCTCTCTCTCAGTGATCCTCCATGTCAGAGGCTGAGTCATGTTAACGGTGGAGAATCGGCTTCTTAGACCATGAAACATGAGGTGGTCACATGTAATGTGGTGAAGTAGATCAACAGCCTTTATGTGTTTTGCTTAATTATTTTATACATGTCTAATTACATTGTGCATATATATATATATATACACACACACACACACACACACACACACACACACACTTGTCTGGATACTGTAAATGTTAATTAAAAATCAACACATTTAAAGAAATTTAAAATCCAGAAAATCGCAATGCATCTAAAAATCTGTTATTTTTCCCACCCCTACCGTAGGGACCACGAATCAACTATGGTCCGTTAGACCACTAGTCCCAAACATGGGGCCTCCCATGAAGATGCTCCAAATACTTCAAGTCTCTATTGAATGAGCTCTTTAAATTAGCAAAACCAGAGCCCTCAACTAGTGAATGGCTACCGAAAAAAGAAAAAGAAAAAAAAGACACAGACAGGCCTTTGTAGTAATGAAAGTAAATATTGTTCAGTCTATTTTTGAGATTATTCACCCTTTTCTCCCCCCCCCAAAACTTTAAATGTACAGTTTCCCCTACATTCAGCCATATGGTCAAGACCCCTCACCGGCTTCCCACCCACAAAAACTGGCAGCTAGGAGTCATAGAGTGTGAGTGGGTCTCTGCAGCGGTGGGCAGGACCTTTCCCTTTGATTCCTGGGCCTAATGTTACTGAATCAGTGTCGGGCGGTGTACCTGTTTCCGTGGACGTGAGAGGCGCAGAAGGCGTAGCTGTAGTGCAGCAGCGTGGGGTCGACCAGCGCGTTGTTCTCTGAATAATCCATCAGATCCTTCAGGTAGCTCAGGTGACGGCTGCAGCCTCGGACGCCGTACCGAGCGCAGTACTCATCCAGGACGAACACCTGACCGGGACTGAACCAACCCTGAAGACAGAAAACACACAGCAGACCCGTCACGCCGCACGCAACCACAAAAGCAGTCTTCGTATCTTCTACAAAACAGAAAAATAAAACAATAGTTGGGGAAACCCTGGGAAATCTGGTTCAGGATCACTTAAAGGTGCTCTAAGTGATGTTGGATGACGTCACTTCTTGTTGACGTTCGAAGTATTTTCAAACAAACCGAGGCTAGCTCGCCCCTCCCTCCTCCTCCTCCTCATCCTGTCCCCTCTCCCTCCCCACTAACCCCCCCAACCCCCAAATCCTTGTCGGTTATTGGCTGGAACACTGTGTATGCTTTGTGGTGCAGGTTGGCACAGTTTGTTGTCGCCGTTTGTAGACCCTGGGTAGACCCAGAGACCGCGGTTTTTTAACAGTGTTCTGACTTTGACTTGTCACAAGAGACTGTGATGAAAAAAACTGAAAACCAGCAGCCATTTTGTTTTAGGCATGCCAGTTATCGGGGGTGTGGACAACGTCTTCACATCTGTCTCTACGTGTTGCATAACAAACTGATCTCTCTCTACATTTCACGTATTTTATTTAGACGTCTTTTTAAACTGCTTAGCTCTTTTATTTCACAACAGATATTGTACACATTTTATAGTATTTTATTATATTTGTATTGTGACTTCTGTATGTTCTCTTACTATGTTTATTGTTATGCACCAAACACCAAAGCTGACTCCTTGTATGTGAAAACCTCATTGGCAATAAACCGGATTCTAATTTTAAAAGAGGGCATTTATTAAGAGGCAAGACAACATTATATGATCAGATGGTTGTAGGACTAAAGAAAGCCTGGCGTTTCAGAGAAAAACCAGCTTCCTGGTAAACGATGACGATAGTCAAGACTCCTCACTCACAGCTTCCCGTTACCATGGGAGACATAAACAGAAACAGCATGGGTCACCTTTTGGCTCCGCAAACTCAATGAATAGCCTGTATTCTTTACCACGATCAACCAGAAAAGTATAAAAATTAACCCTTCAACTATTAATTGTCTGCTACAGTTAAAAAAAAACAATAACAGAAAGGCGTGGAGTAACTGGAAAACTCTGAGATGTTCATTAGATCATTCATCCTGCACGTAATCACTAAATTAGGCATGGAACTTACAACGCTAATTAAGATCCCACATGGAAGGAACATTAACAAATTAGCACCTCCACCGAGATGATCTCTCACACACACACACACACACACACACACACACACACACACACACACACACACACTTTACATTCAGAGCGGTTGGTTTTTGAAGGAAATTATCTGTTTAAAAGATTAAAGAAACAGTTTCAGTGGTAGAATGACACCATGTATGTATTTTTATGAAATCAGAAGATTTTTAGACACTGAATATCACATTTTATACATTTTGGGCATGTTGAATTGTAAAGGGAAAGTTTTTCTGATTTAAATAATACTGTTGTTACAAAATAAATAAAAATGTCTTGACTTGATTTTTCTGTTTCAAAAACAACCCTATTCTCAAAAAACAAGATGTTTTTTTTAAGAAAACATTGAATCATAACTTTACTTTAATTTGTTTTTTCGCGGATGATTGATGTGCCAAGAAGTGGCCGATGGCTGGTGTAACTACCGTAGGAGGAAAGAACATCCAAATGTTGGGAGGATATTTCTCAGTTTTCTGATTTGCACACGTCTGGGGACCGTAACTTTTAAATAAAAAACACATTTAAAAGAATAATCGATTATCAAATCGTTCTGGAGAGAATCTTGATAATGTAAATGTGCTGTATTTATATATCTTTTCTAGTCTTAACGACTACTCAAAGCGCTTTTACATCATACAGGATACATTCACCATTCACACACATTCATACACTGTGGCCGAGGTGCCACCTGCTCATCAGATACACACATCTACACACCTGCTCATCAGATACACACATCTACACACCTGCTCATCAGATACACACATCTACACACCTGCTCATCAGATACACACTCACACACATTCACACTCCGATGACACAGCATCAACTCGGGGTTCAGTGTCTTGCCCAAGGACACTTTGACATGGGACTGCCGCCCCCATGATGAAGATTGCCGTTACGACAGTCCAGCAAAACGCTGCATCAGGTTATTAAAACGTCGTCAATATGTTCAGATTGCATCTTTGAGACAGTTAAGGTTAGGGGATGATCTTTGGTATATTAAACGAAGCGGACGTGAGCTGAAGGTCTGTTGATGGGACTTGCATGTGTTCGGAAGTGTATTTTACAATTTATTCATTCTTCTCAGCAGTCCGGGTCTTTTAAGTATTTTCTGTCACCAAATAAAATGGAACTCAACACCAATTCAATCACCTGACTAATAAGAAAGCATAACGTTGACTGTTTTAATGTCTCTTCAGAATAAAAGCACACAAAAGAAATTATTTCTGTATGTTTAAAGGTATTAAAACTAATTTAAGTACTTGAAATTAGACATTATTTCCACTATTTTATTTAGACTCTTGCAGACATGCTGCTTCCTGTCGGGGTTAACTGGACCTGGCACATTTCTTCTCTGCAGGCCTTTTAGTTTCTACCCCCTTTGCTTGTTGCTTTCTCTAGTTTCTTTCTTCATTCCTCTCTCCGTCTGTGAGCCCGAGCTATTAATATCACACCATGGGGAGGGAGGGGGAGAGAGAGAGAGAGAGAGAGAGAGAGAGAGAGAGAGAGAGAGAGAGAGAGAGAGAGAGAGAGAGAGAGAGAGAGAGAGCGACAAGATGTTCCTCTGTGACAAACAGATGGCGAACTCCAGTCTTGGCGCTGACCGCTCAATTAGTTGCTAACGAGCCGACTGCCTCGTTAGCTCCGTCAGCCGCACATCTCCGTGTCAGAGCGCCGGCGTCCGCCGCCGCCTCCCTCCGATGGTACGGCATGACCCCCAAAAGAGGGAAAGCGGAGTTTGGCGCCGAGGCAACGAACACCTCGGCTTGATGCTCGTCACCTGACTACGTGACAGGAAGCTTACAGAGTGAGGATGCTCAGGGCTTGTCAGACGTTTTGGCTCATAAAATCTGTTTTTGGTCCAAAGATTCTTGTGACCCCAACAGACAGGGATCTGTCACTTTGTCATGTAAATTTGACATAACATGCACAGAACTACATGTTCTATCTAACAGTATAGAGGCAAAAAATGATAAAAAATATAAAAATATAATTGTCTCAGAAATGTCAAAATTTAGTCCAAGACTTTTTTATTTTTTAGAGCAACCAGTAGAACTTTATTATTCTAAAGATTCAATTAAAAAAAAAAAAACAGTTCTCATGGTAAAATTGTGTAATTATGTTCTGTTTTTTTTTTTTTTTTTTTTTAAGTATAATCGACTGAACAAATGCTCACAAGTCTCTGAGTTGGACTTCAAGTCAAGACTCAAGTCTCTGAGCTGGAGTCCAAGTATTAGGTTTTACAGCCAAAGCTTATGATGAATGGCAGATGCCAGTGGGGTCGACATGTTTGTTGTCCCCTCTCACGTGTAGGGTTGGGCATCTTTTCAACAATTTTGAGTCTAGGCTTTTTCAATGTAAAATAAAGCCACACTTTACAGCGCTGCTTAATTTCAATTTTATTTATAGTATCAATTCATAACAAGTGTTATCTCGAGACTCTTTACAGATAGAGTAGGTCTAGACTACACTCCAGAATTTACAAGGACCCAACAGTTCTAGTAGTTCCCTCCAAAGCAAGCAACAGTGCGACAGTGGCGAGGAAAAACTTCCTTTTAAGCAGAAACCTCGGACAGACCCAGACCCAGACCCAGACCCAGGCTCTTGGTAGGCGGTGTCTGACGACCGGTTGGGGTTAGAATGAAGAGTGGCAATAACAAAAATAGAAAAAAATAGTAGTTTGTAGTAGTTCTTTGTAGTAGTTCATGGCATAGCAGGGCACTGTGCAGCATTACAAGGTCCAGCAGGACGTAGCAGGGCACAGCAGAGCGTAGCAGGATGAACACGGCATCGTAGGACGTGTAGCGGGACCATGGCGACAGCTGCTACCATGATTTTGGAGCTTACTTTCTTTGATTTTGGAGCTTACTTTCTTTGATTTTGGAGCTTACTTTCCTCTATGGCTGCAACACAAGGGCCTGGAAGAAAGGGTCGCTATAAAACATAGCTGGTAGGATACTAAACCAAATTTTCCAAACGACTCTAAGTTGGAACTAGTTCTCGATGCCCAATCCTACTCATGCTTGGTGGCACACAGCAGAGACGTTACTTATTACTTCGGACAGAAAAAAAAGCTCTGGCTTGTATTTCTTTAAACCAATCACAGCTGTCCTGGGCGGCGCTGAGCCCCGATCATGGAGATAGCGAGAGGGGAGAAACATCATGATGTCAGGCTTTATCCCAGAAATGTACCTCCAATGAGCCAGACTAGGGTCCATGAAACACAGCTATTATTATAAAGGGTTTTAAGATAAATCTGATGGTTAGGGTTAGCACAGTACCTGAAAATGTCAAGAGTTCAATGAAATTTGGTTTCCTTATTAACAATGATGATATTTTCCCTTTATTAGAGAGTGACAGTGGATAGACAGGAAAGGCGGGAGAGAGATGGAGGATGACACGCTGCAAAGGGCCGCGGGTCGGTCTCGAACCTGGGCTGATGCAAAGGCCTCAGCCAGCATGGGGCGCAGGCTCTTACTGGGTGAGCTGGAGGTCGCCCCTTGATCAAATGTTCTTATTAGAGTTCATTGAAACTCTTAAATCAAAATGTCCGTATTCTCTACTATCGGCTGCCGCTAGCACCGCTGACTGCTAGCTGATAAAAAACAAGTAGATGTTTATCCTGATAAGCAGTAGGGCTGTGCAATTTAATCATGACAATTTCGGCTCGCAATGATCATAATAACAGAGTCATCGAGAAAAATGGTTATTTTTCACGTTTTGTAAGTAAACTCTTATCTTGTCTTGTGTTCACTGCTAATTTCTTTTTTTTTTACTTTTCACTGTTGTTTAATTTCAATAATTGCAACATCTTTTCAAAAGTCAGTGAGTAATCGTGTTCAATAATCAGGTTTTCAATATTGACCAAAATAATAGTGATAATAATTTTTTTCCGGAAGCGAACAGCTCTATTAAGCAGCATTAATTTCTCAGATGCATCATTGAACAGCAGATGGTAATTACAAATATTGGTAAATCTCTTGGAACATTTCGCGGTTTGGGTCTTTTTCCTCGAGGTCAGCGGTTCATCTCGCCACGTGAACACTGCAAAACGGTTTGGAGCCGCTCTGCTTTTCCTGAGGGTTTCTTATTAGCACAAATTGAACTGAATCCCCGAGAAGCTTCAGATTTAAAGAAGCGGGAGCCTGAACTGTGTCAGAGCATACATTAGAGTCATTTTATTGGAAAATATAAATGGTAGAGTTGTGCGCCCTCGTACATCAAAAGTAAAAGTAGAGACGAAGATGTTGAAGATGTTTTAGTGTTCTAGGCAGACAGGAAACCAAAGTGGGTCAGAGTTACGTCACTGTTGTGTGGATTAAAAGACCGTAGAGATAAACATGTTATCCAGTTCAGTGCTTTTTCTGCATGATCCCATGACCTTTATCCTTCTGCTTTACCAGCCAGAGGTTTTAGGGAGGGTGGGGGAGGGTCCTAGGACAAAGACAAGCGGCTGATGATGACGTCGAAAACAGGGGTATCAAATACACTCTATTGGTATCGTATCACTTTAAGGAATTTCTTAAACAATATCCAGCCCTAGTTCAGACAGACATTAGCATTGTGTAAAAAAAAAAAAAAAGAAAGTAGCGTCCTCATTCATTTCAATCAGACACCTCTTAACCTGGCTCGACATTTACCAGTGTTGCAGCCCGCAAAAGCCTGTGAGCTAGTCCTGAAAACACCTGCAAGTGCACATTCTTAGCAGATTGTTGTTGTATCATAGTATTTTAAGCCTATGTGCTCAAACTGGACGTCCTGGATCATATTTCATCATCACACATGTACCTGAAATGACACGCTCACACCAGCGCAGCCTTTTTAAATGAAGAGCTGATTTTTGGTTGAAACGCACAACATTTTGGGTCAAAATGTTCTCTTTTGGTAAATTGAATGTCGTTGTTGTGAAACATGATGACTGCTTTCCTTTTTCCTACTTTAGGTAACAGTCAATCAAAATGTCTAGCACCAAAGATCCGGGTAATGCTGAATTATGGTTTTGGATGAAGCTATTTCAAGTATGTCCTGTCCCCGGTGTTACCACCTACACGGATAAAGTTGTGTCCGCCAACTGCTCCACTGGGGGATTTACTCCTTCAATCAGGAGTGGGAAACTTTCCTGATGTCGTCAGCAGGACCCTGGGCCCCAGCTACAAACCAAAGTGTCTGCCTAATTACTGTTGTTGTTGTTGTTGTGTTCAACTCTTTGTGAATAAAATATGACCTCGTCTATGACATGAATCCAAGCCACTTCTCAACAGATGTCCCCCACGCTGAGGCACTGGCCTTTACACAGAGTGTTTTGTGAATAGGGGCTCCGGCTGGAACACAAAAGCCCTCAAGTTTTCACAAAAGGCTGAAGGAAGAAGATCTGGAGGTGCGGCATGAATGGATCGGTCTAATTGCAGAGCTGGAAAGACTCCTGGTGAGGCAGGTAGAGAAATAACAAGGAGGCCCAGATGTCACTCTGGTGAACATCTCCTCACACGGCTGCTTTAAAAAACAACAACAACAAAGAGACGAGAACACAATACAATGCAACACGTCAGAATGAGCTGACGGAGGTTTAGCATCTGATGGATAGTCTACATTCTGTGTCTAATAGTTCTCACACAAGGTAGTTTCACAAAACTGAGACCAATCCTTTAAACACTTAAAATTCAAGGTGTGTGGCTTGTGAAGGCCTTCCTGTCATTGTCTCATGTTAAAGGGTACAAGTTAAAGGGTAACTTTGTTTGTTTTTCTTCAACCTGGATCTTATTTCCCTATGTTTTTGTGTCTAAATGACTAATGGGAATAACGATCTTTCACATTGGTCCAGTATTAAGCAAATGTTTCCATCAGTCATTTACACACAACACCACATTTTAAAAGGTTGGAAAAAAGTTACCTTGTAGTAATATGAGATGACAAAAGCTGTTTTTCAAAATTAAGGCTGGTGTTTTTAGTTTCATCCCCTCTAGAGAGATCTGGACCTATGGTGTTGCCTCGTGTGAACAGAAGGACTGAACTGCATCAGGCATCATAGTCCACATATACAAGTAAATATGAATCATATCTACACAGTTTGGGGTTCATGCTTAGTTGCACACAACAAAAAACCCTTGTGTCTGCCCCAACAATCTCACACACACACACACACACACACACACACACACACACACACACACACACACACACACACACACACACACACACACACACACACACACACACACACACACACACACACACACACATTTAGGCTTCACCCCTCCTCCCTTCCCCCGGTCCATTGAGGCAGCCCAGCAGTTGTCTGTAAGGGTCACGTTCCAATTTGGAAAGTATTGATTAGAGCGTTTAGCCTCTCAATCAGTGTAAGAGAGCCCCCCAGGCTGACCACGCAGAGGGAGTGAGAGACACAGAGAGGGAGTGTGTGTGTGTTCCTGCACTGGCCATTTGCCCTGACGTGTTCTCTGCACATACATTCGACACACCGTATATAAATACAGGACAGCTACCTTTAAAGCTCTAGTGCGCGACTATTCAACACTAATGAACGTCCGTTACATTCAAGCCATTGCCAAATGAGTTGAAACAAAGCTAATTCAGCCCATCAGCTCCGCAAACTCACTCTGTATTTCTAGTATGGCTATGTTTAAAAATGGTGTTGTCCGGCAACATTCCCGCGGTAGGAGCTCGAGTGATGTGTTTTACGCCTACTAAGGATTCAGCCATAATCCTTTCAGTCACTATTTACTGTTTGAGTCTATACTGTGGAATGTATATAATTATTGTTTTTATGATGACCGAAAATACAGCTACTACTACGTCACCGCTGAGAAAGAAAACAGCAGCGTTCAGCTTTGGAGACAAAGAGGACAAAGATAAGGACCTCTGAAGAGTCCATCTTGTTTTATTAATCCTCCGTTCCCTCCTTGGCTACTAGTAACTGTGTGGAGGAGGGTGTGGGGGTGGCAGCAAAGACTTGTATCATGTGGACATGCCGACAGTTTTTCATCATAGTCATTACTTAGAATTCCTCAAGGGGGGGCGACAGAAACTAAGCACTATTCACCTTTTTCACAGCAGACATTTTGACTTATAGTAGGAAAAGCACAGCTGAAATGAAAGGTGCTCTACATTTCAAACGTCAACAAAAAGTAACGCCACCCAACATCGCTTGGAGCACCTGTAATAACCTTAACTCTTGTGTTGTCTTCCCTGTGACCACGAAAAACATTTTTCCCTTTATCTCAACATTTTTGTTGCTCTTTTGTATTTTTGAGGTTTTTTTTACATCGATTTTGCTGCTTTTCCAACATTTTTCACCCGTATTTCGATATACTTTATTTTAGTGTTCCATCAAGTGTCCCAATAAGCCATTTCAGTAAGTCCGGATGCACAATACCAGGGCCTCTCCTAAGTGGAATGCAGCCAATGGTTTTGAATACACCTGGGCTTTTCCTACTATGTAATGACATGTCAACATGTCTGCCGTGAAAAAGGTCTATAGCTCTAAATACTTTTTCTTTCCTTTGGAAATGTTGCAATCTTCACACAGTTCTCACTGATTTGTCAGGAACTCAAATGCCATCAACACATCAGTCCTGCCTCCCAGTTTGACTAAATAATCTCTGAATAAGCTCTGGCCAAGAAAGATAGGAGATCAGGATCCAACCTAAGAATGCGTCCGATGATGTGTTCGTGTTAACGTACCAGGCAGGAAAAAGAGTCGTTCATGCGGTGCTGCAGAGTGTGTTTCTGTAAAATGGTGAAGAGGCCAGCGTGGTCGAAACGACACGGGGCAGCAGAGATCAGCTCCTCCACGCCCTGACGCTGAGACGGATCCAGACCTGAACAGGGGAAACAGAAAAAGGGGATGTCAAACAAAGCCAGGACACCCAGGAGACCGCTGTTCCCGTGTGAGTGCAAAAGGCAAAGTTGACTTTTTTTAAACTAGGTTAACTTAGATCTTACGTACTTAAGTACCGCCACATGCGTTGCTGGACATTTTTAGGCTATGTTCAAACTTGACGTCTTTTTTTTGACAAGAAAACGTTAACCAGGGCGCTTTTGTAGTAGATAGAAAAAAGCTGGCAGCATTTTGGTTCCAAAAAGCAGCTGAGAGGGTCTTTTGTTGCTATTAAAACAGCTACAGTATCCTAGAGCGCTATTTGGAGCGGTGCTAATGCTAACATTAGATAAAACAAAGCGGTGGAGTGAGCTGGAGAAAGAACAGAGAAAGAGAGTGGTGCTACTAACTTCATGTAGAACAAAGCGAGTTCCCTGACAGGGAGCACCCGGTCATTTAACTCGCTATGCTCAGACTATTTTTTTCTTGTTGTTATGAAAACGACAGGTCTGCTTCCCTTGTCATTGGTTGGCTGTAAAAATAACAAAATACAGTACTACTAAGGTCTATATAATAGATACAGTATAAGGTCTAGAGACTTCATACAGTAGGGGACTACTAAGGTCTATATAAAAGCATCCAAAGAGCACCATGTTATGGGACCTTTAAAAAGACGCCCTGAACTGCAGAAAAATGTCAGCGGTAGTGTTTAAAAAAATGCAACTTTTCTGAAAACACGCTTTACTTTATAGGGTTATACTGTAAAACTGAAGCTGGAAGTGTGAACACAGCCTTAGGATGATGCGCTAAAATTCTGCATAACTTTTCGTATAGTCTATATCAACGTTTCATCACGGGACTGTTCCGGTGCCGCTGAGGTTTTGCCAGATGTCCTTAACTTTCTGACCCTAACCCTTCTGACCTCCAGTGCATTTATGAGGACTACGGTTAACTGCTCCCCAGGTCTCTGCAGGGTAAATCCAGACAGCTAGATAGACTATCGACTAAAACTACTTTTGAAAGTACACACGTTCCACTACGACAACAGCGGCACCGTTGCTCCGTCCGGTGCTTAGCACCGGCCAAAAAGATTATGATTGGTTTCAAGAAATGCAAAAAACTGTGAGAACCCTCCTCCGTACCACTGTGGGATAAGGTCTGGCAATGCCAGAATATTTTTCATAAGATATCATATGAACCGTTGTATTAAGATTCTTTGGTAAATAACACTTTCAAATGAGAATGTGTTATATTTGATGATATGTCATGAAGAACCAAACCAGAGTTGAGTTCATGTCAGGCATCATTTGTAGAAAGAAAAGGAGCAAGAAGAAAGAACACAAAAAAACAGTAAAAACAAAGTCATCCAGCTCCACGTCTTGACGTAAAATGGACTTGCTAAGATGAATGAATGCAGAGATTTCTTAGCATGACGCCGTCAGTTAAAGAGGTGATACACAAATGTGTTCAGATTCACAATCATTCACGCCTCTCATTGAGCTCAGCCGCGCACACAGGCCTGCATTGGCAGTGTCAGCTCTCAGTGCTGTGGTTAATAGTTCCCACCTCGGTTGGCTACAGATCCTCTGTGAAGCTGTCAGTTCTCTCAGCTGACACAAAACATTGACGACATGTGAGGAAAACACTGGAAGGGCCTCACGAGTTGAGAACCAGCCGGGAAGAGAGTGGACAACAACACGTCAGTGATCAGCTGCAGCAGACCATCCGGCTTCATGTCCCCATGAAGATGAAGACAGATATTTCACTTCCTCACATGTTTTAAGCTGAAACCAGAGTAAAGTTTGCTGGTTCTACTTGATAAATTACTTAAAATACGAGTCAACTGCATGTATAATGATGATCACATTAAGACTGAAAGTTCTGCAAACCGACGGCATCATCAGCGGATTTACAGTGTTTGCAGTGGCCTTTATACCTGATCAACAGCAGATTGTTATTAATGTACTGTATGTTGCAAATGTTGAAAGAGTGTTGCACATGCCACAATCCACAAGAGGAGCATGATTAGACTTGCTAACAGCATCTCTTCTGACTCCATGCATTTTTAAATGATGAATATGAAGTCCTGTCTTCTAACAGGCGATTTAGAGACCCTTTGTGTAGATACGACAGGCTTAGGAACTCTTTTATACATCATTTTAGCCTGTTGCTAGACCAAAAATCAGTTTCCCAAAAATTAAGATCTGGCTCTAAGAATATCATGAAACATGTTATTTTGCCATGGCTGTTGATATGTCTTCATACTAATTTCGGTGTGAACTGACAATAACTTTGTCTTGTATTATACTGTATGTCTTTGAAGGGGCCCTGCCACACAAAACCGTTTTAATTGCATTTTTTTTTAAATATGTTAGGTCTATATGTGTGTGTGTTATGTGGTGAATGTGAAGATTAAATGCTACCTCCTCTGTCAGCTCTAGTCACTAGAAAGAAATAAGAGGAGAAATCAGACCAATCACAACAGCTGGTCAGTCTGACGTCATGTTGCCTGAGCTCATTACTATTCATGAGCTCACCCAGTCGCGCTGGGTAAAGGATGCTGATAGCCAGGCTCTCACTGGTTAACTGTTAGCCAATTACAGTCAAGCAGCTTAGCTCGTTGAATATTAATTTCTTAATTAATTTCTTTCTATACCACGCTAGAATGGCTTGAAACAAGGTAACCAAGTTACAGAGTCCATGGTAGAACTTCAGACATTACCACAAAGTAATGAAATACATGTGGCAGGGCACCTTTAACAAATATATCTAAGTTGCCGAAGGCTTCTGTCTGTAAAAGGAAGTTTTTCCTCACCACTGTCACACCAAATGCTTGCTCTTGGGGGGAATTGTGGGATCTCTGTAAATTATAGTGTGGACCAGATCATCTATCTGTAAAGTGACCTGAAATTACTATACATATATTTATATTACTATAAATAAAATTGAATAGAGTTGATTATCCTGGTCAACTGAACTTTCAATTACTCTTCTGTTAATGAATGCTATATTTACGAGAGAAGCACTCAGAGCGCAGACCTCCGCCATGCCCTAACTCATAATGTTAACGAAAAAAATGTGTGTGGTTCCAGTGATTCAGATCCGCTCCAAATTTTAATGGATTCTTCCTTGGCCCTTGCTACACCCTTCCACCACTAGTTTTTTATCTGTAATCCTACTGACAAACAGACAAACCCAGAGCATGACCTGCAATGGTGGAGGTAATACATAATTTTGAGCAAGGAGGTCCAATCTTGACTTTTGGGAACAGTTTTTGTATCAAAATAATCTAAGCTCCCAAGCTCTCAACATCTATTCAAGCGTCCAACCACATGTCACAGTCTTCATCAGCGAATGCGGTTCGCTCCGGTGTCGTCATGTCACCTGTGGCATCACCTTGTCAAGTGAAACTCCTTTAGAAAGGATTTCCTGGGCACGTTCAGTGTTAATTATCAACAGTCGAGAGATGACAGGAAATGAGGTGAAAGAGAAATAACATGCAACAAAGGCTCAACAGAATGCATAACCATTCCCTGGCCTTACACCTCTAGGCCACAAGGGTGCCCCAATTCTATATTTTTCTCCTCAACAGATCCCAAAGACCAAACATAGAAACATTTTAGTCCATCTTATACTTTCTGTCTGTGGCTCTCAGCTTCACGCCCATTGGTTCCCACTGAAGACGTAAACCTGGGTTTGCATGGCACAAAGGAAGATGTATCAGGCTTTAATACAGACCCCATACTTGTTAGCAGTTTTTTTTTTTTTTATGGATTATGTTGAGAATCTGAAAAGACAGAATGCCACCAGACTCATACCTTGAGTTAAAACTGAACCAACAGTAGCCAAGCTCTTCATGCAGTTAGGAGCAGCAGATGATAACGAGGCCTCTGGGTCAGTAACGGAAGAACCAACAGTAAAATAAAAATAAAAGAAGCAGAAGAGGCGCAGGGCGTCCCGGCCTGAGCAAGCATGGGTTCATTTCCAGTCCTTTCAGGCCGTCCTGTTAATGGCCCCGAAAAATGAAAAGCCTAACACTCTCCATTCTGCCTTTATTGTGGGAGTACATTTCGGGATGGGAAGTTTCTGAGCGTGACACATGGCCCCACAAAAGACCACGGCTCCCTGAAGAATGCCGGCACTGTTTCCACGCCTGCGACGCCTGCGGCCTCACGCCCGAGACGGGCATTAGTGATCACTTTTTATTAACGCTGCCATTTTGTTTTGTGTGGACGCAGAGAAGCCCGCAAGGACTCTCAGACATTTGTGTTTCACCCCGCTATCCCCTCCCTTCTTTTCTTTATCGCTTTTGTCCGACAGAGCCAAAAGACAGCAAAAGTGAAATCTCCACAATCAACTTCCAATCGACGCTCCTCTTCTTTTCTTCTGACTCTCCCACTTTTCTGAAACTGCCCTTTGGCTCCTGTGGCCTGCTTTCCCTCTGTCTAATTCCGATGTAGGTCATTTTGCATTTGTTACTTCCAAAACACGCGATTGTCAATGTAATTTGGAGAAAAGCCATCGTGTGAAGGAGGCGACTCTAAAGAAAACGAGACAAAGAGATATAGATTAGTGCTGATAATAAGACGAGGCGGAAGGAGGGGGAGTATTGATTGGGGGACAGACAGCGGAGAAGGGATGTTGATCCGTGTCAAGTCCAACTTTCAGCTATTATCTGCAGCGGGGGTGTGTGTTAAAGAGGGAGTGGGGTGGGGTGGGGGGTGTGTGACAGAAAATATGGATCAAATATGGTCACTGCTCCTGGCACAGATGGAGTGTGTTTGGTCCAGACTGTCTGCGCGTTTCTTCACTTTGTGTTTTTCAAACAGTTTCTCATCAGTGTGAGAAACAGCTTGAAGTCTATTAGAATCAAATGTGGGGATGGCGGACCACGCCACCAACAATAAAAAAGTACTACAGTAGCTAGGGGAGTAATTATATAGTTCTGCAAAGACACAAATATGTCTGCCCTCCAAACAGGAAGAAATAGGCAAAACAACAAAAAATGTTACTATAAGCCAAATGCTGGTCAGAGATACAAAGACCGTAAACTCTACAGAGAGAGAACTTTATCAGAGTTGAGAACTGACCTTAAAATGATTTCTCCTGCTCCGCAATGTCAACAGTCGCGGTTCAAGCCACCATGAGTTTAATGTCTTAACATGTTTAAAACAGAATATCTTTTACAGAGCCTGCAACACATTTCCAAGGGCATAAGCCTCTCTTCTCTAAGCGTAGCTCCTATGGCGCCATTTTAATGCTACGAAGCACTCACCTGCCGTAAGCATTCCATTGACTCCCATTCATTTTTACGTCACTTTGCCAGCATATAACTAAAATATAAAATGTGACTTCCAACTACTCTACGTGTGGTTTGTAAACGCCTATATCTTGATGTCATATTTACAACATGAGTAAGGATGTTTGAGTGACTGTTGAGCAGTGTGTGTGTGTGTGTGTGTGTGTGTGTGTGTGGGGAGAGGTGGGAGGGTGAGGGTAGATTTCTACACTCAATCTCTCCATATCCATCTTGTCGGGGCTCCATTGGCATCATCATGGCAACAGTCACATCTATGTGACATCCTGCTCTGAGAGGTGGTGGTGGCCGCTGATGGCAGGTTATTGATGCAGACCAAGAGCAGGAGGAGGAAGGAGAGCGTTTCAGTTTCAGGTGCACCGGTCTGAGAGATGTGACTTGATCTGCCTGTCGGAGCGTGGTGGCGGCGGCGGCAGTGGCAAGGATGATGTCAGGGCGAGCGGTGATGAAGATGTAGACAGACAAGGCCATCAGTCTCCGTCTGGCTGAGCGCGAGCTTCTCGTAGCACGGAGCGGAAAACAAACTCGACTCAAACTCAAAAGTTTAAGAGAAGCATTCGAACGCGCCAGCAGCTGTTCTGCTTTGTTTCAGGGCGCCGCTGAACACTCGGGAGGTTAAGACTAACGGACAGTTTGGACGTCTCTCATCAAGATCGTCCCCGTTGTCAAACAGACCACCTGCTTCTTCAGAAACACAACTGACAGGTGTAAACATCCCGAAAAACAACTTCAGGAGCAAGTCTTGACCCTCAACAGGCCCGTCCATTCATACCGAGGACAAAAGTCACACAGTTTGTGTGATGAAGTTGATTTGAAGGTCAAAGGCCAGAGCCCAACATCCTCAGCCTTAAATGATTTGCAGTTGTTTGGACTTTGTGGTTCGTTTGAATGCTAGTCCATTTCAATTTTGTTTACGTAAACTGCTGAGCTGCAGTGAACAGGCGAGAAGCTGACAGGAAGTGATGTCTTCAGAGCTTTTTAAGCAACCTTGCAGTCGTCTGTTTGTCCTTTTCTTTAGAGTTTTCACTTCAAGAGCTGAGAACGGCACGAAGGCCAGCTGCTGAGATCTGCACAACAAGCAGTAAAACTCCTGAAACAGCATCAAGGTGAAGGCCTGGTTTTGTTTTATGGAACCTTCACTTGCTTTTCTTTACTTTTTGCCAATGTCTCCAGTCTCCCCTCAATGATCTGCGTCTTCGGGTTGTTGCTTTTCATCTGTCTCCAATGAGCTTACTTTTAGTCCTTAAGTAATTTCTTCTAACCCTGAAATTGTAATTGCAGTCTGTTGTTCTTTTGTCATGATCACAGCAGCTGCCAAGGCGGTTTATCATCATTGCAACATCTAACGTGCTAATACCACTGTAAATACTCATATATATATATATATATGCACAAAACGACTGTCCGCAACATTAAAGCGCCCATTTTATGCTCATTTTCAGGTTCATAATTGTATTTTGAGGTCACACATGCTCAGTAGCTCGGTAAGATCCATCAGCTAGATAACTCTTTCTCCAACTTTGTTCAGTCCAAGGCAGGATTAGCTGGGAGACTTCTTCTAGACCAGGGCCACTTGTGGAATACCTGCACAACAGGGACAGGAAGTAGTTCTTTTGGAGATTATGGTGAACTAGTGTGTGTTGTAGCAGTGTTTTGCCATTGAGAACGAGCTAGCATGCTAGTGCTAGCATGTGCTATGGTTAGCCACCGTGTCTCGGCTAGTTACGTAGGAAGCCATGGAGATGTTGAACAGCTCACCCGGAGACTGAAGGCAGGATACATTCAGAAACCGGATCTCACTCAAAACAGCATGGATGTTGTTTTTTTCCAAGTTTGTATGCTTGGGGAAGCACCAGAGACGCATAACCGACACATGTGGCCGAGGCTGCCGACAAGGTGCCACCTGCTCATCAGATAAACACTCACACATTTACACTCCAATGGCGCAGCATCGGGGGCAACTCAGGGTTCAATGTCTTGTCCAAGGACACTTTGACATGTGACTGCAGGGTCAGGGATTGAACAACAAACCTTCCAATTGGCAGGCAACCGCTCTACCACTGAGGCACAGCCGCCCCAGGTGCACTTGAATGCACCATGAAGTTCCCTCAACAACTCCGACTGCAGCAATGGCCATGGTATCTCAAAAAGTACAGCTCGACTACTCTGTGTCTTTAGCTGCTGACTGCTGTTGGAATCTTTTCCAGTGAAATACAGCCACACTTTACACTGTTTATCGTTTTAACTGTGTTTAAGCTATTTACGAGCTAATGGTGGCTTATGTTAACTAGGGGATAGAGCATGGATTTGAAATTCATTACACTTTACTCACCACCAACAACGAAACGTTATGATAAAAGCATGCATTATCATACTATGCTTTTTGGCTTTTTCCATTTCCTTTATTGTGTTATATAAAGCCTGTCTTTTTATCTGACGGTCAAGAAAAATGTAACTACATTTCTAAGCTTCTCCAGACTCTGTTTAGTCATGCTTGACTTAATATGCAGGTTTTATTTGAATCTACACTGGCTTTTTTGTTACTCATTTTAACAGTTTTAGCGATCAGACAAAACAAAGACCCGTTTATGCCTGTTATTATAATGCAATCTGTATGTGCTTACCTTACCTGAATAAGGATGTTAAAGCCTAAGTGACAACACCCATAAGCAAGCTGATGATTTACAGAGCAGCATCTATTCAGCAGAGTGACAGCAATAAGAGTCAGCAGCCTATATGTGAGTCTCTTACACAACATCGTTCACTCACTCACACTGGTCAATACAATCTGATGCCAGTTGGTGCTTTGTGCTCTGAGATGCTTCTGACGACACAAAGCAGGAAAACAGTCTTGAACTGGAGACAAACAAAGGGGAAATGTTGGTCTCTCACCGTCTCAACGATATAAACCTTTAAAAGAGAGAGACGAATAACCGCAGCCATTTCTATAAAAGTCAAGACGGGAGAATTGTGATTTTATTATTGTGTGTCCTTGTCAGTATGTACACATGCAATTATTTGTGTTAATAAACCACATTTCCACATTTCATGTTCATAAAAAAAATGCCTGCAAGGCAAACACAGACAAAGATTTAGATTCACAGACAAGATTGTCTCTCACACACACACACACACACACACACACACACACACACACACAGGCACTTAGCACCCGCTTAAGAGCTATTTCAGGGACACCTTCCATTTCCTCCTGCAGACAGCGTGTCAGCACCTTTTGCCATTAACGCATAAATCGATTCCATTAAACGCTAACGAGCGGCGGCGACAACGGGCCGCGCCCGCTCCAAATTACACGAATACTGCCGTAATCAGCTCTCAGTATGAAGCCCTTTATGTCGCCATCCTCCCCACACAGATAATGAATGAAATGATTTGTAGGTGAAGGGGAGGACGAGTAGGTAAAGAAAGAACCAGATGTTTGGAAGAAAGAAAGCAAATGAAAGACAGGGGAGGACTTAAGGAAATACAGAAAAACAGGAGAAAAAAAAGGAAATCTAAAAAGGTATCCTGTCAAGTTTTTAACCACTATTGTGGAGCGATACCTTTATAAGAGGTGTCCATTTAAAGAAAACTTAAGATGGGTTAATGAGGGGAGAAGGGAGGTTAGTGTGACAGAGAGTAATGAAGAAAGAGAGGAAGAATGGAAGAATAAGGAAACTGGAATGGCACTCGGAGAGCGCAAACCTTCGCCAAGGCCAACGGGGGATTGACGTGATGTGGAAAGAACGTGGACGCTACAAAGACAATGTGTTTGTTTGATAGCTGCTTCCAGTATTTGTGAGAAGAGGAAGAGCAAATGAAACGGATAAGGTGAACCATTGTATGATCGAACTCATTTGTCTGAATATTCCGTCATGTGAGTGCAACACAATCTATCTCGCATGTTAACAAATGTGATAAATAACTCATGTCCCAGCCCTGCCATTCAGATGGGTTCGGTCCCTGGCCTTACAACACCCTTCCACCAAGTTTTATTCAAATCTGGCCAGTAGCTCCTCCGCAATATTGTCAATAGACAAACCAAAGAAACCAAAAACAGACATGTAACCTCCTGGTTGGAGGTAATAATCACCACTAAAGGGAAGAAAACAATGAAGATTAGATGAAAGGAGGGAATAGGAGAAGAATAAAGATAGATATTATTGTGTGACTTTGTTGAATCTAATCTAAGCCATTAAAACGCCCAAGTCATACAATAACACAAACAGACTAGCAACCCCTGTGTTCTGTGTGGTAAAATTATGTTTTTGTCAATGGAGTCTGGTGGCTTTGAAGAGAGCAGAGATAACTGCTTCAGTTCCCTGTCGTAAGGGGCTATCTGACAGCCAAGCGCTGAAAATACTCCAAATATAGAGTACGCTTAAACTGATATTGATTTCTTTAGGTGTCTCAAAAACGTTTAGCTGCTGCCCCCATCCACAGCAGTACATTGCTTAGCTTCCGTGTCGGTACTCTTGCCTGCTTCTCCAAACTGCCTTCGATTCACACATTTCTTTCTTTTTGATATGTATACATAAAGAAACACATGCTATCAGCTCACTCGTGTTTTGAAAATGCAGCTCCACAAGGCATTTTTCCTTGCCATAGATTCCTGTTTCATTTTGCCATCATTGTTTTGGTTTGCGTGCATTTTTCCCTTAAACATTATTCAAGATGTTGTGTGGCCAGTGTATTCTGCACGATTGCCCATTGGATTACTAGTAGGACCAGCTGTAGTTGCTAACAAAGTTGTGTGGGACTCTGCACTTTCCAGTAATTAAACTTTAGAGCAATGTTTTATTTTCAAGGTTTCAGTACTTTAACTTGCATAGACAGTCTGAGCCTTGAAGACTTACTTCACTATATCCTTTGTCTATTCGGCAGTTTTTGCCGTTTCATTTGAGATGATAAAAGCAAACTGCGAGAATAAGAACCTACTTATGGGGGACGCCGGTTTCTGGAGCCCTCCTCTGCAGTTTGTGGTTTTGTTCTGCAGCGGTGGGACCGGTTTGTAGGACTGCCCGGTGGCTCGGTACATGGCCTGGACCCACAGCATCCGGTCCTGCTCGTCGTCACAGGCAAACATCACCAGGTCGCCCTCCTTCACCGCGTTGAAGAACACCCGGCCGCCCTGCAGACCTGAGGAAGAGGAGGAGGAGAAGGAAAATAGCTAAAAGGCTTTGTACGCAGAGTTTCTGCAGGTTTCACCAAGTCAAATGATTGACTTTTCAAGACCATAATGAATGCAATATAAGACCTTTCTCACAACATCAACTAAGCCTTAAGTTTTTTCAAGCCAAGTATCGCTAAACTTGCACTTCCCCAAAGATGAAGAATAAAATCTGTGTCAAGTCTGCGGTACAATCCAAAAGAGACTTGTGTCAATAAAGCGAAAGCTGAGCTATATATTAAAAAAACATTAGCGTTTGTGAGTTTTATGGATAAAACCATCCATCTATCTTCGCCCGCTTATCCGGTCGCGGGGTTAGCAGCTCCAGCAGGAGACCCCAAACTTCCCTTCCCCAAGCCACATTAACTAGCTCCAACTGGAGGTTCCCGAGGCGTTCCCAGGCCAGGTTGGAGATGTAATCCCTCCACCTAGTCCTGGGTCTTCCCCGAGGCCTCCTCCCAGCAGGACGTGCCTGGAACACCTCCCTAGGGAGGCGCCCAGGATAAAACCAAGTTACAATAATGTAAGCCATTGGAAAAAAAACCTGAGGAACACACTTCATTATGTCAGAAAGAACAATGAGACAGCATTGACGTATAGAAGGTAGGGGACCGGAGGCTAACCCGGACGTGAGATCAGGACTTCAGCTCTCAATTACATCAATATTGCAATGATTTATGGATCCACGTATTATTAAGTCCAACTAAAGCCTCAGACCTGAGGGAGTTGTAGATTTCGACAGCAAAAGAAACGTGGACCTGGATGCTTTCTCTCCTCTAGCTGTGTGTGAGCTTGGATGTGTGTGTGTTTCAGTGTAAAGCTTGTAAAGTTTGATCAAGTCAGAGAGACGGCTCCGGTGTGTTCAGCTACCTGGCTGAGGGTCGCAGTAGTCTACCGTGTAGCCCTCCAGCTGCATCAGCTCCTGGGGCTCGGCCTTCTTCTCTCGGTAGCTGCACATGGCAAATGTGTACTGACTCACCTGCAACACACACACACACACACACACGTCTTGTTTTGTTTACAACTCAAAAGATATAGTTTAAGGCCACAGAGTAGAGAAGAAAGTAGAACATATTTACTTAACATATTCATTTAATACCTACAAATAAATACACACACTTGGATGGGGTTGAGGTCAGAGCTCTGTGCAAACGAGTGGAGTTCTTCTACAAAAAAACTGGGAAATGTCTTTATTGACTTCTCTTTGTGCAAGTGGACAATGGACAGGAATGTCTTTTGTCAACTTATTTGTGTATGTCCACGGTTGTGTTTTTATTACAGTACGTGTCCCTCCTTCCCGCTTTTCCTCAGATAAAAACATTTGATTGCAAAAAAAGCACAATAGACAGGGACGTCCAATACCTGCAAATATTGACCTTATTTTCTGTTTTTCTACATATAATAATGTTCTCACATGTTCCTTACATTGTACACGTGAGCAGATGTTTTACTTCCTGCAGCCATCTTGGTTTGATAGAGTGAATAAAGCTGTAGCGGAACATTTTCACACCCTCAGGATAGAAGAGTCTTTGAGGATTGTTGTCAAACACATAATCAGGCAGAATGAATAAATATGGAAGATACTCAGCCTAGAGATTCTAGCTTTTGACACCTTTTAAGGACTTTGGATCTGTAGCAGAGGGGAAAACACAGACTAGTACTACTTCACAAAGAAAAGACTGAACTTGAATGTAAACGTCCGCCCTTAGACTCAACGATCCTGAGTGTTCCCTCAGGGCTCAGAAAGTGAAAAACAGCTGAAGTGAATAAGTGTAAATGGGAATTTAAGAGACCTAAATTCAATTAACTTTGCTTCAGCAGGACTCTTTTGCTCGGGCGAGGTGTAAAAACCTTTTCAAGGAGAGAGACTGAAATGAGATGATTGTCTTCAATAACGTGGGGGGAAAACCATTTTTTTTATTTTACCTCTATTGCCTCTCTTAAAACTGCAAAATCAAAAAAGGAAAAAAAAAAAATAGGAGCACATTGAGGACATTTTTATCTGAAAGCTGAAGGTTGGATCTAATGCATCCCAAATACACACAAACGTCTGTTTAATAAGGCTGTTCATATTTGCACTGATGCTGGAGCTGTTAAAACCCATGCTTGATCTTTTCAACAGTCTACCAACGTCAGACAGACGCTGTACATGTGATGTAAGTTGTACTTTTATCTCTCATCTTAGTCTCATCCGTTTCTTACCTGAACAAGGACAAAATATCTTTTTTTCCAGCGTTTCCAGACTCTCTGTCCCAGAGCGTACAGGTACCTGAAACACAAACATTTTTTTTTAACAGTATATTACTGAACCAGATATAGTCATGTGTTGCAGTCTCTCCAAATGTGAGGATTTGCTGCTTTTCTCAGTTTTTAAATCACTGCTAAGTGAATGTCTTTAGGTGTCAAAGCGTTTGGTAGGAATATACAAGACCACTGAAGATGCTGACTAGGACTCTGGGAAACTGTGATGGACATTGTGTTTGACTATTATCTGCTAATTTAGACCAAAAAATGATGTGGAAGCGCTGTTGGCTCTTTGTGGTGAACACATACACGTGTCTTTTAGATACTTCAGGTCAGGGGGGCGTAGGTGTAATTTCAGAAGTGAGTGGCACAGACTGTTCAGGAGGATGATTTTTATTGAAAGATCCTCTTCCATTTGTCTCTCCAAATTGGGAATTCAGGGTAGCCTAGATTTCATTTCTGATGGAAACACTGACATTTCCATAAACCGTTTCATACAGTTTTACTGCTGCATCTTGGCCAATGGGAGACCTGCTAACATTTGAACTGGCCACACGGAGGCAGAGCCATTTTTCACATTTGAATCCATTGCTAACAAGGGCGCTGGAAGTATTTTGTTGAAAGGGGGTGCAGTGCATATATGTGTGGGGTTGTGTGTGTGTTTGGGGGAGGGCTTAACGTGAATAACATACACACATGCCTACATATGGTCCGTTCAAGTCAACTCAGACCTGGCCCCACATACCCGTGTCTGCTATGCTTTGCTTCAAGAAAATAAAAAAACACAAATTTCCTTCAAAAACAAATCAACATGTTGGGACTGACAAAGGTCTCCATCAGGGTCATCGTCAGCCCTGCTGAAGACATTAAAAACATTGTTTAATGTAGTATATTAGCCACTCAGAATATAAAAAAAAAAAAAGTGATTGCAATTCAGGCACACTTGAAGAAATAAAATGATCTGCAATATAAATGCACAATTATGATTTTTAGTTTTCTTGGATAATCCAAATTCTACCAAAATCTGTTTTTTTAAATTCCTTCTAGGTAGGTATTGTCTTACGCTCATTACTTAGAATTAAAAACCACTATTGATATATTGATAGCGAAATACAGAGATTATAAAGACAACATGAGCAGCTTCCACCATTGGTTTCAATTGAAGTAATTCTAAAACGTGACCGGTAAGATGGCCGCCTGATGGCTCCATCCTGGAATAGCAAGTCAGAATTACAGGTCACATCTATTGTTTGTATCTTTAGTTGCAACACATGGGGTCATTTTTAATCACAATATAAAATAAGGGCAGTTTGATTTTGCACAAACCATACAGGGTGCCTTGGATTGTTTTTCTAGTTTTTTGAGGAAACTTGCATTTTATATTTTTTGAGGCCTTATTCACCCCGTGCAATGAGCCTTTCACAAGACAGACACAAATAATGGGAAGACAATGAAGAACAAAAAAAGAAACAAAAAGGAGGAAGGATTGACAGTTTAATCGATAATAAATATAACTGTGGTCCCTTGTGTGGCTATGCAGGCAATACTTTTAATAATCCAAGGGAATGAGGCATTTAACTTGAAGGTACAAATAAAAACAACAGAACAAAGAATTCAATTAAGCACACAAATTTAAAATTGCGGGAAGCATTTATCTACATTTCTTTTACTCTTGACACCTTCCAGCAGATCTGTTCCAGTACAGTTATGTTGAAATGGAGACTTTGAAGATACCAAGCAGTCTGTTCAGGCAGCAGGTGACACTTCTGACATATGATGTTAATATTATTTCAACGCAAAACAACAACCAGGATCCGATTCTATCAGGATCGATTTGAAAGCTCATTGATGCGCGTCCTCATTATTTTTCTATCACAGTGTATTGCACCGCATTATGCCACCACTCCCGCAGCTGTGGACGTTATTAACACATTCATTTCCTCCCCCAATGTGAAAGTAAGAAGGAGAAAAGTAATGAGTCCCGAGCCGAGCGAGGCAGTGACACGGACAGCCGCTCGTTGAAGACGTCTCGAGGAAAATGGAAGAATGACCAGCGTGGCCTCTCAATCAATGGCTGCTCCCCGGGCCTCCTGAAGCGTGGGATACAGGCAAGTGCAAGTGAGGAAAATCAATCGATGGTGAGACCTCTTTCTTCAGCCCTGCCGCCCGCCCTTAAAGAAAAGGCCTCCAGTCAAGGCTGCGCCGCGTCTGGCCAGGACAATCTGGGCCATTCTGCACGACTCCGGGTTAACATGTGGCACCGCTCGGCGGCCCACTTGTGAAAAATGATTTTGGCCGTCCGTCCTCCTGCAAGGTTTCAAACATCCATTCAGCCTGCACAACGCCACGGTGATGGACTGCAGACTCCAAAGAGTTCACTGCAGGCATTTACCAGTCCTTACTGCAAAAAAAAACATCTTTAACTGGTCATTTAGCTAGATATTCAGACTTTAAGCTTTTTTTTTTTCTTTTTTTTTAACAGAGTGATTGACATTGGACTTATTTTATTAATAAAACCGTCTAAAATGACTAAAAATAAATCTGAAGACAGATCACTGCCTCTGAGTCAATCATTTGTGTTTTACAGGCTCACAACATGGTAGAATAAAAAAAAAAATTCAAGCCTAGATATCAGAGTAAATGATCGGCAACAACGGAGATTATTCATAGTGGCAGAAATTCCCATTGTTTCGTAGAATATTTTCTTACTGTTTTGAATTGATTTCCACCATTTTTTTTGTAGGTCTACTTGATTATAAGATAGGAAAAAAGGCTTGGTGAAACTGGCAGAATTATACTTAATATAAAGTCAAGTTTAGTTTTCTGTAGATTTAAAAATCTTATCAGATTGGCTAATTTTTCCATCTTTTTAAATAAAAGAACATATATATTTTTTATTAATAATGATGCGATCAACTCGTAAGCTATACATTGTTATTTTTTGTTTGACCAACAGACAAAGTTATTTCATGCAAAAGGTCCACATATATAGTTTCTGCACCAAATTGGTCTTTAATTGGTAGATATTTTTTTACTGGTTTCAATGGAGTCATTTCCTCTGGTGAAGGGAGATAGGGACAAACTCCATTATAATGAGTTATTTACATTCCCTTAAAAAGAAAAAGTAAGTTTTCGGTTATAAAATCTCCAAATTCCCCGTGTCCCCGCCCCCCCACTCCTGAAAGCCAACCTCCGTATTACCAGACTATTCTGTTAAAAAGAACCTGTTGTGTTATGCTTCTGGATTTCATAAAATATCCCAAAGTCATGAAAATCCTAAGCCATCGACCGCAGGCGGCACTGGTGATCAAAGTAAGATCAAGCGATCCCTTCCAATCCGAGGTATCGGCACGACTCCAAACAGGATGAAGGATGATTATTATATCCGGGATTTAATGATCGCAACCGAAGACAAAATGTGTTAAGTGCTCTCAGTTTGAAACGTAACGATGAAAACAGACCCAGTTCCTTCATGTGAAGAACCTCACGGCTGCAGGAGACAGACCAAAACATAGCTTCACTGTCAAAATGCAAGACAATATTAAATGTGTTCGATAGCGGTCTGTGAATCAAAATTGGCCTCTTTTGTCCCTTTTTTCACTCTGAAAGTAAAAATGTCTCCCTGCATCTGCCAGCCTTTTAAAGCTTTTACGGTCTGATCCCAGGAAAACAAAGGCAAATAATACAATAAAACTATTTCCTGCTTGTCCTCTTTGAGCAGCATAAATATCCAGTGTCAGTTGGCCTGGATGAGTCTTTTTGGTAATCTTGAAATGTGAATTTTTTTTTTTTTTTTTAAATCAGAAATGCAGCATGCTGTTGCAAATTGTTGCTGTTGTGTTAGTCTTTGGATCAAAGACTAACAGTGAAAACAGCTTCACATAACCTAAATGGGGGAAAAAATAAAACACAGGATGACACCTTTCAGCAGGTGGATCACACATTGTGTCTTTTATAAATCAGAAATGACAGAAAGATAACATTAAGAAGAGATAGGTGATTTACAGGGAGACTAACACTGACCCCTTGTGGAGGGTTTTGAAAACTGCACCACATCTGCGTGCTTTATTCTCCTGATATCAGAGCTGACTGACTCCCGCAGTGTTTATTATAGAAACAGAGTCTGTGGGCTCCTGCAGGAGGCTGTTAGGACGAAAAGGGATGTCAAGAAGGGAAAACTGAGGAGGAAACATCCAGCAGAGCCCCTCAGACTCCCAGATATCCTCCTCTGCAGTCACATTCACTTAATTGTAGTCTCGCATTGCCAGACCTTCCTGCACAGCGCTGCGGAGGAGGGTCTGGCTAGTCCACACAGCATTCTGGGATGAGAGTAAAACATGTTCAGGTTTATTGGCATTTCTTTAAACCAAACACAATTGTCTTTGCGCCCGACGCAACAACGGTGCGTCTGCAAAATGGCCTCAGGAAGGAGCTTGTTTTGGTGGAACGTGTACATTCAAAAGATGTTTTAAAGTGCAGTGACTATTTGCATGTATTTAGGTCTGTGTGTGTGTGGATGTACAGTATGTATAATAATAATAATACATTTTATTTAAAGGCGCCTTTCTTGGCACTCAAGGACGCCGCACAGGGAATTCATATATTAAAAACAGCAAAACAAAACATATACTATACATAATAAAACAGCAAAACAAATACTATACAGCATACATATGTAGCCATGCACACACTTTTATACATGTTTCATATTCCCTTTTCATTTAATTTCAATTATTAGGCCTACTATTATTATTATTATTTTTTTTTTTTTTCTATACACAAATCACAACTGCACTGACAATTGTTGCTTAAAAAAAATTGCTAATTAACAGTTTTGGAGGAAAAAAGTAAACATAAAAAAATAAAACCAAAAACTCAGATTGGACACAGTCTAGCTAACGGTCTGGATTTACCCTGCAGAGATCTGAGGAGCAGTTCAGGGGGGGGTAGATGTAACTTTTAGCATCTGTGAGTAGTGTATTGAACATGATCTTTGATCCTGCTGTTCTCTCTGGCATCCAAACACCTCAAACAGAACAAAAATATTCATGTATATACACTATCAGTACACACACACACACACACACACACACACACACACACACACACACACACACACACACACACACACACACACACAGAGTTTGTATATCAGGCTTTGCTGCCATCTTCTGGCAGAAAGTCAGAACTACACAACATACACGCTGCTTCAATAGGAGTTGTACCTCCAAGTCATTTACAGTGAGAGCAGGCCCCGATGCTGAGCTTTCAGTTCAGATTGTGATTGGAGTTACAGCCGAACACCAAATCAACAACACTCTGAAATCTGTAATCAAATCATCTAAAATCTCTTATTGAGGGATTGACAACGATCAAGTAAGATTTATCTGAGGTTAAACCCCTGATGGATGAGTGCAGCAGGGAGCTCATTTCACATTTTATCTGTTTGATGAAAAGTTAAAACTATAAAATGTATTCATCTTTAATAAACTTGTTAGTTTTGAGTTTAAAGTACTTTCATCAGTAGAATGTATACTTTGTGTTAATTAGAGCTGCAAAGATTAATCGATTAGTTGTCAACTTTTAAATTAGTTGCCAGCTATTTTAACCATTGATTATAAATCGGTTTGAATCATGTTTTTATGGAAAAAGAAAAAAGATTCTATTGATTCCAGCTTCTTAAATGTTAATATGTTCTAGTTTCTTCTCTCCTCTGTGACAGTAAACTGAATATAGTTGTGGACAAAACAAGACATTTGAGGACGTCATCTTGGGTTTTGGGAAACACTGATCCACATTTTTCTCCATTTTCTGACATTTTATACAAACAAATGGATTATATTAGAAAGAAAAAAGACGGATTAATCAACAATGAAAATAATCGTTAGCCCCGGTTGTAAAAATATTGTCATGGGACATCATCTTGTCCCGTCTTTCCCTGTCCTGAGTGGAGTGTTGTGTCTTGTCGTGTCCTGTCCGATCGTGTTGTGCCCTGAAGTGTCATGTCTTGCCCTGTCCTATTGTGTCTTGTCCTTAAGTGTCATGTCTTGCCCTGTCCTGTTGTCTTGTCCTTAAGTGTCATGTCTTGCCCTGTCCTATTGTGTCTTGTCCTTAAGTGTCATGTCTTTCCCTGTCCTGTTGTCTTGTCCTTAAGTGTCATGTCTTGCCCTGTCCTATTGTGTCTTGTCCTTAAGTGTCATGTCTTTCCCTGTCCTGTTGTCTTGTCCTTAAGTGTCATGTCTTGCCCTGTCCTATTGTGTCTTGTCCTGAAGTGTCATGTCTTGTCCTGTCCTGTTGTTTCTTGTCCTTAAGTGTCATGTCTTGTCCTTAAGTGTCATGTCTTGCCCTGTCCTATTGTGTCTTGTCCTGAAGTGTCATGTCTTGTCCTGTCCTGTTGTGTCTTGTCCTGAAGTGTCATGTCTTGCCTTGTCCTGTTGTCTTGTCCTTAAGTGTCATGTCTTGCCCTGTCCTGTTGTGTCTTGTCCTGAAGTGTCATGTCTTGCCCTGTCCTGTTGTCTTGGCCTTAAGTGTCATGTCTTGTCCTGTCCTGTTGTGTCTTGTCCTTAAGTGTCATGTCTTGTCCTGTCCTGTTGTGTCTTGTCCTTAAGTGTCATGTCTTGTCCTGTCCTGTTGTGTCTTGTCCTTAAGTGTCATGTCTTGTCCTGTCCTGTTGTCTTGTCCTTAAGTGTCATGTCTTGCCCTGTCCTGTTGTCTTGTCCTTAAGTGTCATGTCTTGTCCTGTCCTGTTGTGTCTTGTCCTTAAGTGTCATGTCTTGTCCTGTCCTGTTGTTTCTTGTCCTTAAGTGTCATGTCTTGTCCTGAAGTATCATGTCTTGTCCTGTCCTGTTGTGTCTTGTCCTTAAGTGTCATGTCTTGTCCTGTCGTCTTGTCCTTAAGTGTCATGTCTTGCCCTGTCCTGTTGTGTCTTGTCCTTAAGTGTCATGTCTTGCCCTGTCCTGTTGTCTTGTCCTTAAGTGTCATGTCTTGCCCTGTCCTGTTGTGTCTTGTCCTGAAGTGTCATGTCTTGCCCTGTCCTGTTGTGTCTTGTCCTTAAGTGTCATGTCTTGCCCTGTCCTGTTGTGTCTTGTCCTTAAGTGTCATGTCTTGTCCTGTCCTGTTGTGTCTTGTCCTTAAGTGTCATGTCTTGCCCTGTCCTGTTGTGTCTTGTCCTTAAGTGTCATGTCTTGTCCTGTCCTGTTGTCTTGTCCTTAAGTGTCATGTCTTGCCCTGTCCTGTTGTCTTGTCCTTAAGTGTCATGTCTTGTCCTGTCCTGTTGTTTCTTGTCCTTAAGTGTCATGTCTTGTCCTGAAGTGTCATGTCTTGTCCTGTCCTGTTGTGTCTTGTCCTTAAGTGTCATGTCTTGCCCTGTCGTCTTGTCCTGAAGTGTCATGTCTTGCCCTGTCGTCTTGTCCTTAAGTGTCATGTCTTGCCCTGTCCTGTTGTCTTGTCCTTAAGTGTCATGTCTTGTCCTGTCCTGTTGTGTCTTGTCCTTAAGTGTCATGTCTTGTCCTGTCCTGTTGTTTCTTGTCCTTAAGTGTCATGTCTTGTCCTGAAGTGTCATGTCTTGTCCTGTCCTGTTGTGTCTTGTCCTTAAGTGTCATGTCTTGCCCTGTCGTCTTGTCCTGAAGTGTCATGTCTTGCCCTGTCCTGTTGTCTTGTCCTTAAGTGTCATGTCTTGTCCTGTCCTGTTGTGTCTTGTCCTTAAGTGTCATGTCTTGTCCTGTCCTGTTGTGTCTTGTCCTTAAGTGTCATGTCTTGTCCTGTCCTGTTGTCTTGTCCTTAAGTGTCATGTCTTGCCCTGTCCTGTTGTCTTGTCCTGAAGTGTGATGTCTTGTCCTGTCCTGTTGTGTCTTGTCCTTAAGTGTCATGTCTTGTCCTGTCGTCTTGTCCTTAAGTGTCATGTCTTGCCCTGTCCTGTTGTGTCTTGTCCTTAAGTGTCATGTCTTGCCCTGTCCTGTTGTGTCTTGTCCTTAAGTGTCATGTCTTGCCCTGTCCTGTTGTGTCTTGTCCTGAAGTGTCATGTCTTGCCCTGTCCTGTTGTGTCTTGTCCTTAAGTGTCATGTCTTGCCCTGTCCTGTTGTGTCTTGTCCTGAAGTGTCATGTCTTGCCCTGTCCTGTTGTGTCTTGTCCTTAAGTGTCATGTCTTGTCCTGTCCTGTTGTGTCTTGTCCTTAAGTGTCATGTCTTGCCCTGTCCTGTTGTCTTGTCCTTAAGTGTCATGTCTTGCCCTGTCCTGTTGTCTTGTCCTTAAGTGTCATGTCTTGCCCTGTCCTGTTGTCTTGTCCTTAAGTGTCATGTCTTGTCCTTAAGTGTCATGTCTTGCCCTGTCCTGTTGTGTCTTGTCCTGAAGTGTCATGTCTTGCCCTGTCCTGTTGTGTCTTGTCCTTAAGTGTCATGTCTTGCCTGGTCCTGTTGTGTCTTGTCCTGAAGTGTCATGTCTTGCCCTGTCCTGTTGTGTCTTGTCCTTAAGTGTCATGTCTTGCCCTGTCCTGTTGTGTCTTGTCCTTAAGTGTCATGTCTTGCCTGGTCCTGTTGTGTCTTGTCCTTAAGTGTCATGTCTTGCCTGGTCCTGTTGTGTCTTGTCCTGAAGTGTCATGTCTTGTCCTGTCCTGTTGTGTCTTGTCCTGAAGTGTCATGTCTTGCCCTGTCCTGTTGTGTCTTGTCCTGAAGTGTCATGTCTTGCCCTGTCCTGTTGTGTCTTGTCCTGAAGTGTCATGTCTTGCCCTGTCCTGTTGTGTCTTGTCCTGAAGTGTCATGTCTTGCCCTGTCCTGTTGTGTCTTGTCCTGAAGTGTCATGTCTTGTCCTGTCGTGTGCCGTTGTGTCTTGTCCTGTCCTGCCCTGTTGTGTCATGTCTTGTCCTGTCGTGTCATGTCCTTTCTTGCCCTGTCGTGTCCTGTCTTGCCTTGCCCTGTCCTGCCCTGTCTTGTCATGTCTTGCCCTGTCTTGTCATGTCTTGCCCTGTCTTGTCATGTCTTGCCCTGTCTTGTCATGTCTTGCCCTGTCTTGTCATGTCTTGCCCTGTCTTGTCATGTCTTGTCCTGTCCTGTTGTGTGCTCTCGTGTTTTGTCTTGTCATGTCCTGTCTTGTCCTGTCTTTCCCAGTCCTGTCTTGCACAGTGTTGTCCTATCCTGTTGTGTCCTGTTGTGTCTTGCCCTGTCCTGGCAGTAGAAAATGCAATAACGTTGGTTAATATCGTGTTTGCGATGAACGATAAATAAACAGATATTAACGTGTACTCAGTTCTGCTGCTTTCAGTATTCTGCTAAAAAACAATTGCTTGTTGAATTTAAAACAAATGAAAGGAAATCTTTTCCAAGATTCTTTTATTGAACAAATTGAACATTGAATTGAATATAAAAGGAAGTATTACAAAAAGAATGAGTTATATTTTAAAATATGTCTTAAGCGTGCATTGTATCAATGTGTATAGCGCCAGTTAGAGAGAGCATCCTCTCCAGCTGTATTGCTGTGTGGGGCGGAAGCTGCACTCAATACAACAGGAAAGCCCTGCAGCGCATAGTGAACACAGCTGGAAGGATCATTGGTGCTTCACTTCCCTCCCTGAAGGACATTTACACCTCCCACCTCACCCGCAAGGCCACCACAATTGTGAGCGATGTAAGTCACCCCGTTCACTACTTGTTTGACCAACTGCCCTCTGGGAAGAGGTCCAGAAGCCTGCGCTCCCGCACCACCAGACTCACTAACAGCTTCATACACCAGGCTGTTAGGATGCTGAACTCTCTCCCCCCTCTCCCCCCTTCACCCTCAGTCACATAACATCCTGGACTTTGGACCCACAGTGGCCACCTTGCACTACTCCACTGTACACTTGCACACTTTGACACTTTGACTTTTTGCACTATATTGACTGTCCACTGTATGCACAATTGCACATCTTCAAATTTAAATCCTGCGGCTCTTATTTCCTTCATTGTATGTGCCTTCTTATTTTTACTTTTTATATTGTTTACTTAAATGTTATGTTTGTCCGTGTAAAATATGTCTTGTCTCCACCGTGGGATAGAGGAAACGCAATTTCGATTTCTTTGTATGTCTTGACATGTGAAGAAATTGACAATAAAGCTGACTTTGACTTTGACTTTTTGAGTTAATATGGCGGTGCCGATAATAAAACGATATATTGCGCAGCCCTAATTTGGATCCTAGATTGCAGCACTGTTTTCCTCTTGGTGTGAACAGACCTGGAGTCAATCCTTCCGCCCATCCTCAGTCTCTTATCTTACTAAGCGTTATCTAAATGAAAGCGCCGTTTGTTAGAAAATATGTATATCCTCGTGTGTTTGTTCTCCGAGCTCGCCACTGCTTTCAGAATCTACTCACAGGGTCAAGCCTGATGATAAGATTCAAACTGAAAAACTAACCTCATCGCATTTGTTTCACAACACACACCTTCTTCCATTTGCCCGCTAAATTGTTTTAAAACTGGTCCCCATGCCCTATTAAACACTCTTCCTCCCTGCATTCGTGTATCTAAGCTTCCCCAGATGGAGGACTTCGCCCAGCTGTCTCAGCCACCTCTCATATGAAGGCGAGGCGACAATCATTCAACAATTTTTGGCACAGCTGCCATGGTTTATGTACTCCAGCTGTGTCTCACGCCTCTTATGCGCCACAGTTGCCAAAAAAATGTCAGCAAAAGGACACACCTGTGCATCCTCGCTCATAGCTACACCTATGAGCCTCCTCTCTCCTTGAGATGCATTTCAAGAAATGAGACGCCCTTCAAGAGGGCACACTGAGACCAGTTTCCGGGTCACAGGCAGGAGGAGAGAGAGAGAGAGACGACGAGCCACAAAACAGAGTTATCATCTCACTATCACTAGATTAGATTATACTTTATTCATCCCACAGTAGGGAAATTCCCTTGTTACAGCAGCAGCGGTTTCCACAATAAAAGCAAAAAAAACAATCAAGTGAACACACAAACAGGCAAACAACAATGAGACAATGAGCAGAAGGTATAGAATGAATGTAAAGTGGCGTCAAATAAAAGGTATTGTAAAGTGCGGTTGCCATAGTACAAAAAACAATATTGCAGTGTAAGTAAGTGACGTTAAAATTAAACTGAATATGTAATTAAATAATATAGAAAAAGTAGGTAACCCTAATATAAATTATATTGACCTGTGACCATAAATAATGTAATTGTAAAGGAAAAATATAAATACAAATAATAAAGATATACAGAGAGTGTGTGGAGTAAATGAAAAAGCTAGTGTGGTCACTAGGGGTGGGGGGAAATAATCTATACAGTATGGTATTACAATATTTTCTGTGGCAATACAGTATTGATACACAGATAACAAGTATTAATCTGTTATATATGTGTTGGTTAGTTTGTCTGCTTGACAATCCCATTATGCGGCAATAACATTGAAGTGAGATGAACAAAGACGTCGACAAAGTTTTTGTGGACATGATTTGAAATTGGGAAAAAAGGTAATAAATTGCAATAATATAGTATTGTGTCATAAGTGTCGTGATGATATCGTAGCGTGAGGCCTCTGCTGAGTCCCACCACTAGTGATCACATCCTCAGACTGAGCTAGCTGTTTCTGCTTCCTGTATTTGACCAGCAGGTGAAGCTGTCCGCCTGCACAAGTGTCCAACGAGACTCTGACGTGGTGGAATTTCCAGAAACACCATGTTGTGGTAAGACGAGACAAAAGACACAGCTCAGACTACTCCTGCTCATTCGTGGGTCACAGGTCAGTTGGAGTGAATATCTGGCCAGCGTCTAATAAATCTAACCTTTTCATGCATGATTTGTCTCTGTGCAGATTCAGGGAGTGTAGACAGCTGCATGATAAGGGAATGTGTGGTTTCAGGACTGTCCAATTTTGGAGGTTGGTGGAGAGTAGAGATGTTTCCGATTGCGATGTTCCTACCGAGACCTTCCTCCACAGCGCTGTGGAGGAGGGTGCTGCTAGTCCACACAGCATTTTGGGACGGGAGAAAAATGAGCTCTGGTTTATTGGCAATTATTTAAACCAAATCACAATCGTCATGGGCAACGATATGCGCCGTACAGAGCAACGGCGCCTCTGCAAAATAGTCTCGGGAAAGAACTTGTTAAATTTTTTTGGGTCTTGTATTACTTCTTTGCATGGTTGCATAGTGCAAGAAGATGGCTTTAATCTGTGTTGCTTGCCTGTGTTTCCTTGCTTTCATGGCTTTTTGTACCTAATGTGGATGCTGTTTATGTGTAACTGTTCTAATGTCTTGCTGCTTCCTGCTGCTCTGGTCTCAAAGCATCTGGCCAAAAGACTACAGTTGAGAATTAGGTAGCTGGCTAACATTTGCACGTTTATAGAAATGTTGATTAATGGGCATCGTCCAGTAGCATTCAACCTTGCTCCTGCGGACGTCTCTTCCTTGTTGCTTCAAATGATCTGGGTTTAACCTTCATTTGTCTTGGATTTAAACAGAATTTTGACTGTTTTTCCAGGATCTGGCGACTCTGTGGAGTAGTGGTTCCTAAACTTTTTCATGTCAGGGACCCCTAAACTAAAACAAATTTCACCACGGACCCCCATTTGATAAGATTTTGTCCCCCATCTGGGACCAAAGTAAGCAACGCAGTCATACATTGTTACTTATGGATAGAATAATAGCAAAAATAAATGATTCCCCTTTTTGCTGGGGTCCCCTGGAACCCCGTGAAGGACCCCTAGGGCCCCCTGGAGCCCACTTTAAAAAACTGTGCTGTAAAGAACGAGACCCTTTGACCCCTGCAGACTCACCCGCTGTGCTTCATGTTGGGGGGTTTGTCCATGCGGACAGCCAGCTTGATCTTTAGCTCTGTGTCCTGGCTGTTCTTGGGGACGACCATCCGGTGGAACTCGGCCTGCTTCGGCCCGTTCGTAGTTGGATTCATGATCACCTGAGGGGGGGGGGGGCAATAAGGAGGAGAGCAGAGATTGGTCAGCAAGTAGAAGCACTTCCGCCCCTTAGTTACAGTTACTATGTTGAGTTAACTGTCAGGTCAGTTTTAGGCTTTGGAGATAAAACAATATACCATTCACATGATCAGGATACTGAGTGTCTCTGTTACAGATCCCCACATTAAGGTTTTTGTTGGAGACATGCACCGACGCTATCAGTTTTTCGTGACACAGCAGGCCCTGGCTTCATGTTTCCTTCAAAACAAATGAGCCTAATAAGGTCCATCCACTGGAGGGATACAGATTTTAAATTTAGGGGAAAAGAGAAAGTTGTGATTGTTGCACTCAGAAGGAGGCTATGTCACTACGTTTTTCCCTTAAAACACACATTTTGATGGTTATTAGTGGTGGAAATGTAATCCAAAATCCCACATCAGAGAATTCCTGGTTGTGTTGCATTTTCATCTTCACAACAGACAGAAAACAGCAGCTGTGAGCTCGGCAAGAGTCTGCTAACTGGCAGCCAGAGCTCATTGTATTGACCTGTATTTGTTTTCAGTGTCCTCCATCTGTCCGCTTTCACACACACACACACACACACACACACACACACACACACACACACACACAGAGAGAGAACTGTCTGCCTTTATCTCATCTTGTGTGTGAATCATGTTGAAGGACGTCTGAGACTTTCTGAACTTGCTGACTTCGCCCCTCATCATCCAATCAGAATCAATCAGTTGGTAGTTTCATTTGTATTTATTTCTGCTAACCGTGTGAGTACATTCGAGCAATATCAAGCAAACTGTGTGTCTCTCTGTCTCTGCCACCGCTTTAACAACTTAATGAAGACAGCAATGTTTTCAGTAAGTTCAACTGCCTTTCACTGACCACTGGTAATGCAAACGCTGCTTTTCAACAAGTTGACCAGTGTCTTATCTGTGGAGAACATTTCATTATTTCCAAATCCTAACTTCAGACCTCAAAATCAATCCACATCAAAAATCAGCGGTGGACTGTACTGCGCTGCAGAGGAGGGTCTGGCTGGTCCACACAGCATTCCAGGATGGGAGAATAACATGATCTGGCTTATTGGCATTTCTTTAAACCAATCACAATCATCTTGGGCGGGATTAAACGCCGGACGGAGCCACGATGCCGCTGCAAAATGGCCTCGGGAAGGAACACGGAAAAAAATAAATCCACCGGAGTTTAAAATTACAACACAAAGAAAGAGGAAGGTGACAGGACATGCGGCTGACAAGAGGCGGCACCGGAGCAATCCCAGAAGTGGAATGTCGTTGATATAGATTAAGGGTAGACGGACTCTTACTCGGCCCAGCTCCTTGTCCTCCAGAGCCAGGACCCCAGTGCTCTCTGTAAACAGCTTCACTTTGACCGAGGGCAGAGGGTGAGTCGTGGTGAAGTCCCCTGAGTCCCCACCTGAAAGAGAGAAAAGAAAGAAAGAAATTCTCTTTACAGCTGGCAGACACTGTGGGTTTTATTAATCCAGCCTGAGCATGCAACTCTTTTGCTCACACAAATCTACAAATATGTATGGTTGTACTGAATGGTTTTGTCTACCAACACGACCACGTCTGCAACAATGTTGACAAAGGAGAGAAAGGCAGCAATTCTTCCATGAAAAGAAAGTAAGATTCTGAAAAAACAAGAAAAGTCTGCAGATCGATGAACGATGCACAGTAAGGTCTGTGTGTTCTGCTGCAAAGCTCAGTTTTAAATCACAGCACAGCCTCAGTCAAGGCAACAATTTTAGCCCAAACACGTAAATTATTACTGCTTTAATATTAAAACAAGCTCACTAAAGGTTATAACAGATTGTTTGACAGCAGCCATGTGGGAAATCCTGACTGAAAAACTGTTCAAACTGCAGATAAAAAGCCTCTTTTACACAGGGAATCTGCAATAGTTCTGGATTACGCAGGCTTTGCTTTTTTAAACTGACCCAAACCTCGCCTGATGAAGCCCCAGCCTGTGAGTTTAGATGGGTGCTGGCGTTCCAGAAGCAAAAGTTTAATGGAAAAAAAAAGGAAAAACAGCAACAATTCCACCATGAACAGGCTGTGTGAAAGGGCCAAAAGTTTCTGACCTGCCAGACATCCAAACGTATTAAGATCATTGATCGTTCTGGGCCATATGGCAGAAATACGGGCCGATTCTAAAATAAGCAGGAGGTCGACCAATTTACGGTCAAAGTTGGGCTTATTCCATGGAAACTTTGCCCACAACCTTGTAATGTCACGTCTTAGTCACAGATCCCGTGGCAGTGAGCAGTCCCATCAGTGTCGGCTGTTATGAACAATTACTTATTGTTCACCTTGCAGAGACTTTAATGGAGCAGAGGCTTCATCTCAGGATGACTGAACGTGGCCATTATACATACTGGGAGCCACGCGCCGCTGATTACATGCTTTTATTTCAAAACAGCGTGTCTGTGTGTTGGCGTGTGTTGTGCACAAATGACAAGTGACCCCTTCACTTGCTGAGGGCGAGAAGCAATGCCAAGCTCCATATTCAGTTTCCCCAGTTTCCAAGGCAACATTGTGCGAAAAGGTGTGTTCACTTCACACACACAGCATTTTTCGCAGTAATCGCAGACAACCGATCTGTAAGACAGACAAAAGACACCGATTAAACCAGCTCTGCCTTCATGTATGAACGGACCTGTGAGAAATATGTAAACGTTAGTGATAACATGATGATGACTGTTATTACGATTTCATTTTGTGTCTCTGGACCTTGAGACTGAAAACATTTATAACTCCTGAGGAACCAGCTCCCAGTCCGGGTTGGGGAGTGTTGGTGACTTCTTATAAAAAAATAAATAAATAAATAAAAAAAGCCACTTCATTTCGGGTCAAAAAGCATTGTAACTTCCTTTACTGAGATAATAACCAGTATAATATTTGCGAAACGTTATTAGTAATACATTATATTTCTGCGCTACAGCAAAAAGGAATACGTTCCTGTAATTGCGTTACTTTTGTAACACTGGTCATCGACAAATTTATAAGGTAGGTAACTTAAAGGTATCCGTTAACAGATACGCTGTGAATGTGAAATATAGACATTCTTAGTACTTTGTTAGCATCATTTTGCTAGCCTTAGATTGGTTTCTTATGAGTACTTTTGCATGATCATGAAAAAGCTTCTTGTGCACAAGAAAAACAAAAGATACCCATGTTACTTCAGGGGGCTCCGTAGATTGGCATGGGATTTCTACAGATGACCTCAGTGATACTTGAGAGTTACTATAAGATTTACAATAACCTGATGAGTGTTATGAATTATAGCGCCATGGTCAGAAAAAAAACATGAAAACCTGATTTTGTAAAACAGTTAAAACAGCTGATGCAGCTCAGTCCGTTCTTTAACTGCCCTTTGTTGCTCGGACACTATAATTTCATTGCACTGATTCAACACATTTGTTTGATTTTTTATTACAGGATTTAGTTGTTTGTTGTAGTATAAACTCATATCAACGAGTGTAACATGTAGATTTTATGCACTTTATCATCAGCTCGTGTCTGTCTGTCAGACACATTCGTACCTTGTAGATAAAATTGTTTGGGTTTTCGTTTCTGAAATCTGTTTACAATCCAAATGCTCCGGGCTACATTTGAAACTGAAACCCATTTTAGTTTCACATCGTTTTCTGGAAGAAGGTGAATTAGTTCTTGTGTATGAAGCCATGCCGGAGGTGATGCAGGAGAGAAATAATAAACAAACATGATTTGCATTGGAAAAAGTAACCGATTTAATTCATAAACCTGTTTGATTCTCTTCCTTTTTGCAGTCTCTGCAAGTTAATTTTCATTAGCCTAGAGAAAAACTGACTAAAATAATTATGAGGCTATGTAACACAGGCTTTTGAATGACCCGTCACTTGCACTTTATTTTTTTTTGTATTGTATTACGTTTGTGACTAATTGTGTTTTGATATGTATCATCGTGTATGTTTTATGTAAAGCACTATGTGACCCTTCTCTGTGAAAAGGGCTCTATAAAAACAATGTACTTACAGTATTTTTGTAAATTTGTAATAAACATAAGGAAACAGTTTTGTGGTCCTTTAAACTATTCACAGCCGCTTGACATTTCAGAATAAAGAAGGGTTTTACTAATGAAAAGGTTCTCAGTGATTAAAAAGCCGTTATGCTACAATTGCGACGCTGTAATCACAGCTAATCATGTTGTCCCTGTAATTATAGTTAACTATAATGTCAGTGGGCGGGCGTTTTATTGAAGATGAGGGATGTGAAAATGTGCTGCTGGCTGAAGGTTACAGGAAGACAGTAAAGCCGGGTTTCAACAGAGGATCCCTGTTGACCAACAAGGTTGTCAGGTGACTGTGTGGTCCTCTAATTGGCTCCATTTGGTGATTATGGTGGTCAGAGGGGCTGTCAGGGGGGTGGGAAACACTGGAAGTAGCTGGAGCATGTGAAAGGGCAGCCTCGTTACCGTATGGACCCCCCCAACGACCAAGAGTGTTCATCCCTGAGCGATAATCAGTTGCCAGCAGGCTGCACACACTGTGTTGATCGGCGGTGGAAGAAAAGTAAAGTGAAAATTTCCTCAAGTGAGAGCCAAAGCAGATGCCTGTATCGGCGCTTTCATTGGATGTTCTCTTTATTTGTAAGTGAGTGATGTATTTCACTATTGCATTTTTTAAAGTCCTGCACACTAACTTCCAAGAATAAATGTAATAACTGGCAATGTTTCGGCACTAAACCATGACGGTCTTGTACCATCATGGTCTTGAACCAAAAATTATTGTAAATGTATTCCTGGGTCTCATGTTATCGATGTGCAAAGTATTCTTTTGTTCACTTTTACAGTTCAGAAGTTGCACTCATATGATGCCTTACTTGTCTTCCGTTGTACAACTAGAAAAAGCATTTTGTGCAGAATATCTAAATTGCTAAACTGAATTAAATCCACAAGAAGTTGAAGTAGTGAGAATAGATGGATAAAGTGGGAATGGTTTTAATATGTATGAATTTCATTGACAAGTTGAATAACTTATAATTCTTATAATAATAAAAAAGAAATCTGCTAAAGCTAAACTGGATTGCTGGTTAAAATGTGTAAGAAGAAGGTTAAGTTGTAAGAGAAGTGATAACTGTTCTAATCATATAGCTTTAAAAGTTGAATAATAGCCATATTGTATGAAAGTTGCAGGTGTGGCATAGCAGTGGTAATGGAGTGACATCCATTCGGCACACATCGCGGCACCACGGTGGCAAACGTCTGCATACTGCAGTTCGGTGCGGCTGCTGCATGGCACAAATGTCGTTTTTCTCTGTCTATTTTAGAATTAGTTGTGAAGAGCAAAGCCCTCCTTTACTTTAAATCAAATCAAAAAACTGTCAAAAACATTACTAGAATAACCCACTTCCTTGTCTGGCTGCTGCAATACATATGCAGAGGAGGAATCTCTCCCTCTCTCCCTCTCTGTCTCCCTCTCCCTCTCTGTCTCCCTCTCCCTCTCTGTCTCCCTCTCCCTCTCTGTCTCCCTCTCCCTCTCTGTCTCCTTCTCCCTCTCTCTGTCTCCCTCTCCCTGTCTCCCTCTCTCCCTCTCTCTGTCTCCCTCTCTCCCTCTCTCTGTCTCCCTCTCTCTGTCTCCCTCTCCCTCTGTCTCCCTCTCTGTCTCCCTCTCCCTCTGTCTCCCTCTCTGTCTCCCTCTCCGTCTCCCTCTCTGTCTCCTTCTCCCTCTCTCTGTCTCCCTCTCCCTGTCTCCCTCTCTCCCTCTCTCTGTCTCCCTCTCTCCCTCTCTCTGTCTCCCTCTCTCTGTCTCCCTCTCCCTCTGTCTCCCTCTCTGTCTCCCTCTCCCTCTGTCTCCCTCTCTGTCTCCCTCTCCGTCTCCCTCTCTGTCTCCCTCTCCGTCTCCCTCTCCGTCTCCCTCTCCCTCTCTCTGTCTCCCTCTCTGTCTCCCTCTCCCTCTCTCTGTCTCCCTCTCTGTCTCCCTCTCCCTCTGTCTCCCTCTCCCTCTGTCTCTGTCTCCCTCTCCGTCTCCCTCTCCGTCTCCCTCTCCGTCTCCCTCTCCGTCTCCCTCTCCGTCTCCGTCTCCGTCTCCGTCTCCCTCTCTGTCTCCCTCTCTGTCTCCGTCTCTGTCTCCGTCTCTGTCTCCGTCTCTGTCTCCCTCTCTCCGTCTCTGTCTCCCTCTCCGTCTCCCTCTCCGGACGGACGGACAAAGTGTGACGAACAAAGTGTACACGGCTCGCAGTGTGAGCTACGGTTTTTGACAAGTACTGGCTTTTTAAAAGAAAAAAGTATGTTGTGATAATCTTCATATTACTGTCTGAAGTTTGGTGGAAATGCTGCGTCATGCTTACTAATTATTGGCCATCCTTGTAAACACAGAGGGGATTGCTTTGATCTCCAATCAGCTAATGACCGTGTCACCTGCTGTTAGACTGCTGCCATTAAGGCACACAGAGCGACCTGGGAGAAGAAGCCTCAGACTGCCTAAACTACAGGTGGCATGAGTAAAAGGACCTCATGGTGAGCGCCAGAAGGCCTTCGCGAACGTATTGGTATTTATTTTGTGTAGATTAAAAAAAGACTGAAATCGCAGTTTCAAAAACACACTGCGTTTGCATTTTGGCCAAGACAGAATGAGGATAAATAACATTATCGCCAATGAAGATCCATCCATAAATCATGTTATCAATGCAGAAAAATCCTGAAATGAACACCAAACGTAAACAGTGATTTCACAACAGTGAAAGTATGAAGGAGGACATCGATTTTGAAGATGAAGAAGATTTGAATGATTTGAAGCCTGCTCTCATTGACTTTAATTGCAAAAAGAAATTGGAAAAACTTATTAAAAAAAATTTCTGAATCAATCAATCTATCTATCTATCTATCTATCTATCTATCTATCTATCTATCTATCTATCTATCTATCTCTCTATCTCTATCTCTATCTCTATCTCTATCTATATGTATGTATCTATATATAGAGAGCATTAATCCAACCTTGAACTAATAAAAGCATGAATCGCCTTTTCTAGATCATGCCTGTTAAGGAAGGGCTTCACTTTAGCCAGGAGACGAAGCTGGAAAAAAGCTCATTTTAATAACATAGCTGATCAAATTTCATGTTGCAATCAAAAGTAACCCCCACATTTTTGACAGCTGTACTAAGGTACAGTATGAAGCCAGAGCTCCCAAACTAAAGTACTCAAGATGACGCACTCAGTTTTAGCTTTGTTCAAATAAAGAAAGTTTTGTGAAAGCCACAACTTAATCACTCATTATCATAAGTAAGCAGGGTGTCTAGTGCAACACTGTCATTCGGTTTCATAGGCAAATACATTTGCAAATCATCTGCATAACAATTAAATGTCAGGTTGTGCTTTCCTATAATAGCCCCTAAAGGCAACATATATAAGGAAGGTCTACGGACGCCGTAGGTAGGCCGGTATGGACGCCAGGAATCGGGGTAGTGTACTCAACTGTCCGCCAGAGCCGTAAATCGTCACTTTCTCCGAGGAATTACAGATACTTAAAAGGGTCAGAACAAATGTCCTATAATGTGCTTAAAGAGCTGAACATTTTGATATTTCAATGTTTTGTGTAGCTCAACGTATGCAGAAGTTAGACGCGACCAAAGAGTGAAGAACTGAACAACAATACTGTGAATGCTGCTGAATTCTGCATTCAAACAATAAAACTGTGTGTATGTGATTATAATAATAAATCCATTTTTTTTTTAAATCGCCTCTTTACAGTACAGTACATTTGTTGTGTGTTTTTTTTTTTTAGCCCATCAGAAAGGTGGTTTGGTTTAACATTTTGAACCCTGTGTCTGGCAGGAAAACATGACAGGGAACACTAAGTGAAGACAGAAGCAACCAATCAACGCTGTTCACACTCAACGTGAAATGTTCCTGTCAGAAGTATACACTGTAATGAAGTCAGGACAGTGGCTAGAATACATTTACACATCCATGCTAGAATACATTTACACATCCATGCTAAAGTTGATTAAAAAGAGCAATAAGAAAACATCTTTGGAAATTGATCTTAATGTCTTAATTTAAAAACATTAGGAAAATCCAACCTTTTAAGGACACCAATTTTCTTTGTGAATGAATAATGTATTGTGAAAAAATAAATGTTCTTCCTTAAAATACAGGGGGCATAAGTATACACACCCCTATGTTAAATTCCCATAGAGGCAGGCACATTTTTATTTTTCACATTATTCATTCACAAAGAAAATTGGTGTCCTTAAAAGGTTGGATTTTCCATATTTTTTTTAATTAAGGTAAGATCAATTTCCAAAAGATGTTTTCTTATTGCTCTTTTTAATCAACTTTAGCATGGATGTGTAAATGTATTCTAGCCACTGTAAGTGTCATCGCCTCAAGACGCTCCTTTCTCTGACCACCATGACCCTGGAAGGACCATCATCCGCGGCGCCTGTAGCCGCTCACAGTCCCCTATTGGTGGCTAAACAACTGATGCTGGTAGCCGGTGTCCCGGAGCTCTGTGGCTGCTAAATACAACCAGCATCTGCCTCTTGGATTTTATTGTTCTATGGCATGTGTTCAGCACTTTACTTAGTTTAACATATTTAGTTACATAGCTTAACATATGGTCTACTTGTAAAGTAGCATTGATCACATTGAGGTGGAGATACGAAAATAATTCAGCAGAGACAGGGATATGTGGACCGGAGAGGGGGAAATCCAACGCATGGGGGAAGGAAAAAATAAAAAATAAATAAAAAGAATCGCACCCTAAGTATGACTTTACTATGAATCCTGACTTGGTATGTTTAACATGATTGAAGACAGAGCAGCCTGAAGGTTAGAGAAGAGACCAGACGGTCCCCGTCCTGATCTCAGGACAGGAAGGCCCTCGACCTACAACTGCTTCAGTGGAGCTGCTCATCGGACTAAATCTAACTGTAGAGTGAAAGACAACTTGAATCTACGGGAAAGTTCCCTAATAAAACTGCTTTACTGAAGTAAATCTGTACTTTGAGCTTCAGTTAGACTGTTAGCCCACAAGTTACTGTAGCTGAAGTGGACGGAAAAAGTCCGGCCAAGTCTGCCAGCGTACAACTGAGCCTGACAAACTGAGTCCGACATGCCGTGTCCATATGCTAAGCATGTTTACCAAGAGTGTATTGAATGAGCTAAAATTGTGTCCAACTGCAACAAAAACATGTGTTGCAGCCCAAAAGATATTTTTCCTAACTGTTAACAGGACTCCTCCTGCAAACAACACTTTACTCTGTGTATTATGAATTTAAAAACATAAAAGGTTTTATATTTGTAAAGAAAGTTTATTACCTTAAAGTCTCGCCCATAAACCCGCCCGACCAATGGCGAGTCCATCAAATGTTTTCAGTGAAGCCAAAGGTGTGATGTAAAGCCGAGTGCGGCCACCTTACAGAGGATAAACCCTTTCAATTTAACTTCCATAGCCTTTCTTCTGGCGCCACCCACAGAACAAACTTTTCCTTTTATTCCCCCCTAACGGTAAAGAGCTAAAAATAGAAACGCTGTCTCAATTTTACATCCGTCTGAGAGTTTTCTGATGGGGGCCTCACGGGAGCCGCAAGTCTGGAATCAGACCAGACAGGCTCATAAAGCGAGTCCCCGGTGAGACTCCGCTGTAATGAAAAACATCAGTAGTCGGACTGGGACTGCGAGCCAAACCATAAAGAGAGTTTGAGCTTGGCTGGGCTTTCTTCCAGAAAGCAGCGTGTGTTTGTTATGAATGCAATGAGGAGAGACCGGCTCCCATCCCTCTTACATAACAGCCTCTTCTCGCTGTATCAGCTTTTACTGGAGGATGAGAAACATGGCTCATGGTGGGTGATCGCAGTGTTTGTACTGCTGAATCAATAGATACAGCTCTCATCAAAATTACATTACATTCTCTTTAAAATTACATTACATTACACTAACAGCCAGGATAAAACGTAAATTTAAAATTAGAACGTGGAAAGACATTTTTGTCCTCGGAATTTGCACGGGGCGATCATTTCTACTTCCATATTGTCCAATCCTCGTTACTAGAGATTGGCAATAGGTGGCTCAGCATCCAAAAGCCTTTTTAGTTACTATACAACTACATACCCACAAAAACCCTTTTTGTGAAACATATTAAATGTTATTAAATGGCGAAACAGGGCTTTCTTTCAAATCTTTTTCAGAGACAGTGTAATACTCCTACACGGGCGACATTTTCTTTCCGTTATTTTGGTAAACAAACCACACGTGTACAACCCCTTGTGCTAGCTACTGTTGTCCGGGTCCAACCGCAAATAACCAATTCAACGTTAAGACAGCGCAAAATTGATGCACCACAACAGATAACATTAGCCACGGCTATCGGTGAACGCCATCTGATTTGTCGATAGGCCAACAAGGTGCTTATCAGTGGATACCGATGTCTGGCCGATGAATTGGTCAATCCCTAGGTTCCACGCTAATTTCTCCAAGAGGGAAAGTTTCTCTGTGATCACCTAAATTTCGGTGTACAAACAAAAGAATTTGGTGACAATCAACTACATTCTTTGCCAATTGTTATCCAGTATGTAGTAACAGGTATTTTAAAGGGTAATTTTGGTTTGTTTTCCCATGTTTTAGTGTTTAAATGACTCATAGGAACAACAACTGGTCCAGTATTAAGTGTGAACGCTGTAACTGGGCTGTAATGTAATTCTATGCGGAAATGTCCACTAAAATTGCTGTTTTTGCCACTGACCCTTCAGATTATTATTCAAAGTGTCTGACAACATTATGGGAAGGATCCCTACAGAGAGAAGCCTTTTTAAAACTTATTTCTGTTTAATGAGAAACAGCTCTGAAGCTGCAAACATATTTTCACATGCAAACCAAACCAAAACTTTAATTGTTGAGTTGTGATCGTTGGAAAAGTGGAAAGACGACCCAAAAAGTAGTTTTTGTTGCGTTTTGTTTCTGCTGACTTTGAAGGAAGTGTATTTTACGATACTAAAATGACTGTTTATTTACATGGAGGCTGGTTGCTTTGTTTTGTTTTTAGGTTTAAAAATGAGGATCTTTCTCTTTCTCTCTCCTCTTACAGACAGTTCGACCACCTTAGAAATCCTTTCCATAATGTTGTCAGACACTTGAGCCTGTCAATGGCAAAACAAGCACTTATGTGAACGTAAATAGAAGCTGCACAATAGCCCTATAAATTTACATCGTAGCTTGTTTTGCTGACTGCCGACAGCAGCGATCTTGCGTAATACTTGACCAATGTCAGAGTGTTGTTCCCATCAGTCACTTGGACACAAAACATATGTAAAATATGGTATACGTATGTAATATATGTATTCTTTCTGTGGCCTATGTGAGACACTGAATGGAACAAGAGGGGAAGAAGTAGAACTCACTGCGGTCTGGAGGCTTCAGCTTGGTCTGTCTGCAGCTTTTCTCCTCCCTCCACCTCCATGGTGCAGTAAACAATCCGGTTTGGAGCCACAGACTTCAGACCCTGGACCTCCATGATCACAATCTGACAACACCAGCGGAAGGTTGAAACAGATGCCACAATCCAAAACCCCAAAATGTTCAATTTACTAAGATTTGTTTTGCCTTTTGAATTACTTTCTCCATTAATCGTATGGTCTACAGACAAACTTTACAAACAGAAAAAGTCCAAGCTCACATCTTTAAATGTCGGCTGTCTGTCCAATGTGTGTCCCAATCTACTGTCCAAAACTCATTTTTACATGTGTGTTGATATTTATTAATAACGGTCAGGATTTTATGTATTTCTACCTAATGTTCACATGTAGCCAACTAGCAGCAGATCAGACAGGTCTTGTGCACACACCTCCAGGGTAAAGGACAGCACGACGTCAGACTTGGACAGGATGTCTCCCTCGTCTCCCATGTCCAGGAAGGAATTGTTCATGGTGGAGCGTTTGAGCTTCTGTTTGAAGTCCGGACCACCTTTGGACACCGGCAGACTCTCCAGGTTGGCCATGAGCAGGTTGACCGACGAACGCAGCTCCTCCACGTAGAGAGGCTCCATGTCGGCAGAGACAAACTTTGGGTATCTCCTCTCCTACAGGACAGACGGTCACAGTTCATCATCGACACGTATGGATTAAAAAAGTAAAATCAGCAGCCAAAAGTTAGAATTCCAGAGCTTCCAAACTTGGTTTTATCTACAAATTAGTTCACCAACTTGAAACTGTGACTACAAAAACTAAAACACAGAGTCACTGTTCAGACAACACTATTGTATAGTGCAGCATTGAACAGAATCTGGACATGAGGAGTGGTTTCTATTGGGCTTAATATTTAACAATAATGTGCGTTTCTCACCCTGGCAATCTTTTCAGCCAGCTGTAACCTTCCGTCCAGCTCTCTGCGGATCTGAGCCGCCTGCTCGTCCACATTGTCCAGCTGAGGAAGAAGTAAATAAAAGTCACAAAGAGTTTTATCAGTTAGCCCATCAGAGAGCTGCAAAATCAATCAAATAATCAAAAGGTGTAGGTGAGGCACCGAGGTCTACTCCGAAGAAGTGGACCGCCCAGGGGGCTCAGTTGTGTATTGATTAACAAATTAGCAGCTGAAGTAGTAATATGCAGTGGCACTAAGATAATCAGGAGCGAGGGTCTGCAATTAGCAGATCAACCACTTCATTGGCCTCTCAACCAGTTACAGTAGAGACACGTTCAATCACATTTGTTTCCTTTTGGTAAGTGGCAGAGTTTTAGAGTTATTGTATTACATGTACATATACATGTATTAGTTGCTTTTCCAAAATCCCTCTCGCTGTATTGAAGTGAATTAGAAAACTCCAAACTTCTGTCTCACATGGCCTCTCAAGGTTTAATTTCACATATGAGCAACATATGAATGTGCCGGCCAGCCAGTCTGTCCATGAATCTGGGGGGCGGAGCTTCTGAAAGCAGATGAGTTTGAATCTCATCAATACTTCCACAGCATCGCTAACTGCACCTTTAACCCTCATGTCGTCCAGGGGTCAAATTTGACCCGTTTCCAAGTTATTATCTGAAATATGGGAGGTCGAAAATGTTTAAGAAGGCGACAAAACATTGGAGAAAAAAAAGCGTAAAAATTATAGGAAAACGTGACAAAAACTACGAAAAAAAAAGGCGTAAAAAAATATAGCAAAAAGTGACAAAAACTACGAAAAAAAGCCACTGGAAGTAAGTGTCAAAAACTTTGGAAAAACCTGCTAAGATGTCAAAAAAGTGACAAAACATCAACAAAAGGGACAAAGACATTGGGGGGAAAAACCATGTTGAAATGTTGAGAAAAAAAAAAAGTAATACTTTTTTTGAAAAGCAACAAAACATTGAGATAGGGACAACAAGTGTGTTTTTACATGTTGAGGGAAAGACAACACAAGGGTTACCACAGCTGTATTCAGATCCAAGAAGAGGGAACTGCTTGGATACGCAATGAGGTAGCAACATTTGAAATGCATGGTTGCTTTTGCAAGCACGTAGTTGTGTTATCAAAAGTCAAAAGTCTGCTTTATTGTCAATTTCTTCACATGTCAAGACATACAAAGAGATTGAAATTACGTTTCCCCCTATCCCACGGTGGAGACAAGACATATTTTATTATCATATAAAGAGACATATGTTATTGTATTATCTCAAGGCAACTGCAGTACACTGATTTAGCAGAGACCTTTAACCCAAAGCAATTTACATTTAGCATTGGGGTTCAGTGTCTTGTCTGTCCACAGGACACATGGACAGCCAGCCAGGGATCACACAAGCAATCCACACAATCGTGATACAGCCGCCCCAATTGGCACAATGTAGAGGGATCAGACTTCGAGGACCAATTAAACCCAGATAGCGTACATGAGTTCTTGTTGATGAGTCTTTTGTTCTTCCAAGCTTTGGCTGTAAACTAGCATTTCACAACAGGGGAAGAAACTTTATGAATTGATGGAGGTGAAAGTGAAGTGAGAAACTTGGAGAGTGTCACACCGAGCAGGAGATCAGCCAACTAAGTTCTCTGTTAAAAGGTATGTCAGCGAGACTTAAAGAAGAGATGAAAGCGGAGTGAAAATTGAACTCTGTTTGCTTACTGGGCAGAAAAAAAACAGAGCCGCGTTTCACAAATCTGTGATGAGCAAAAGCGTCTAAAAATGAGAATCAGAGATAACACAACTGTGATGGAAACTGGCCTAAAGCCAAAGAGACAAGCGGAACCTTCAGAGCCGATAACGAAGAGAAAAGATAAGCTGTTTAATTTGAGGCCGTTTCCAAAATAGTTCCTGACAGTAAAAAAAGTTTAAATAAATCAGCAGTCAGTGTCTCATTTACAGAGAATGCAAACTGCCTTTACTCCGACATCCGCCTGCACTAATTGCTGAAAGATGGAGATTTGTCCATGGATGATTTGACAGGTTCGGTTTCTGCAGACACTGTTCAGTCGACAAAATGCATCAGAAACCCGGTGGTGTGGATCCATGTGCAGAGGCTCTGACAGACACGTTGACTCATTCTGCTGTTGTTACTGATGAGGTCTGCTGACTACTGAGTCCCAATTAACTCGACGCTGTGAGGAAGGGAGAAGGAATTCATTATCAGACTGATGGAGGTCAAACCAACGCGCACGTTTGACGGATACACTTTTAGAGTCGGTGTTGTAATTGTTTTTTTTCCCCTCACAACTTAACAAGCGTTTATCTACTGTAAACATCCATCAGTGAACTAGTGTGTGTTGCAGCAGTGTTTTCCATTGAGAACGAGCTAGCATAGTAGAGCTAGCATGTGCTACGGTAAGCCACCTCGTCTCTAGTGACGTAGAAAGCCGTGCAGATGTTGAACAGCTGACCCGGAGAATGAAGACAGAGGACACTCAGAAACCGGATCTCACTCAAAACACCATGGATAGTTTTTTTCAAGTTTGTATGTGTGTGGAAGCACCAGAGACACAAAATAACAGCCCAAATCCCAGAAAAAGTGATTTTTTTCATAATATGGGTACTTTAAGACCTACAACAATAATAAATAAAAAGTAAAATGTAAAAAATAATCACAGAGAGCCACTGGTGAGGGGCTAAAGAGCCGCCTGCGGGTTTCTGACCTGTTTTAAGTGAACAAAACCTGGTTAGGCCGACCGAGAGAACACTCTTCAATCACAAAAAGATAAATTGTGAAAGTAAAAAAAAAAAAACATTCATTATTTGGTCAAAACAGAACCGACTGAAGTTCAGCAAAATGATTTGTCAGAGGTTCTGTTGCAGATGTTTGAAGTCACATACACTCAACTTCTTAATAAGAAGTTATATTTACACACAGTCATATTGTGTTGATCGTTTTTCCTCCCCTGTAAGAGGACAAAAGACAATTACTGATGCACCCGCAGTTTGGCTTCATGTTCTAAAATTAACAAGCAAACACAGACACACAAAGAGATCAGAGTGCTGGCTTTGTTACCATGACTTCTATTATTATGTGGTTTTTGTTTGGCAAATTCTGCCTAACAGATAATTTCTATGACAACCAGCCTTCATCTGTTAAAGTACCTGCTACGTGTCAACATGTCAGAGAGGCAAGATCCACAAACTGTTAAACACTGAAATAAAGACACATGGAGGAATGTGTCTGGTTAGTTCTTGAGAAACCGTGTGCGATGCAGAACGGCCTCGAACGCCCAAGGTGTTCAGACTGAATGCAAAGTGAATTTTGGTTCAAATTAAATCTGCAAGAGTGAAAACGGTCTGAAGTTGTGCTGACAATTCACACTTAAGCCCTGATTACACCAGCATTATAAAACAGCTACATTTGAATTTCACTAGAATAAATTGAATTTGCCACCACTGGTGGATTCACTTGAGGCCCACAAAGAGGAACAGTTTGCAGAGAGTTATGAGGAGGCGATGCTATAAATCTAAAGGGCTGCAACTACTGATTGTTTTTATTGCAAATTGGGTTGTGCCGATGGACGATATCGTTGCTTTGAGAATTTACTCTAAGTTGTGAAATAAAAATACTGGCAACCAAGAAATCAGTCCGTGGACTCGCTCCAAACGGGCACTGCATTAGTCATAATTATTTAGAATTTAAACAGACAAACTTTGTAATACTGTGTAATGAGTATTTAATCCCTTTATGCCTTAAATGGTTCACATCAATTAATCACCAAAGTGGAAATGCAGTCTTTAGATGATTATATTGTATATTATTATATTATTGATTAGATTGGATGAGATAGTAAAGAAATATGGTTCTGCCTGTGTAGAATACTACCGTATAGGTCAACAAAGTTTGGGTTTCCACAAAACGGTTCATTGATTAAGCAACGAAACAGGGAAATTATCATTATTGTTGTTGGCTAAAAACAAACACTGAAGTGAACCGAGTGACTTGGTACCATTTGGGTTGGTTTTGTTAACAATTTGTGAGATTAAGGTTGTGGCCATTCTGGGGGTATTTCTGAACAGGAAACGAATATACTGTATGTATATATGTATATAGAATTTCTCCAGACAGATTTTATGGTCAAATCTACCAGAAACAGTTGGAGCTGTTCAGGATTTTGCAAAGTTTGCCGTGATTACACTAATCCTCAGAGCGGCGACTATACTTCAGTGTAAAGAGAAGAACTTCCACTCTTGGTTATGGGTAACCAGAGTACAAAGTCACATGATCCTGGGCCCGTGGTGGATGGATCAGATGGTAAAGACATATGGTTCTGCCTGGATAGAGTGCTTACTTTACTGGTCAACCAAGTTTGGGTTTCCACAAAATGGATATTGCGCCCCGATAACGTGTGTGGGGCAGAGGCTTACACACTGTCCCATACTAGCAGCCTAAAATCTGCTTTTTTATCCGCTTTTATACGTTTAACTGTTTTTAATTGCTCTTTAATGTTTAATTTCTTATATTGCAATGTAACTTATTTTCGTATTTAATGTTGATTTCTTGTACTGCACTCTAACTTTTACAATTTCATCTTTTTATGTAAAGCACTTTGAATTGCCCTGTTGCTGAAATGTGCTGTACAAATAAAGCTGCGTTGTCTTGCCTAAAACTGTGCTCACTCTGCACCCAAATATTAATCGACCAAAGCAACAAGATGCACGGCCATGTTCCTTCTGATGCCAGTGTGCCCTTCACATTATTGCTCTTTTACAGTGGATTAGCAGTGACTCAGAGTCTTTCACATTTACACAAAAGGCACAAACAGCGAGGGACGCTTGATGTGCTGCGATTAAATGGTTTGGAACCCGACCCAGCGTGATGTGGCACTGCGCTGCTCTGTTCTGGAGGAAACACACACTCCATAATACTCAGAAAGCCTTGGCACTGGGACTGGAAATAAAGACAGCAAAATACAAAGAGGCTAATGAACATGTTCGACAAAGACCAACGTTCTTCTCCCTATCATTAGCTGCACTGCAATAGAAACTGAAGTTCTCTGATTGGATGTTTGTCACAGCAATGCTCTTTAGGACTTATAGCTGACTTCTCTGCTAGAGTTCAATTCCCCCAATCAAGCAGATTTGTCTGATTGTTTCTGATAATTCATCCAGGAGAGATTCATGTCACGGAATATGTTGTTTATATGACCTGTATCAAATTCTGAATATTGTCATATTCGGAATCATAGCAGAATATTAGTGTGCATGTACACGTACTCAGTGTCTACAGGAGGAAACAGCATTGTTGTACAACAACAACCAATAATATTAATATGCTGCTGAAAACAAGCATTGTCGACGACTAAACTGCAGAGCATCAGTGAAGTTCAAGAAAACTGACCTTGCTTTGCTGTCATAACACTATGAAAAACTAGATATAAATAGAAACCAATGAGGTAAGTACTCTACCCTGATGTCTTAGCATTTTTATTTCAGCATTCAAACTCTGAAATTACATTTCCCATGTGTTCATAACAGCATCAGTTTCAAAGTTAAAAGCCTCTCGTCAAACCGCTGTCTTATTACTACAAACTGAGCGACCTGAGGTACACAAACACAGCCAATCACAGACTAATCATCTGAAAAAGAGGAAAGACTGACAGTCTGACAGAGAAAAGGACACAATTACACCTTGTCATCAGTTACAGCCAGAATCAACAGAAGGATGGAGGGTAAGAAATGTGGAGATTTAGTTAAAAAAAAGGGGACAATGAAACGACAAAAGAAAAAGAAGAAGAAGAAAGCAGCTCAGGGGCAGATAGCAGATTCTCTGACAGCATTAAGAAGCTCGCCGCTGCCGCCTGGGGCTACGGGTAATTTATTAGAGCTTGATCTACCTGCCTCTTGTAGCTAATGAGAGATGACACACAGAACCAAAATCAAAATCAATGGATCCATCCACAAGAAAAAGCAGGCACCCATTTTGGGCTATAAGACCCATGAATAAAAGAACCAAACGGGCCAAAACACCAGAGAATATTGGACTAAACAATGCATGCCTAAGGCTGCGTTCACAACACAGCGGTTTGGTGCGGTTCAAATGTGGTTTGTTCAGGCTAAACTAAATCTGAACAGAAATGCTTTGGTACTTTGCTGCTAGCGAAGCATGAAGAAGACGGGATTGTCAAATAAGCGTAAAGCGGATAATAAACTAGGGCTGGTCGATATGACGATATATATCGTCAACGTTTCTATCGCAATGGTGGAAAACAAGCGGCCGAACTGCGTTACAGCAGTGTTTGTTATTTGGAAGACACTTCACGTTCTCAGCCTAGCACGTGTTCATTTTGCTCTAAAGTTCTTGATAAAAGGGAAAATACTCTTACTTCATGTTGAACTTTATATTCATCAAGTATTTAAGGTTTACAAAAATAGGCTTTACCATGTGGTAATTTCATATCAGAGCTGCAAAGATTAACCGATGAGCCAAATAGATGTTAACTATTAAATTATTTGGCAACTATTTTGGTAATTGATCAGACTGTCATTTTCTATGAAAAAGAACGTACTCACGTGTTCTTGGGCTTTGGGAAATTATTTTATAAACCAAAGTACTAATCAATAAATTAAAAAAATAAACAGATTAATGAAAATAATCATTGGCTGCAGCCCTATTTCAAATAGACTTTTTATTTATTGTGATATACTGATCCCGAGGCGTTCCCAGGCCAGGTTGGAGATATAATCTCTCCACCTAGTCCTGGGTCTTCCCCGAGGCCTCCTCCCAGCTAGACGTCCCTCCACCTAGTCCAGGGTCTTCCCCGAGGCCTCCTCCCAGCTGGACGTGCCTGGAACACCTCCCTAGGGAGGCGCCCTGGAGGCATCCTTACCAGATGCCCGAACCACCTCAACTGGCTCCTTTCGAATGCCTCGGGATCCCCCAGTCGGAGCTGGTTGATGTGGCTCGGGAAAGGGAAGTTTGGGGTCCCCTACTGGAGCTGCTGCCCCCGCGACCCGATACCGGATAAGCGGATGAAGATGGATGGATGGATGGATGGTGATATACTGCATATAATTATCAAGGTATGAAATTATCGACATCAGGATAGAAGATTTTGACCACATCACCAATCCCCTATAATAAAATAAGTCAGACTGCTCTCAAAATGGGTCCGCAGACAAAAATCGAGAGCAATTTCTGGATTCAGTGTCTTGCTCAAGGACGCTTACTACATGTGCTGTAGAGAGGAGGAGCCGGGGCCCAGAACAGCCAACCCTGTGATTAATGGCGGCCAAAAATCCAAGCAACTTTAAAATGATTCCTGAAGTTTATTACAACAAAGGTTCATGTAAAAATGGGCTTAATTACATTACTGTATTCACGCCATTGTCACCACTCTGCAGAGCTCTGCACTTTAATTAGAAGTTTGCCCTGTGGTTCACCATCACACTTAATACAGCTCTGTGTTTTAATTATGTTGTGTATTCACCCTTAAGTAAGAAGTGGGCGTTAATATATTTCACACTTATGTGTTTAATTGGCAGGCTCTCATCCTCTGTATTTTCCATAGATGACATATCTACTCACTGTGCAACAAAAAGATCAGCACGGTAAGATACAATAGTGTCTGAGTTTGTAGTTGCTGAGGCTCAGACATCCACGGCGTACAGGCAGAGATGTATAGTAACAACGTAGAATTACTTCACTACTGTACTTAAGTACTAAAAGGCTATATCTGTGCTCTACTGGAGTATTTTTTTCCTGCTTCAACTTTTACTTCAGCACATATTTTTGATGGGTTTAATACCTTTACTCCGATACATGTTTTATGTGCTGCATCGTTACTCGTTACAATCAACGTGAATTTGGTACAACTCGCAATTTTGACCACTTCAAAAAGTCTCTCGTCTCCTTGATCGTCCACTCACATCTGTCTTTGTTGACACCGGCCATGTGTGCAAACAGAGCGGAAATACTGGGCGGGAATGATCTGAAACGTCTTCGTTTTGTGGCGGATTGAAACCATAAAATGACCTAAAACTTGATCGCAATTCATTATTTATTCAGCAAATACCGCTTCCATCAGCCGTATATCGATCAAGATAAAATCCGATAAGACAAACGCATTTCCTTTGAGTCGATATTCATGAAATTCAATCAAATTTTATGTATCCATGAGGCATTTTTCAATCAATCTCACTTAATTCAGATAAAAATGTGTGGATGGAAACATAGCTACAATAAACTAGTAAATAAATGGCTTTACATCAGTGGGTTCAAACTGCTTATTGTGCCTAATCTGGACTGACACTAGGTGTCACTATGTTTGGTAACGGACGGTATTCTCCTGATTTCCACTTCGACTTTAGACCTTTTTCTTTCTGCCATGGTTCAGTTCACTCATCACCGATCACCATTTGCCACTCTGAGGATTTTCTTTTATTGTTTATCTGAGATAACAAACCTCCAAAACAGAACATTTCTCGACTCCACCGCCAGCAATTGTGATCAAATATTTACGTTATTTTTAATTTTTTATATATGCAGATACAAACAACTACAAACAATACACAGACATTAGAACGTGTTCCAGAACACACACACACACACACACACACACACACACACACACACGACAGATCTTCTGTGCAAGTTGAGGTCCTCAAGGAGTTGGCGATGTTGTGCCAAGACCAGGGTCTTTCCTGGCGCTCTATGGACGCGTGCCGTAGGGAGTCCCATATAGACTACATCCAAGAAGGAAATGGTCGATGCACGCACAGAAAGGTCATGAGGTGGTTTCCAACGGGTTGCAATCATTTTCTTCTTTCTTGCAGTTTCTTTTCTCCTCTCTCTTCTCCTGTTCTGCTTCTTTTTTTATTCTGGCCTCTAATGAAGCAAAACCAATAATAGAATCTGTCCTAGCAACAGACACATTTTGGTTGTCATACAGGCGCGGATGATGTCTCAATGGGCCGTGAAGCAGTCTATTTATGTTCCGAGCCCGTTTTAGTGAAAGGAAACAATCAGCAGACAATCGCTGAGGATTAGTGATGCACTGCTTTCTCTATAGGGCGGTATTCTGAGACGGAAAAGACTTCTGGACACATTTTAAGATGTTTTTCCCCCACATTAACATAAATGGAGAATATTTCCTCTCTTTCATCCAGTGGTATCTAACCAAGCAGATAGCGGTGGTTTGATTTGTCCATGTTTTGAGGCATCTGTCTCGATAAGAAACTCCTCTTCTCCATTATCTACATTGGTTCCCTGTAGCATTTAATCTCTAGTGATACACTAGAATGTCAGTGAAGAGAACGGCTTTGTCACACCCTACCCTCCTCCTTTGCCTCTGGGTGATTGGCTGCACTATCACTCAGGAGCCTCTGGTCACCCGTCTCCGTAGGTAAAGAGTCTTCTCTGTTCCCTCAGTGAAGGAATAAACTTTACTGCCTGGTTTCCACCACAGACTGACATCACATACTATGCCGGCACTTAGATTGTTTTCACACCCGCCTTGTTTGGTCCATTTAAAATGTATCCTGGAGCGTTTGGATCGAACTCTGGTGCGGATTTAACAAACTCTGGTCCTTTTTCAAATGGGGGGTCTTGTTTCTCTTCAAAATAAACTACAGTTCGGTTCAATTCAGGTAAGAACGTGATCCAACCCAAATACAGGAAGTGAACAAAAAACAGAGCATTTACTAGCTTGCAATTTCAACCTTCCACAGAATTTACGGACTTAAATGTGATTTAAGGGACAATTACGATCTCTGTAATCTGTTCTAAACACATCATCATCATCATCTCTCCTTCACTCTCTGTCAGCTGCTCTTATTCTTCCCCTTCTTCTAAAATATTAGAAACACTAAAGCAGAACCAGAAAACCAGAGACATTACGAATGTGGCGTTGCTCCATTATTTCTGAGACCAGAAATGTCGACGAGCTCCTGATATTCTGCCTAACAAACAAGTGACCGTTTCACTGGTGAGACATGTGTTGACAGTGTTGGTGCGTTTGACACAGTGAAGTGTGAAAGCAAACCCAACCAAGCGAAAAAGGAAACAATGTGAGATTTTCACCCCCGAATCGCACCTAGTCCACCGAACTATAGGTGTGAAAGAGCCCTAACTTACTTGAAATGGATTTAAATGCACTTACTGTAAGCTGCTTTAGACTTCTTGACTTTTCTAACCCGTTTGTGGCACTCAGTCCCAACTCCACTACTGCCTTAATTTCACGTGTGCAATACTGAGTAAGTAATAAGAGTTTAAACTCTTGTATGTAACATAGAATCTTGCACACCTGCTCTTTACCTTACCAGAAACTGCACTTTATTTCGCTATATATTTGTAGTTCATGTTTATTAATGGTGGTATAAATTGTCACAATTTGATACTGATTTTTAGGCTTAAGATTTGATTCAAAAATGATTCACAGAATGTAAATGTAGTTACTTTTCCCATGTGATAGTATTTTTTTTTATTATTTGTATAGGATATCATGCATGTTTCTTGGTCATGACTGTGATGATGTGTTTTCATCTTTCGTACTGTATGTGTAATTGTCTTACTTTGGGTGTACAAAATAAATTTCAGTGCATCTACTCTATCTTTCGCCTGATTGGCTATTGCTGTTGGATTGCTAATATCTATAGTTTTAAATTCTTTATTCATTTTACGTGAATATATTTTGAATTGCTTTCATGCACCATGGATTGGTTTTGTCATTAATGTGACCTGTGCGTTTAATGTCTGCCTGCAAACCAAATTTCCTCCTGGGGAAAAAATGAAGTTGAACTTTTCCATTATTCCATAACATAATGTAAATGGTCTACGGATTAACGCCCAGAAGTACACAAGCGCGCACACACACAGATAAAAAAGGAACAGATATTTAAAGCCAGGCCATGAAACACTATTTCCTAAAGAGATGACCAAATGCTACAGACATGAATACCTGTAAAAACGGGTGAATAACAAAAACCTCCAGCTGAAGAACATTTTTTTTTTTTTATTCTAACGGCCCCTCTATCACTACCAACTGAAAAAAACTTTGATAATTCATTTTTCCAGCAGTCTGTGAACTTTACAATTTGACCTTTAACTTTCAGCAGATGACTGAGGTCCCAGCAGGACAGAAGAAAGACTCTAAGGGACTCAACAAGACCTGAACCCGTCAGACTGAGTGGTGTGAATGTCCATTCTGAATGTAGGGAGGTCAGAGGTGAACAGCTTTCTACAGCTGGTAGAGTCCGTGATTTTATCAGGGCACATTTTCACAGCCTCACATTGCCAGATCTTCCTTCACAGCGCGATGGAGGGGGGTCTGGGTAGTCCACACAGCATTCGGGATGGGACAAAGACGTGCTCGGTTTATTTGCATTTCTTTATAACAATCACAATCGGGTTGGGTGGTGCTAAGCACCGGGCAGAGCCATGGTGCCGCTGCAAAATGGCCTCTGGAAGGAACTTGTTTTGGTGGAACGTGTGTACGTTCAAAAGTTGTTTTAGTCGTGCAACAGAAAACTCAGATTGGACAGATAGTCTAGCTAGCTGTCTGGATTTACCCTGCAGAGATCCGAGGACCATTTAACCATAGTCCTCTTATATCCACCGGAGTTTAAAATGCAGACACAAAGAAAGCGGAAGGTTACAGACATCCGGCCCAAAAGAGTGACATCTGGCGGCACCGGGGCAGTCCCGGAAGTGGAACATCGTGGATATAGAATAGAAGTATTACTCACTTTATTGATCAACAATACTTTCCAAACAGTGTTCACACATGCATGTCTATTCTTTCACTATTGAACTAATCTGGGGTAAGATCTGTATGTAACATAGCAATGTTAACCAAAACACAGAGAGCCGTGTGGAGCTTAATTAGCTTTGAATCAACTCATTTGGCAATGGGTTGACTGTTAACGGTCATTAACGTAAAATTACACACTAAAGCTTTAAAGCGGTCGTTGACCCAGCATATATGTACAATTATTTCAGTCATGTGCTCCAACAGAGACTTGAACCTTCAGCTGGTTACCTAGCAACAAGACGCAGAAATAAAATCCATACTGAGACAACATGAAGACATTTGAATCATGCAAACAAGACAAACCTAGGGCACTATCAGTATATTAATAAAACCTGAAGGACTGATAATGACAAGATAATGGTTACTTTTATGCTAAAATTACACTCACAGTTGGGTACTCTGATGATTTTTAAATGTTAACATTCCAGATAACCCTCATTTTTGTCCTTGGTCAAATTTGACCCATTTTCAGTTTTTTCATTAAAAAAAAATGGGCCTTTGAAATAAGCTGAAAATGGCAACATTAGAAATATCAAAAAACCAACCACAACATTGAAAAAGTGACAAAAATGTCAGAAAAAGCGATAACTTTTTATCATGATTGACAGGAAGACAACACAAGGGTTAAATTAATGCTAAAAGTTTGATAATATTATTTGTGTCACATGGCTTTTCATCAACAAAACTGTAATTCTGATTTTATTGACTTTTCTTAGTTGCCCGTTTTCTGCGTAGACTCCTGAAAACTCATGTTCAGCGTATGTTTAGTCCCTTTCTTCCTTATGTTCCTTCCAGTCTTCATTTTAACTGAGAGCATGTTGGCACTCTTTCATGTGAAAATACAGATCTGGATGGTGCTCACTGTGTCGATTCATTGACCGGCTAATTATTAAGCAGCAGGGTGCTGAGACACTGAGACCTTCATGATGTTCTGCACAGTTCTCTAATGAGGCCGCTTGCCCTGAGGAGGAACCGTCTGGATTGGATGAAGTTAAATTTCTTTTAATCCCAAGATTAAAATGCAAGAAATTATTTTTTGTAATATATATATATATATATACACACACACACACACACACACACACACACACACACACACACACACACACACACACACACACACACACACACACACACACACACACACACACACACACACACACACACACACACACACACAAACAGTTACACACTTTGACATAGGTACACGTCCAAGGGCCACAAAAAAACAGAGGAAAGATGGGGGGAAGGAGACAAAACAACACATGCAGAAACAGACAAACACAGACAGACACACACACACACACACACACACACACACAGGACAAGGGTCCAATCACACACGCAAGCAAAAGAACAAAAGGCTACAGCATTGCTTTTTAAGGACTCAGCATGTTGTGCCAAGTGTCCAAAGTCTTCCCCGGGGCTCCACCCACGCAAGACGTAGGAAGTTCTATGTATGTGACATCCAAAAAGAAAAGGATGAGGTGGCTTGGGTAGCAATCATTCTCTTAGCAGCTATAAGCCCAGCAAACACAGCACGTTTGACCTTTAAAAACCTGGAAGGTCATTCAGAATCAAAACATTGGCAATAAAGGGTACAGTAACATTAATCAAGGTGAAAATTTGGGATGTAATACTGTTCCAGAACTGACCAACGGGAGAGCACTTCCAGAACATAGTGTATGAAGATATGTACCTTGAGCTTTAATTGGGCGAAAAGTGCATAAAGGGCTGTTAATTATTTTCATGTGGTGCATTTTCAGGGGGGCGAGATATGTCCTATGACTGACATTGTAGTGAATCTGTTGAGGGTCTGGATTGCGTGATACACCTGGAATGTTAGACCATACATCATGCCAGTCAAGATCGACACTCAGTGTTGGGCAATCACGCCCGGATCCTCTCAATAGGAAGGGCAGTGCGGCCTAATACCACTAAGAACTGATTAAGCCTGGATAGCATACCACAGTTTTTAGGCTGCGCAGTAAATAACTTCCCGACAGGATGGATAGGCAAAGGCCTCTGCCAGGGAACACAGTGTGCCTTGAGTGCCGATCTTAACTGAAGGTAAAAGAAAAAAAGAGGAACGTGGTAGACTGAAAGCATTTTGTAAGTCAGAAAATGGTAACAAGCCAACCTTGCCAAAGATGTCTTTTTGAAAATGAAGCCCCCTCATCGGCCTCCCACCAATCAGGAGTGCCGTATTATTGAATAATAGGGAAAGAATCGGATGGGGAAAAATGCATATGGTCCACACATAATAGCGTGTGAATGTGTCTGTGTGTCTGTTAAACTCTAGCGGCTCACCTGGCAGGCGTTGTACAGCAGCTGGTGCTCGAACTTGCGGACGCCGAGGATCTGCTGGAACATCTCGTACAGCTGCTCCTTACTGAGGATGAGCTCCGACACGGCACTTAGGTGCGCCCGCTGTGGCTGACGCCGCATGTCCTCGTCCCCCCGGTAGATGGCATCGTACTTGGCTATCCAGGAACTCAGCACAGTCTCTTTGCTCAGGCCGTCGATCTCCGGGAGGCTGCGGACGCGCCGCTCAATGTTCTTCTTGAAGACCTCGCGAAAGTCGTTGGCCGAGCAGCCACCGCTCTGAACCATCCGGGAAACACGCTCGCTCTTCAGGAAACCCTGCCAAGGAGAGAGATAGAGCATAAGCACTTACAGCCCAACAACACCTTTCAGGGTTTCTCGCCAAAATGCACCCGAGTCCAACTTTTGTTTAAAAGCATATTAAGAACGGAAGCACTTTCAAGATTTACCGTATTCTCGACAACATTAAACTTTGCTTAAATTATCACCAGGGACTCTTCACATATTAACACAGAAAGGTTTTGAGCAACTCACGTTAGCAGTTGTTGTTGACGCTTTCCGCCATCTTGCCAGTCAAAAAGAGTCGCTCTTCGAATGCGAATGAACAAACTCCATAAGAGGAAATGTCATTCTTATGAGGCTACAATATTGTGTTTCCGTAACGACAAAACAACAAAATTATCCATGCATTTGTATGGAACTAAGCTTTAAGAGCTTTCAATCTTTACTCACCTCCTCGACTATTTTTGACTGGCGAGATGGACGGCGACTGGAAGAACAGCTACAGTGAGTTGTTCAACACCATTTTTAGTAAACTGTGTACACAAACAATGTTCTCAATGCTGGAGTTTATGTACAGAGCCCCTGGTGATACGTTGAGCAAAGTTTCATGTTGTGTCAAGCCTTCTTAGTGTTTTAATTATAACTATTATGAGGCTATAATGAGGGCAGAAAAGTATGGTATTGCTCCTAATAAAACCTTTTATTGCGTCCCACAATATCCTAGCCTAGGGTCTTCTACAGAGCCAACAATTTCTGTAAATATCCAGAATTCTGCAATAAACTGAGTGATATTGGATTCATTTTTTAGTAAAGCGGTATTGAAGCGCCATCTAACCTAGCTGGCCAATTGTGGTGGCGCAAAGGATGTCATTATAGTCAGACAATGCCACTGGAAGTAACATCGCTTTATCAATTGGATAAAGTAATTGAGGCGATGCAAAAATATTTATGCAACACTCAAAGTAGGTCTGATCAAGATTGGACATGGGGCAAAAAATGGAACACCAGAATTACCTGATTGTCACAGTATGGTTCCTTATTAGATTAACATTAAAATGAACACATTTTAATGTCAACAGAAAAAAAAGCATAAAACAGCAAGCACATTGTAAGGGAAACTCTAGCCTGGGAGTGGCCCAGCTAAGGTGTGGAAAGTAGGACATATTAAACTAGGTCGACATCGCATTCAGAAACACAGTCCCCTGTAATCAAATCAGACAATAAAAATCAGAACACATTAAGGGAACAAGACAAGCCTGATCCTTCTCCACGGCGCCCTCTGCAACACAATCCAATGCGTCGGCTCTCCCCGCCGCAGCAGGATGAGAACGTGGCGCAGCCCGGGTCACATAATCCTCAGCATCCCGGCGCTCTGTACTGGGCTGATCTTCAGCGTTGCTGGAAAAAGCAGGAAAAAATCCAGACCCTTGACCCCTGCTGAATTCATGGCTCATTAAAAAGCCTGGCGTCTTTTTACCGTGTAGTTGCAGTAATCTGCAGAGAAGAAAATTATCCGGCCCTCAATGACAAGCAGGGATTTCTGCACAGATTGTAGGATCGCTTGCCTGGTTGTGCAACGAAGCATGTTAAAATTCAGCGTGCGACTGGTAGTGGAGTAAATTTGGTGGGCTCTCATAATCTATCTGAACATCTGCTAGATCAGGGAGCTACATAGGTAGCGAGCGTGAGAGATACTGGATAGCATTAGCTCCTTCTAGCCCCTCTTTCAAGCAACGATGTGGATGTTGCATCTTCGGTTTCTGTCCTCCATGTCTGCTAGCTTCCCTCCATGTCCCGAAAAGCGTGGCCGTGCCTGTCCAGAACACTTGAGTTGCTTTCCACGGTAGTTTTAGGTCATTCACGTCCAATCTGATGGAGCCAAGGCTTGCATTCAGAGAAGATAGTTGAGCATGGATAGCAGGTAGCTTCTTATCGTTGTCGATCCCCACCTGTTGAATCCAAGACTGGAGCTGAGAAAAGCGTGGCTCGAGGTAGCTTTTCTGTTTTTCCAGTACTGCCTCTGCAATAGCGTCAGTATCACTGCGTTGTGCTTTGCCTTTGCTTGCCCTGCCACCTTAAGTAACTTTATCGAGCATACAGTGTTAGAATATCGGAGTAGAACCCATATAAAACAACTATGTCGCAAAGTTGGGCTGGGAGCCTCTCAGTCCAGCCGATCACGTGACTCCCTTAAATTTAAGAGTCGTTATCTCACATGTAGCCATATTTCTTGTTGTCATTTTACTTTGTCTAACATATGGAAATTGGTCCCCATTCTTACTCCGGCCTACAAAGCTCTGAATAGCTCAGTTATTTTTCCAACCAAGAAAACAACCATCAATTATATAAGACTTGCTGAAAAAGACTGAGATGTGGGTGGTGATTCAGAACCAGGCAAACGTTATGGCTGCACTGATGGGACTGAACCACAGACCACATCTTCAGGAGTTACAACAACTGTTGTCATTCTCAGACACTTCTCCCTTTTGGAGGCTACAGTGCTTGTCAATTATTCCCGCGCCCAAATTTGTCTTCAATTTAGGATGTCTGTCAGATGACAGTTGGAACCTCTTCTTGATGTTTATGAATGGGTCCCAAAACAGACTGGATACAGCAGAACTATTTTTAAAAAAAAACACATAATCTGGGTTAGTGCTGCTTGATTATGAAAAAAAAACAAAACATCTTAATTGCAATTATTTTGGTCAATATTAAAATCACAATTATTTAAAAAAAAAAATCAACAGTGAAAACACCTTGAACTGAGACATTTCACATTTATACTTTTCCCCTTTGATTTTTAAATTCCTCTTCAGAACGCAAGACAAATGACATTGTACATCAAATAAATTTTTTTGTGGTTGTAAGAAGCCAAAAATTTAAAAATTCCATTTATTGTACAACCCTAGTTTGTGCTTAATTGAATGCACTGGCATAATAAAAACAGACTGATTCTTTTTATTTAGATTGAAACACTCTTCAGAAAAACACTTCAACTTCTCAACCCTTCAGAAACCATTTATAAGAGGCTGCTGAACGGCTCAATGCCCTTTTATAACTTATATAATAACCAAAACCTCCTGCGTGCACACAGGACCGCCCGGTCCTCCTCCACACAGTTATTCAGTGGGTCTAATGTTAAACTTTCTGTTTGGCGCTCAGATAGCTCAGTTGGTAGAGCAGGCGCCCATATATAGAGGTTTAGTCCTCAATGCAGCGGCCGCGGGCTCAGTTCCGACTTGTGGCCCTTTGCTGTGCATGTCATACCCCCTCTTTCTCCCCTCTTCATGTCTTCTGCTGTCCTGTGAAAACAAAGGCCTAAAAATGCCCCTAATGGAGGCCGAGAGCTTGGAGACCGCCAGCTGAGGACAGCTTGAAATGAAAAAAAGATGTGAACATCAAACTGGACCGATAACAGATATTTGGGAAAGATTTGCTTTACTTAAAATAAAGATTTTGGAATGTTACCAACACCAACTCTAAACAACACTTTATTTAAATGCTTTAAGCAATGATTTAATGAAGTAGAAACTTCCAACACAATACCCAGTAAAGGAGAGCCAGATAGTGTTGTGGGCGGAACATTAGGCTAAGTCAGACTCAGTGGTGAGTGAAACCAAAGTAGAGGGACAGAGAGCTGTAGCAGAGCCACAGAAGACCACTTTTCAATTTATTAACTTTATCGGTTACCAGGCAACTAAAATGGCAATACAGATAATCTGCAAATTGCCAAAAACCGTCCCGATAACCATCTATCCCTCCTTTTCATCTTCTGATGAAAGGTAAGAAGAAGTATTAAAGAGCAAAAATCCAAATAAGGAGGAAGGTCGGGGTGGCGGATGGGTCCAACAACACAGGACTATCACCAGACAGACAGACAGACAGACAGACAACTTGCTAAAGCTCTTGTACAACTTCTGTCGCCCCCATGACAAATTCTAAGTAATGACGGGTTAATGGCATACATGTAGGTTTTGATTTGTTGTCTATATCATACTTTCATTTCATTTCATCATTTATTTAGCCACAAAAAAAAAATTAAAAAAAAAAGATCACACCACGTAATCAGCTTTTGTGATGGTTGTCAACGCAGCCACATGAGAGCGATAGACTTGCAGAGCGTGACCCAACAGCAGATGGAGAGGAACTGACGCAAAGCTACGAGAGTGACGCCATGCAACAGATTTCACTTGAATCTTAAGAGTCAAAACTAGGAAATAAAGAGATACCACACAAAAGTAATGTTTTGTTGTCAAAGAAATCAGCTGGGATATTTTAAATCAGCGGGGGCAGGCACACAGAGAGTCCTCTTTATGTTGATGAATGGTAAGGGGCAAACTTTAAGTGGATGCGGTGGGATGTGACAGATGCAGCTGCCACCAGGGGATCCTGCTGACAGCAGCTAATCAGCATCGCTCAACACAAACTGCTCTAAACTGCAGAGGACAACAAGACATTAAACTGAACGAGAGGAGGCAGGAAGGCCAAAAACCATAAAAGCTGAATGTTTCAATTGCTGACACTCAACGGAGGAGACCGATGGAGACAGACGTTGGGAGTCTGAGTGGGATTAAGCCGTGAGGCTGCAAAATGATGGGCTGGTTTCAGGTTTGTGTAGTCAGTCAGGTGGGACAAGAAGAAGATTTGTCAGCTCAGTGTTTCATTCTCTGTTCAGCTGAAGCCGTTCTGTCCGATAGCGATCACCCCCATTACTCGGATTTTCAGATTCTGCCTTCTGGCTCCAGGTTCAGATTCCCTGTGATTAAGAGTAATAGGTACAATAGGTGTAGTTTAGTTAACGATATGATGGGGTTGGGTGGGCAGTGGTGATGATGGTGATGATAATGATGATGTCATTGGATGGAGACAATCTGCGTTAGGATGGATGAGATTTTTATCATGTACTCAAACATGTCTGGTTACGTTGCATTTTATTGTGGCTGTGTCCTCATTCTGCCACTTTGTAAGATACTATTGATGCTGTGCCTTGTACACTAGGAAATTGTCACTAACCAGTGACAATTGTTGATCTTCTAGCCCACTGGTACTCGGGTCACCCCCCCCCCACCATCTCCATTTGAATTGTATGACTATGTGGTTTTCATGGTGTTATTAGGCTGTAGTCTACGTGATACGCAGTATACCCACTAAGAAAACATGTTACCAACGTTGTATTGCTAACAGTGTTTCCGCACGGATGATTATTACTGTCACACACCGGGCTGACGCTGCAGCGACACCTGCCATACATCACGAGGGGCTAACAGAAGAGACAGCCTGGAGAAAACGACAGAAAGTGTCCCAAAGTTCGGAATCAGTTCAAAAGGTAATTAAAACGAAAACTCTGTACAGTTTGTCTGCTGCAAAATCAATCTAGCTGACTATAATAACAGCACGACGTGTTGCTTCAGCATCTCGACAGAAAATATTGAGTCTAACTTTATCATCCATTCCCCAAAGCGGATCCGACAATGGTAAATCAGAGTTGTATGGACGATGAAACTATGCCAAACACAACAACTACCAAAAACAAAGACAAGAAAACACGTAGTGGTGACCACTGCTGCGGGACCTGGAGCTCACCGCCAGTGTTTCAGTGGGACTGTTAAAAAGTGAAGATAATTAAAAGGTATTTATTTAGAAGCGCTCTGGTTGCTAGTTAGCTAACGCTAGCTTCAGCGCTCAACTAAGCCAGTGCATCTATGCCGGTGACAATGGTGTAATGATTCAGATGGACTCCCAAGACATGACGGTGCTCACCCAACTGGCCAATAGGAACGTGGCCCCGCCCATCATATTTTCAGAGCGAGAGAAAATTCCTGAGACCAGAAGAAGAAATTAGAGACTTTTGGTTTTGAGAGCGAGAAGAAAACATTTTGAGAGAAAGTTTTTTCACACTGATAGCAAAAAAATATATATTTTAGAGTTTAAAAAGTATTTTAAGATTGATTTTTTTTCTCAGAAATAGTTTGAAAAATTTCAAATTTATATTGAAACTTTAGTCTCAATTATTTTTTGCTATTCTCTCATAAAATGCTTTTTTGCCATCAGTGTGATAACCGTTTTTTCTTCTCTCAGATCATTTATTTTCTCGCGTGTAATACCGAAACAAATCTATTTCCATACTACCCAGCATGCAATTCAATTATGAGCAGAACACAAAGACAACACTTAGCTATTTTCCATGACCAGAATTACAACCCATTGGCCAGACTGAATAATGTTGCAGCATCTACATCAGCCTGTCATGTTGTGAACCTTTCACACATCAGCCTGTCTCAGCTATCATCAGATGGTAAAATGATAATTATTTAATAACGATAACTGGCATGAAAACAGACTAATGGAGGAGCGAGTGGCTCATTAACAAGCACAGATTGCATTTCCATGTCAGTATGATTACAGTTTTTAAGTCTTTGGATTGTTTTCTACATGAGCTGAAATGGACTGAGGATGAACACAACTGTGATGTTTCATTACATAAAATGATCATGTTGAGTGTAAATGTGTCGACTTGATCCAATTCACTGTGGACTGCAACTACCCTCGTGCTCTGTGTCAATGTATAAGCGGCTTGCGGGTGAAAACGACAAAATGTTTTATCACCTGTGCCTTTCAACTGCGTTTTTGGGCTTTAAAAACACAAAAAAAGTGAAACCACCCTCCAGAGTGGAAATCTTAAAATCTCACCATCGCGTTCCAGGCTATAGGGTAAAAACAGTCAATGTAAAACGTAAAATAAAGAGAATTTTTAAATCAAAATACAGAGTGATTCCTCGCCCACGGCCACCCTGCCGTTGGGTATCCACAGCCTGCCTATAGTTGGTCCAGTTGGCTTCAGCTATGATGATATCTGAATTTTACAGGTAGTGTCTTTCTCCTGTGGATAGGACGCCCCTCCAGGTACAGGATTCGGTCCATATGTCTACATATTTTGCCTGGCAGGACTCCCAGTCCACGCCCCGTTTTGCCTTTGTAATCGAAGGTTGTTTGGAGCAATAACTCCCCCTCCTCGTTTGTTCAGACAAAATTGTTAGCTTTTGTTGTTTGCTTCGCCATGTTTTGGTATTGCGCTACTAGGGAGAGAAGTAGAAGGAAGGATCTATGCAAGAACGTAGGTGGTGTTGGTGGTGTTGTGTGGCAGTACTTTACACTACCACCCAGCCGCCTGGTGTGCATACTACATCAAATTTCACAAACATTTCGTCACCATATGCACGCAGATTTCCTCCCCAAAACTCCACAAACCCACACAATACACACACACACACACACACACACACACACACACACACACACACACACACACACACACACACACACACACACACACACACACACACACACACACACACACACACACACACACACACACACACACACACACACTTTGTAAAGGTCACTCCCTTCTTGAGCCCCATGTAAGCCCGCTGCCATGCAGACTCTGGATCAATGCCTCCACCATCCCCATACTGTACACTATGCTAATGTCAGACCATACTTTTCAAAAAAAATAAAATAAAGAACAGAGCTCGTAATTTTGAGATCAGATCTCGTAATTAAACACCTGGACAGGAACTGACTTGAAGAAATAGAAGTAGACTTGAAGAAATGTCAGAAATATAGAAACTGCTGAATTATGCCGTCTTGGGGTAACTTCTATAAGTGTAAGAAATACAGAGGTGCTTCTGGAGGTGGAGATGGTCCAGAATGTTAAGTCCCTGGGTGAACGGTGACCTGACATGGTGTACCAACACCAAAGCTATATGGCAAAGAAGGGACCCCAGAGGATGTACTTCTTAAGGTGCCTGAGAAACTCCCGCAACAGCTGCTAATCAATTATTACAGATGTACCATTGACTCTATCATCACATCTCTACAAGGTATCCTGACTGCACCATGGAAAACAGGAAAGCCCTCAACGCATCATAACTACAGCACAGAAAATCATCAGGGCACAGCTCCCATCTTTGGGGGAAATTCACAGAACCCGCTGTAGCAAGAAGGCCCGAAGCATTTGCAAGGACTCAACCCATCCTGGACACCGCCTCTTCACCGTCCTGCCATCTGGCAGGCGCTACAGAGCAGTTTACGCCCGCACCAGTACGCTTAGGAACAGATTTTAATCCACATGCAGTTGCACTGATGAACACACTCCTCTGCCCCCCCCGCAGACGTTTTGAATCTGATCGTGAGTCAGACTGCAGCTCTCTCTCTTTCTCTCTCTCTGCCGCTCTCGCTATTTTATAGGCTCTCTTCCACTTTGTCTGACGACACAAATGTCAGCCATTATTACTAATGAATCGATCTGCAGGAGACATCCTCCCTCCCTGCTGCTCGAAATAATTGGGGCTTAAAGTTTTCACTAAATTATTTACACAGCAGCAGAGAACCGGGCTGGAGTCAAGAGATTAAAGACACAGGCGACGAGGTGTTTGCAGCCATCTAGGTGTCGGTACAGCTGCTTACGAGAAGACGGAAGACCATCTGATAGAATGACATGGCTCCAAGTTCAACAGCACCAAGTTGAAAAACAGGAGGATCAATTGGTGGTAAAACCATCTGAAAAACAGACTTTTCTGGGAAGTACATGGACATTTTGCTTGAAAAAAAAAAAGACAAAACAAATAGCTGCAGTCATGTTGATAATAAACACTCTGCAAACTCATTTATATCTGAACATTCCTTTATCAGCACAGCTGGAAAGTGTCTTTAGGACAGATTTATCACTTGATGTTTACATTGAACTATTAAACTGTTCTGCCACGACATCAATCAAGCTTTCCTTTAAGTGCTCCGCCACCATGGTGAGAAGAGATGTGGATCATCACCGCTCATATGTCACTTCATGCATAAAACATATTTTATGCTGGATATTAAAACGTCTCCATTGTCTGCTTAAGCTCTGTCAGAGAGCCTGAACACTTCATATATCAGTATAAAAAAAACATTTGTTTCTGCTGAATTGTAGAAAAAGATACATTCAATTCATTACTAAGAAAACCAAAGTCAGCCAAGCTGGAACTACACTGAACAAAGTTATAAAAGCAACACTTCATGAGCTGAACTCAAAGATCTAAGACTTTTTCTACGTACACAAAAGGCTTTTTTCTCTAAAATATTGTTCACAAATCTGTCTAAATCTGTGTTAGTGAGCACTCTTTTGTTGAGATAATCCATCCACCTCACAGGTGTGGCATATCAAGATGCTGATTAGACAGCATTATTATTGCACAGGTGTGCCTTAGGCTGGCTACAACAAAAAGCCCCTCTAAAATGTGAAGTTTTATCACACAGGACTTGCCACAGATGTCGCAAGTTTGAAGGGAGCGTGCAATTAGCATGCTGACTGCAGGAATGTCCACCAGAGCTGCTGCCCGTAAATTAAACGTTCATTTCTCTACCATAAGCAGTCTCCAAAAGGCGTTTCAGCTAATTTATTTAACCGCAGACCACGTTTAACCACACCAGCCTAGAACCTCCACATCCAGCATCTTCACCTCCAAGATCGTCTGAGACCAGCCACCCGGACAGCTGCTGGAACAATCGGTTTGCATAGCCAAAGAAATTCTGCACAAACTGTCAGAAACCATCTCAGTGAAGCTCATCTACATGCTCGTCGTCCTCATCGAGGTCTCGATCTGACTGCAGTTCATTGTTATAACAGACTTGAGTGGGCAAATACATTCGATGGCGTCTGGCACTTGGAGAAGTGTTCTCTTCACGGATGAATCCCGGTTTACACTGTTCAGGGCAGGGGGCAGACAGCGTGTACAGCGTTGTGTAGGTGAACATTTTGCTGATGTCAGCGTTGTGGATTGAGTGAACCATGGTGGCGGTGGGGTTATGGTATGGGCAGGCGAATGTTATGGACAACGAACACAGGTGCATTTCATTGGTGGCATTTTGAATGTACAGCAATACCGTGACGAGATCCTGAGGACCAATGTTGTCAGTGTGCCATTCATCCACGACCATCACCTCATTTTGCAGCATGATAATTCACAGTCCCATGTTGCAAGGATCTGTACACAATTCCTGGAAGCTGAAAACATTCCAGTTCTTGCATGGCCAGCATACTCACCGGACATGTCACCCATTGAGCATGTTTGTGATGCTCTGGACCGGCATATACGACAGCGTGTTCCAGGTCCTGCCAATATTCAGCAACTTCGCACAGCCATTTAAGAGGAGTGGACTAACATTCCACAGGCCCCAATCAAAAACCTGACCAACTCTATGCAACAGGAGATGTGTTGCACTGCGTGAGGCAAATGGTGATAACACCAGATACTTTTTCGAATGCCCCCAACATAGTAAAACTTCACATTTTAGAGGGGCCTTTTATTGTGGCCAGCCAAAGGCACACCTGTGCAATAATCATGCTTTCTAATCAGCATCTTGATGTGCCACACTTGTAAGGTGGATGGATTTTCTTGGCAAAGGAGAAGTGCTCACTAACACAGATTTAGACAACAATATTTGAGAGATAAAAGGCTTTTGTGTAGGTAGAAAAAGTCTTAGATCTTTGAGTTCAGCTCATGAAAAATGGGGGCAAAAACAAAAGTGTTGCGTTTATAATTTTGATCAGTGTATGTCTGCAATAAGATCAGCAGATCATATTCAGATTTAAAATAAAAGATATAACAAGGTCTGTGTGAAGTCCAGTTTGAGTAACAAATACATGAGTTTGAGGGTTGTTTGTCTGAAGTGACATACCACTGAGGTTCAATCTAAAGGCGCCTGTGAGCGACAGCCATGTAAGTCTATTGCATGTTACACAAAAAAGAATAAGCCAAGTCCTTTAATATGAGCATAGATTAATGGTAAGGACACATTTTGGAAATGTTCCAAAGATGTAAGTAAGCTTGGACGACAACAACAATTACCCAATGCGATCACAATTAAGCCGTTATCTAATGTGACGCTGACATTTCTGTGACGAGGTTCAAGACAAGGGTCCAAAGTTTGAAGAAATATGACTAAGTGGAAACTTGTGATAACTCATCTAAAAAAGGTTTTTAATTAACTAGGTTTTAACCTCTGTAAGGCAGACCTTTAGTCTGATCAGTTGCAGGATATTAATTGAATTAAAAAAGTACTGTAGATCTGAGAATAATCTGGTAACATAGAAAATAGTAAGGGACCGAGGACTAATCCCTGTGATACTCCATTAGTGAAATGGGTAGTAGAGGACTTACGTTCCCATGGAGTCACATACAGGTCTTTTCAGAGATAGACATTAAACCAATTTAAAAAAAACTACCCAATATGCATTTCCAATGCTTAAGACAGTGGCTTGAAATGAACTGGCTATTCTTAACTGCTAAAAGATTATTAAGAACCCTTACAAGTGCTGTCTCAGTGCTATGACCCAACTCTAAAACCCGGGGCCATTGCCATGATACATAAACTCGGAAAAGAAAGATGTTTATATGCAGAAATTTTAAACTGGATTACAATCTACAAAAGCAAATTCAAATCCCCTTTATTACTGTAAACTAGAGCGAGGGTTGAAATAATAATCACAATATTTGTCTTGATATCTATATAGATACTTGATCCTGGCTGATATGATATATACAGATGGGTCGGCTGTGGCCCAGGAGGTGTAGAGCGGCTGTCTACCAATTGGAAGGTCTTCAGTTCAATCCCTGGCCACTGCAGTCTACATGCGTACGTGTGTCCTTAGGCAAGATACTGAAAACCAAATTGCTCCAGTTAGCTTTTCCATTGGTGTCTGTGTGTGTGTGTGTGTGTGTGTGTGTGTGAACGTTCATGTTTAGCAGGTGGCATGAATGTGTGTGTGAATGGTTCTTGTAGTGTGTAAAAAGCTTTGAGTGGTTTGACTGGAAAAACCCCGTATAAATGCAGTCCATATACCATATAGTACATGTGTGAAACTTCACAATAATCAAACCCATTTTCAAAGCAAAAAACACTACACCTTCACTCAGGTCAATGCAAACACCATGACTCCAGAAGAAAGAAGTCCTCACGGACTAATTTTGAATCCAAACGATCTAATAAAGAGATCAAATAAAGACAGAATGACTGATCAGGAAATTACCTTGACCCGACCCTTCAACGATGGTGGTTTTATTGAGGCCATGTGTCATTTTGTAAAGCTTGTCATCTACCAGCTGAACTGATCTGACAGCATTTATTCTAAAAAAAAAACCAATTACTTCATGTTCCATAGAAACCTGATGATGTGCAGATTAAAGGAACAAGCGTGGGCTTCTCTTCATGCCTCCAGTGAAGCTGCATCATCTTTTTTAACACCAGTCCCCTTCCTCCTTTCAAATTCCAAATGTCACAGATAAACCGTGAAGTCCTGGAGTTATGAAAGTAATCAGTCTGTGAGTAGAACTAAAAGACCAGGAGACGAGGAGTAAGAGCGTCATAACATCTGTTTGCTCTGTGTAGAGGTGACCGCTCAGATCCGTCAGGAGCGCCTGGAGGATTCGGTCCAGTTCTGATGAGAAATGTTCTGATTGATCCACCTGCTTAGTGTGTGATCGTACAGCCGAAGCAGGAAATCAGAGCCCAGTGGTGAAATGCTACTTTGACCAGGTGCGTGAACCAGACCAGTGAGTAAAGAGAAACCTTCACTGTGACTAAGAGTCTATGAAACCAATTATCAACCAATTATGGGGGCCGATATTTACAGCGATAACCCAAAAAAGAACACCACTACTAATCGCACACTGATTTTCAATGTGCTTTGCAACCATAGACCGTTAATATATATACAGTCTATGTTTGCAACACAGACAGACAAGCGATCCTACAGGCTGCATAGATTCTCCAGCTGTTGTTGGGGGAATCCGTTTAAATAAATAAAAAATTAATCACAATAAAAAAATATAATATATATAAAAAATATAATATAATAAAAAATTAGCAAAAATTAGTCTTGTAATTTTGTAGGATATCATACGTTTTGGTGTGCATACATTTTTGTACGAGCTCATATGGACTCGCTCATGAGATTGCGTTGCTGATTTACAAGCAACTTTCCAACATCTCATCATGTTCTTTTAACAAGCATGGTTTGGATTTGGCACCTGGGGATGTTTCAGCAATGAGTTCTCAGGGACATAGTGAGGATCTGTGTTAGAGGACAGCTGGAAATGTCAGCAGTGTTGGAATGTGACAGACTAACAGGTCGCTTGACTTCACAGCGAGAAGGTGTTGAGTCATCGCCACCGCCCACTGATCAGGAACACCAAAGGGAAAAAAACTGAGGAGGCTGAAGAGTAACCAGCAGCTGTAGATCATTTAAGACGGGAAAAAAGAAAATTTAGGTTTGAACTGCGTCAGCCATTAACATGTTGGTCATTTTGAGATGACAGATGGGTTCAACCCTGCCATCTGAGCCTGCCATCTGTGCATTCCCTGCACAGTAACAAGGTTTCTGATTCAAGGGAAACAGTTCACATCAGGGATTTTTTATTTACTTAACCTTTAACCAGGTAAGGAGAACAAGTTCTCATATGCGACGACGTGTGAGACAACATGGAGCTACACAGTAAATAATATATAAATTTACAAAATACAGTAAATAATCTACAAAAAAGTACAGATTAAATAGAGTCTATCTACAGTTTGTGTTAAGTGATGTCTAAGTGGTACGGCAGTGACAATACAAATACAATAGTATTTGCATGTCTAGTATTTTACATGCAGTAAAAATACTGACTATAGTACTAGTCTATATACAGTGTCTGCAAATGGAATAGTGCAAAAGGGCATTGAACATGACAGACGTGCAGGTGAGAATGTGCCACTCTGCAATGGAGCATAAGAGCCAACAAAGTAAGGCTGTGCAATACTGCATGAATGGTGGAAGAGCGTAAACACGAGCAGTAATCAGACAAGAGCTTTACAGCAGTACTTTAAAAGCAGCGAGTGGGATAAGTGTTTCAAGTTTTAGGTTTTTTTTGTTGCAGTCATTGGCATCTGAAAACTGGAAATTGGATGCCACAGTGAGGACAAATGTTCCACTTGTTAATCTCCTGGCAACACCGGTGTTATCGATTACAACACAAATGCACCATGCCCGTGTCTCCAGTTGAGATTTTGCTCTGCTGCCTGGTTGAGAGAAGAGTCTGAAGTGCCCCGAATAATGTTAACCAATTGGGAGCTCTGCAGTCATCTCACAATTTAGATCACAATTTGGTCTATTTTCTCCGTGAATGATCCTGACAAGAACACACACTTATAACCCATTATAAACAATATAAATATATTCATCTGATTCTGCACTTTAGCTTTTACCTTTGACACCAAATCATCTGCCATCATCTTGTCGGTCTCATCAGGTGATGATTGAAATCTGACTCTGTATATTCTGTATACTCGGCCGCCCCACTGCGCTTTCTCAATGTTTTAAGAGTGCTGAGAGTGAAAGAAATTAAAAGTTGCAGCTGGACAAATAATGAGCTCAAACTCACTGCAATGCTCCGTTAGGCTGAGAGGAGATTTAGCTGATCTGTGGTTTCATCCTGACAAGCGACCCCTTTCACATTGTCTTTTGATACATTAATATGCAGGGTTTCCCCCAGAAAAGTTGTTAGACCCGGTGGCAAGTGTTTGTTTTTTCCCAAAGAGAGCCTGGCTCGGACTAGTCACAGACTGATGGCAGCATTAATGTAGAGCCAAATAGTTTCTGTGGCAACACAATCATGGACAGAAACGCTAAATTGAAAATAAATTTAAAAAACAACCTATAAAACAGATTTGAGAGAGCTATACATCAAGTCAGGAAAACAGGATTTTTGTAAATATGACTAAGTCCAACACGTCTGCTGGGGGGGAAACTTAGGCCCGGTGGGGGGACCTTGCCATTAAAGTATAGATTTTAGCCACACTTTAATTTAAGTTCATTTAAAAGAGCTAAATAACTTCACGAGACACACACGTACGGGTGACGGCATGCACACATCCCACCGCACATCAATCATCTATGGTGGCCTTATTCGTATTGTCGTCAGGTAGAAGTCATCTGAACATTAACCCAGCCAGTGAAACAAGGAGGGACCATGGCGTGGAAAAAAAAAAGACGGGATTTGAAAATCTGACTCCTGAAATTGCTGAAAAAAATTGTTTGTTGAATCATGGGACAAAAAGGACAGATTTTGTCATGTTCTTGATTTGCAGCTTAAAGATTAAAAGAAAAATAAGTATTTTTGGGCCCATTCGGCTTTGCTTCATTCCATTCTTTTACCAGACGAAGAACCAACAACAATAACAGTTTCAACAGATATAAAATATTTAATAAAAAAAAAAAAAAAAAGATTGCAGCTTTAACGTTGAGACAACATAAAATCCTCCTCAAGAAAATAACTAGCATGGATGAAGAAATGTTTAAACATGTAGAAAAATGGTACTTTCATCAATGGAAAAAACAAACTGCCTGCACAAACACTTCAAACGTTTCCACACTCCTCCTCAGCTGAGTGTAAATCTACTTTCATGCTGCATTAGCAGGCTCCTTTGTGAAACTTGTATCAAAGCAAACATACGGAAACAGATCCGGGCCTCCCACTCACACACTGAGGAACACATGCACTACACAGCCTGCAGGCAGAGTGGCCCAGCTCCTGATGTGTTCACAGCCTCTCCGTACACGACACAGGTGTGTTTGTTAGGAAGGTAAATGCAAACGTACAGCTAAACGGACTTTCAGTTGTAGTTTGTGTGGTATTTACCAAGGAGGTTATGTTTTCGGTTTGGTTTACCCATTGGTTGGTTGGTTTGTATGTCTGTCAGCCAGTGCTGTAGTCAAGTCACCAACTGTCGAGTCCGAGTCAAGTCTCGAGTCCCCAGTGTTCGCGTCTCAAGTCCAGGTCCAAGTCACCAACCGTCCTATAGGGTTTCCGCTGTGTACACCACGCACCTTCAGCCGTTTAAGAAAAGTCATAAAGTCATAATTACACGACTGCAGAGTCATCTGCTCTACTGAACTCAAGCGAACTGTCATCCACTCTCTCCCCTTTAGGGTGCTTTAGGGTGACCAAATGGAACAGTGACAGGACGTCATCACTCGCAAAGTCATGGCAACCAAATAAAGAACCGGGCGAGTACCACTTGTCACTCAATCTTAAGCAAAGTGACAAACAGCAACGAAAGCTGCGACTCACACGAGTCCTGTGAAGTATGACAGCTACGGTGTATTGGGAAATAACATTGTAGAAACTGAATTTGATGAAATTACTGTTTATCAGACCCGAGATGAGACATGAAGCTAACGTTAGCGAGACGCTGTATTCCTCCGACACGCTGGATTAACGTTACACTAGCTAGTAGTAATGTTCACGCAGCGTTTTGTTGTTAAACTGTGTGTAAAACGAGCGGTTGACGTTAAATTACCGGTTTGAGGTAACCTCCCTACGGTACCGTCTATTTGCTGGATGGTTTCAAGGTAACGGTCGGTAGCTAACATTAGCAGATAAGCTCATTGACAGCGATGTTATTGTTCATATTTCGGCCCAATGTTTCTGATCGTAGCGGTCATACTGACTGAAAGTGTGATGTGATATGCTAAAATTGCTCCTATGTCATTGCACAGGCACTGTGTACTCGTGTATAATGACAATAAAGGCATTCTATTCTAAAAAGAAACTACACGCTGTTTTCAGGTAAAGTTATTTTTTGACGTCAACGTTTACAACCATTTATTTATAGAAAAATAAAGTTTCGGAACGGGACGCAAAATGTATTTAAGCCTGGTTGTGTTTATTGTTTAAAGTACTCGTGAGGGAGCGAAACGTTAGTTTTCTGTAAATAAATGCTAATGCAAGAGCAGACTGCGGGATTTTTCCTTTGTTCCGAGTTGATATTTTCTAACGCGCCTGCACAGAAGTATTTTTGAATGTGCAAACTGTTTCTTCGAAAAGATGACTATATTTAGAGCCCGAGCGCTGACAGTGTCAAAGGCCCTATTGAAACTATAGGAATTATTGTTACGGCAAATTAATTGCCTTTTTTATGGGCTTAACATAGTCAAAAACTCGCCAAAATTGGTGGTTGCATCAAGTCTGGTGAAAATTTACATATTTTAAGGGTTTTGGGAATAGGTGCACAAAAATGGCTTGCTAGCACCCCCTACAAAATAAAAAATAAAAAATTAAGCCCCTGCAGTACGTTTAACGTAGACTAACTAAACTTGGTCCACATATGTAGCTTGTCAAGACGTACGTAAAACATAATTGGACCCATACCATAAACCCAACAGGAAGTCTGCCATTTTTAATTGAAAAGTTCAAAATTAGTGCGATTTAGGCCATTTCCACATGCCGTACTCACCTATGGTCATGAAGGCTGGGTCATGACCAAAAGAGCGAGATCCAGGGTACAAGCGGCCGAAATGGGTTTCCTCCGGAGGGGGCTGGCGTCTCCCTTAGAGATCGGGTGAGAAGCTCAGTCATCCGAGCTGCTGCCTCCGCGACCCGATACCGGATAAGTGGATGAAGATGGATGGGACGTGTCGTACTTTAGCAAACTCCTCCTAAAGATTTCATCCAATCAACTTCACATTTGGTCTGTCCCATTGTAAGACCTCAGGGATGAAAAGTTATTAAAAAAAAAAACTTTTCATCATAGGGCATGGCCGTGGCAGGGTGGTCGTTTTGTGCGTTGTGCCATCGAAACAGTAAGTGGGTGTAACTTGAGTCTACATTGTCCAATTCAATGAAAACTTTTCAGTATTCAAAAGAGTCCAACTCTGTTGACATCTAAACGCCGATATTGTCTCAAAGTCATAGCGCCCCCTAATGGCAACAGGAAGTAGGCCTAAAAGTCAAGGTGCTATGCTTTCACGAACACCTCCTAGAGATTTCATCCGATGGACTTCAAATTTGGTCTGTACCCTCTCAACACCTTAAAGATGACAAGTTATTAAAAGAAACTTTTCGTCCAACGGTGTGGGCTTGGCGGCCATTTTGAGTGTTTAGCGATGAACAAGAAAGTGGCTGTAACTACAGTGTACATTGTCATATCTGCTTGAAATTTCCCACAATCAAAAAGAGTCCAGGAGTGAGGAAATCTACAGGCCAATATTGACTTTTGGTCATGGCGCCCCCCGCTGGCAACAACAAATCAGCCTTATATGACAAACAATCTGATTTACATGAAACTTAGAATGTGTGGTCTAATTGTGAAACTGAGCCGGCCCCTATACTTTAACCGCGCCAATGTACTTAGGCCACGTCCCCTTTTATAACATTTGAACAGTTAAGGTAGTCTTGTGTAAGGTTTCATTGAATTCAGCAGAGAGCTCCTTCTTCATTGGTGGTGGTTTGGCCCGCCCCCTATGCATATGCCACGCCCTTTCATACCTGGTGACCCATTTAAGGTAGAGTCTAATGTGAGGTATCAATGAACTCAGCAGAGACTTCCTTGGTTATTGGTAAAGTCTTGCCCCGACCCCCATGCTGTGGCCACGCCCCCTTTCACAGCTATTTACCTGTATGATGTAGAGTCTTGTGTGAGGTATCATTGAACTCGTAAGGGAGTACCCTTTTCATTGGTGATGATTTGCAGTGACTGAGTACCGCGCAAATGCACAGTTGCAAGGAGGGGCATCTGCCAGTAACCCCGACGCAGGCAGAGGCGCGAGGGCACGTCTAACGCTGCTTGCAGCTTTAATTTCAACATGTAACCAGCTTTACAGGATCTGGCAGATTTCTTTGGCAAAAGGATAAAAATATATTTTACAGTCATTACAGTATAGCAGGTTAACAAGAGAGCTAAAACTGCAGTACTGGGGGCTTGTATACCTCTGTATTCAACCCAGATTAATCAGTTATGTACTTCCCACTCACGTTCATGTATGGTTTATTTTAATCTCTGTCAAGCCACCATCAATAAAACAATGTTTAGTGCACGTGTTTCTTATTGAAAACCTTTCACCAGCTCTTAGGGAATATTCCTTCTATTTCTGGAAGATTTCTGTGAATGTGGAAAACAGTGTTAACAGAAAGTGAGAGCAGCAGTGTGGTTTTAGTGCTACACCTCTATCTGCTGAAAAATATGTCTGTCTCTACTCTTTTTTTCCTCTCCTTTTAGTTTTTGTTTAGACAATTAAGGATTTTACAATGTTTACTTTTAAGTGATGAAATTGCTCTAAAACAATTGGTTGGTTGTGTGCTGCTACTGATGTTGAATACCTGGTTTATAGTGTTTTCTTCTGAATAATGTGCACGGTCACAGAAGGCTTATAATCATTTGTGGACCCGCCGAGCTTTGTTGTCATTACTTAGAATTCCTCATGGGGGAGACTGAAACTATGCACTATAGCTTTAACCCTTGTGTTGTCTTCCAATGAACCTTGAAAAAAAGTTATCGCTTTTTCTGACATTTTTGTCACTTTTTCAGTGTTGTGGGAGCTTTTTTTGATGTTTTTTCCAAAGTTATTTGATATTTCCAATGTTGACATTTTCAGCTTATTTCGAAGGCCCATTTTTTGTGATGAAAAAAAACGGAAAATTTGTCAAATTTGACCCGAGGACAACATGAGGGTTAAGACTAAGGAATACAAATACAAAATGCTGAGACACTGATTAGTCCACAATATTTGGAAGCTACACATTTTTGACATAGACATCAATTAAGTGAAATTCATTTCACATTTCTTTAATCATTAATACAAATTTGTATTATTCGTCTTGTGAACTCGTAAAAGGTCACAGTCTCAGGCTGAGAAGCACTGACAAGATTTGAGAGTCAGAGAATATTGATTTTTCACAGAACACATATCGATTTACCTTGGTCCAGGATTTGAACCGGTGACCTTCCGCCTGTGATTACCTTGCTGCCCTCCACTGCCTCATTTTCCACATAGATTAAGTGTGTGATTAGTGTAAGCTTAAAATGAGATGCCGGTCAGCAGATCTGACACCAGAAGGTCAGAGAGAATGTGAGGAATCCTTAGTTAAATAAAGAAAAATCTAAATCTAAGAGCTGGAGGCACTCAGTCTGAGCAGCAGCCTTACTGCTGGGCTCCACAAATGTCACACACCTGAAGCACTGGACTCCAGCTGCTTTAGAGCACTAAATTACAGGTTACACACTTGCAGCTCCAGCACAACATATATGTCCCTCTACAGCAGAAAAACACATCAATTCTGTTACATAGTGCCACAGTATCCCTGATGGTGTGACAGCTACAATAGGTTTAGGTCTTTTTCTCTAATAGCATTGTATCACACTGGAGTAAAGGGGTAGGGCTGGATCCAAATCTTCAACTCAGATATTCTTATGTTGGGTAGGTATTTTATTTTCAATTTTGAGATTAAAGTCTTTTTTTTGTTTTTCCTCAATACTGTACTAAGTTGAGATGGATTCAACATTTGGAGAAACGCAACACGTCCCGTTGCGGGGGTCAGTGTGTTTTGAGGCCGTGTGAGAGTCAAGTACAGGAAACAGGAAACATCACTGCCTCCAACGCTGCCACAAGAACGTTTTAAAAAGCCGTGAAAAAGCGAAACAGAAGCACTGAACTGGCCAGGAGCTTGTGTAACAGCTGACTGTTTGATGTAACAACAATGCACAATTGCTCTGTCTTTTTTCCTTTCTCTAGTTCTCGTGAAATGAAGCTGCCTTCATGTGCAGTCGGAAATGTCGAGATCTATAAATGATCTATAAATGACATGGCTGAAAACAATATTTATATAACAGTTTTTTTTCTACATCAATCAGTTTTTGGATTAATCTTTTCACTTGTGTGGGCCATTGGTTTCATCATAGGCTTACTGTATTTACAGGTGGGATGGGAGAGGGAGGGGTTTACAACACGCCAATAACGAAGACTGGCCAGCGCAACCACCCCTAAAACCTATTAGAATTTCCTTAAATATACATAAATACAGACACTTAAAGCATAACTTGATACAAAAAATGCACAACTTGTTTTCTGCATTCACCAGAAAATGTAAGAAAGTGTTTGATGCTCAAAATTTTAATTTTGTTCAAAAGTGGATCTCATCGCATGATGCTTGTTACCGTCACCCTGACTGCACTACATTTTCATGAAAAGACTGAAACTGAGCCCGTGTTTCCCCGCAGTCAACAAAATTAACCTCATCTGACTGTGATCCGTCACATTATGACTCCATACTGCAAGACAGAAGCAATTAAAACCACTTCACCTCTCGGCGTGATGACTGATGGATGAGGATTTCATTTTCTATTCATCCCTTGAGACACAGACAGACACAGAATGGATAGACATTTATTGATCCCAATAAAATAAAATAGGAAATTATAGTGTTACAGCAGCAAAATCAGTCACACAGAATATAAATATAAATGAAATACTAGGTTATAACATACAAACAAACAATAGGATAAATAAAATACAAAAACAAATGTTTGAATATATACAAGTTGGGAATACCAAAATGTGCAACTGCTTAAATAGTATGATAAATATGTGGATAAACCTATTGTGCATGTTGCACTTAGTGCGGTATTGTAGTGTCTCAGAGTCTTACCTAGCACCCAGTGATGACGTGTTAAAGAGTTTTATTGCCTGTGCCAGGAATGATTTCTTGTAGAAACCTCTTAGAGAAGCTGCTCCTCTGTAGGACCAGTGTGAGGTGCAGAGCCCCGGTGGTCGGGGTTATCCATGATAGATAACAGTTTGTTCTGAGACCTCTTCTCCACCACAGCTTCAAATGTGTCCAGTTTGTTCAGTCAGTTTGTGTCGCTGGCTCCGATGCTGCTGCTCCAGCAGATGGTGGAGGAGAACAGAGTGCTGGCCACAACAGACTGGTAGAACATCTCCAACATACTGCTGCACACGTTGAAGGATCTCAGCTTCCTCAGGAAATAGAGTCTGCTCATCCCCTTCTTGTAAACAGCAGTGCTGTTGGTTTTCCAGTTCAGCCTGCTGTCGATGTTGACACCCAGGTATCTGTACTCCGCCATCATGTCCAGGTCTTTTCCCAGGATGCAAAGGGGCTGCGGAGCAGTTCCTTGCCTCCTTAAGTCAACACCATCTCTCTGGTCTTATCCACGTTCAGCAGCAGGCGATTCTTACCAGACAACTCCACAAAGTCATCCACCAGTGCTCTGTGCTCTCCCTCCTGTCCATCCCGTATACACCCAACAACTGCAGAGTCATCAGAAAACTTCTGTAGGTGACATGACTGAGTTGTACTGGAAGTCTGTGGTGTATAAGGTGAAAACAGAAAAGGAGACGGCACAGTCCCCTGTGGGGCTCCCGTACCACCAAACTGTGGTCTGTCTGTCAGGTAGTCAATGATCCAGGAGACTGTGGACGCACAGACACCTCGTAGCACCTAGTAGCAGTGGCTGGATGGTGTTGAATGCACAATGGCACTGTAAGCATCCTTGGCATTTACATATAGGAGGTCCAAAGTAGCATTGTGTCTTGTGGGGCAGTTAATATATTGTTTGAAGTCCGGGAGGGATTTGTCCAGAGAAACATGATTGAAATCCCCAGTGATAACCATGAAGACATTGGGCTGCTGCGTTTGAGACAGTGGTGGGAATGACGCCAGCTGCTGTCTCCGTATCAGCAGATGGTGGAATGTAAGCCGCGATCACTATGGCGGACGTAAACTCCCTCGGTAAATAATAAGGACGAAACCCCACAGCCAGCAGTTCAATTTCTGGACAACCAAAACGTTCCTTCACATTCACATGTCTGGGATTGCACCACTTTTCACTCACATACAGTGCAACTCCCGCAACTTGTCCCGTCTGTCTGTAAGTCCAACATCAGATTTGTCCCTTCAGTCTTTGAAGGTAATGTCACTTTGCCCAGTTTGTCTGTTAAGCTAACATCTGTTCGCCCATTTAGTCTGTAAAGCTAGCGTCACTGTGTCCCGTCAGTTTCTAAGGCGAACGCCAATTTGTCCCTTCAGTCCGTAAAGCTAACGTCAGTTTGTCCAGGGGCAAGTTCAGCCCGAAACAAAAAAGTAGCAAAATCTTATTTTTAAATTGAAACGGTGGTGCCCTGCGTATGTAAGCGCACTCCCTTTTTAATACCACAACTTTACATAGGCTACACGTTGCTGCTGATTGATTAAAATCACTGACACATCCACCAACTAAGAGAAACGGTGGCAATTTATCTTAAACTGTTTTGTGGAAACAAGTCGTTCAACCAGGAAACTAGAGCCAAACGGTTAAAAGCCGATTGAAGATTTAAAGTGCCCCTTTTAATATGTAAAGCTAAAGTAAAAATGACCCGTCGAAGGCAATTTTAGTACACAAATTTAACCTGGCAGATCCGATAGGTTCATTTTGGGAAGTCTTGGCACGTTTGGATCTGATTTTCCCAACAAAAACTGAATGAGGTTATATCCTGTGCAAATTGCTCTCTTTTCATTTAAATTCATCTATCACATTCATTAAAAGTAGACAAGTCATGAGTCACTTTTCTCTAGAACTCTTTCCAGAAAAAAAACTCTTATAACAATCTTATTGACTTATTAGACACTCACTAGAGATACGCCGCTGACACAGATTTCAACAGACTGTGTCTCATCATCATGCATCAAGAGCTAAATTATGGACAAGATGCTAATAAGGAAAGCAGAATAGCAGCAGACATCTTATGGGTGTTGATGAATGAGTCTGATGGACAGAGGAGGATATGTGTGGTATGGGACAGATGACAGGAGGACTGCAGGACAGCCAGTAATGACACAGCAGTTACTGTTTGTCTGGTCCGTAGGTGTGGAGAGGAAATGCAATTTAAAATGCATGTGTCAAAGACAGACAACATCCTCCCTCTGGAAAGTGAGGGACCATTTTTCCCCACTGGCAACTTTGGTAAACTACGCATTTTCATTTTCAAAATAAACCGTTCAAACACTTTCCCAAAAAGCAACAGGCCACCACAAGCTGTAAACGATGATACTGAAAATACAAGTTGGTTTTTCCTCGTCCAGGTGATCGGCATCATTTGGGTTAGTGATAGACCGATTTATTGGCCAGCCGATATTTGCGTTTTTACGTGTATCGCAATGGCCGATTCGCGGCTGCTGCGTTCGCCAATAGTTCCCCCATAATTTACAGACAGGCGTCCACACAGGCAGCTCTGTGTTGCTGGAGACGCACGCTGCAGTTCATATGCAGACCATGTACTGCCCCTCCGCCACTAGCAGAGTGCTGGAAGCCTGCTCTTCAAGACACTGTTTGACTTAGATGAAATACTGCTATACACTTTGAAAGTGGAAACACATTGCTCTATATGTGCTTGCAATTATAGCTAAGAGAGTTTGTGGGTCCAAATTGAAAATGCCTCGTCTATAAAACTGCCAAAACTTGCCATTGTATTTAAGGAGCCGCAAATAGCTAAGTTGTAGGCTATCCATATGCATAAGGTAGCTGTTATGAATATTGGTCATAGGATTAAGTAATACTAACGTTGTTCCGTGGGAGTTTTATTCAGCGACCAGCTGGCTGAGATTTGGACGCGTGTGGTGTGTCTGTCTCTCCCTCCCCATCTGTCTGTATGAATGTAAGATGATTGCAGAAGTGACACTTATCTGTGTTTTTGTTTATTCTTTTAAACAGAAATGGCAGAGCAGAGTCCAAAAACAAATCCAGTATGGCAGCAATTTAAATAAGCATCGTTTATCTACTTGCTCTACCTCACCTGTTTTTACTATTTTTTTTAAATCTAGTTTTAAGTTCAATAAATGTTCCTTTTTTTTTTTTTAAATTGAGACCTGTAACATTTGTTATCATTGTGTCATTTTTAGGATGTAAAATGAGGGAGCAAAAGCAGTAATCGGCTCCAAATATTGGCTCAGGAAAATTGGCAGCCCATATTGGCTTAGGCTGATGAGAAGAAAAAAAAAAATCCATATCAGTCGATCCCTACTTTGGGTAATGCTGTGGAAACTGTGTAAGCATGTTGGATGCGTTTCCATTGATATACCCTACAACAGTGGAGCAACACCGACACACCATCCTCGTCTAATACACAACTCTCTCTCTACCTGGATATCATTTATAGCGTCAAAATACAAACGTTAGAGATAGTGTGATTCTTGCTACCGTTACATTTCTAGTGATGAATAGTTGAAAACGTTTTAGTTCTGATTCACTGCCGCTCCCTCCCTCCAGTCACTTTCTAGCTTGTTGCACCACATACCGTGCTCGCGGGCGCTCAATGAGCCACCATCTAAAACTCTGGCATTTCGACCAGCTGACTGTTACATTACATGTCATTTAGCTGACACTTTTATCCAAAGCAACTTACTATTGTCTGTATTGTCTGGAGCAACTAGGGATTAAGGGTCTTGCTCCGGGACATAGTGGTTGATGTATCACAGTGGGAATTGAATCCAGATCACCCACATATCCACTGCACCACCATCACCCCAGTTCTTGGATCTTTTCATCTCCATTTTTTTTTTAGCTGACCTAACGAGCTGACTTCCCTATTGGCTGTTGAACCAGATGACATCCCTTACGTTCTTAAAGGACATCAGCCGGCTTAAGTCGAGCTGAGAAGGACCGGTCAGACCGTTGCCTCCTTCACTTTCAACGTTATAAAACGGTTTCGTTAGTTAATGGGCTCAGCAATTTCCAAAAGTGCTTGTCACTCTAGTTTTGTTCAAATGTTACTTAAACAGGAGGAGCTAGTGCATTTGTTTGGGACTATTTTCAGTGACGGGTTAATCTATATTTAGTGCTCTGGTGAGTATTTGTGGCAGCGGGTGAATGTTGAAAACGGTGAATGTATAGGATTGAATCAAAGTGAACTACACTAAATCTTGGTAACAACGCCATGATCTGTTGTTGACGGTGCGTTAGCATGTGGGTTGTGTATCTTATAAGAGTGTGTTGATTTTGAACCGAAATGGAGTCACAATCGTGAATTTCAAATTAGAAAAATGGAATCGTCGATGCTTCAAGTCCGGTCGGCAGCATCACTGCACGTGACACAAGTTAACATTACACTTGCATCAGGCAACATTATGCTACACAATTATTAGATTGACAAGGGCGGCTCAGTGGTAGTGCGGTTGCCAGCCAATCAGAAGGTTGGTAGTTTGATCCCTTGCCCATGTTCAGTGTCCTTGGGCAAGACACTGAACCGAGATGCTCCCAATGCTGCACCATCGGAGGATTTTAAGCTTATTTTTTAGATTCATGCTGTACTTGTATGTTTGTATTTGCACCAAACTTACTCAGTGTATATTTTCTATTGATTATTTTTTCAATGATGCAAAAAGTTGGAGCAGGGCGAGGAGCAGATCATAGATCTTATGTTTCTCTGCTGTGACAACCCTCTTTCCTCATGTGGAACATCTGTATTAAGTTTATATGATGAATGAAAAACAGTGCAAATCCCTGCTGTTATGTGTGTGCAGGGTGGTGATGCCCCGTTATTGATGCTCTGACTCCACGAAATTATATATGACGCCTCGGGAGGACATTTGAAACATGACAAGTGTTTTGTGCCCAATCTCATTGGGTCAATGGTGGCCACTGAGGAGGACATGTAGTCTTACTTTGATCATTTGGCTTATCTGCAGCAGAGTTTCAGTGGCATCCCCTCGTCTCACAGTTGCAATTAAGGAGACAAGCCGCAAGTGGCTGATAAGATCTCCATCTCGTACCAGATGAGAAGGCACATCAGCAGAGGAGAAGGGAAGACCAAGATGAGGGGGAGATAGAGGAACAGGAGCAACAGATAATGAAATGGAATTAAAAGAGTGAGGAAATTCACTGCAATCTGTGCTCACAGCTGTCCCAACACAAGTAGACGTAGGAGGGTTTGTAACAGTGACTAGGTCTCACGTTCTTAAATTGCATCCACAGTTCCTTTCCTTGCTTCCCATCCTCGTGTCTTAGTAGGCCTACGTCCCACAGTGGAAGCATGGGAAAGACATGCAAGGGGAGAGGAAACAAGGAAATGTGTTTGAGGGATAAGACGTCCTGTCCTCCGAAGCGTCACGTGACATTACACATGTGTAATAACAGAGTGTAAATTGAAATTTCCCCAGTAAGCAAAGGCTGTCAGCTGCACAGCTTCCGGGAACGCTGCTCTCGTCTATCCACGTTCAGAGATCCTTGGAGATCTCCCAGCCTTCATGGAGGAGGGCCAGAACAACTTCTGGTTCAAGCGAGGAGATATAAAATAAGAGAACTCGGATTCAATCTCTGGAGGAATCCGAGGACAGCTTTCCATCCAAACACTGAGACAATGCTGCAGAGAGACGCATGACCCAAAGAGCTCCAAAGAGAGTCAATGGGTGTACATGGAGAAATATGTTCAGTAATAGCAAGAGAGAAATGGTGCGGTTTAGGGGGCGGTCAAAGGGATTAAAGGTGATGGAAATTGAAAAGCTTTAGTTTGACGACAGAGATTGGTGGCACAGTGCTCCTACACAAAGAAAAAAAAAAAAAACCTTAAACAGAAAAACAGCTGGCAAGATCGATTTTTGTAATCTTTTTCAGCCTGACGTCGGTGATACATTTAATTGCTTTGTGCCATTAGAGCACAACGACCACTCTGTCATGAGAGGTGTGGAGGTGTACGGAGGCGCGGCCAGAACTGAACACGGGACAGTCTGGAAAGCGCAGGAAGGAACAAAGAGCCAGCAAACATCAGCTCTGGTTAGAGCTGGGCGATGAAACGATCTCGATATGGGATCGCTATAAAATTCAGGTTGATAATGATGATTGGCCATATTGTACTCGATATGGATGGATCTAACAGCCTATCACAGCAGAAATAAACAACATTCCATTTCAAAAAAGGGCGGCAATGCGCACCAAAAGTTGTTCACCAACCGGCAATAAACGTAGAAGAAGAAGTTGTTGTTTTTGGCTGTCACGTCGAAGCGAGTGGAACCGAGGGGCATGGGCACGAAAGCAACGGTGAAAGTCAACTTGCGTTAGGGACGGGCGATATGGAGAAAATCAAATATCACAATATTTTTGACCAAATACTTTGATATTGATACCGTAACGATATTGTAGAGTTGACTACTGGTGCTTTCACAAAATATTTACACAATGACATCTTTGATAAATAATCATGACTAATGTGGATATAACGACGAAGTGGGTAAAGGTAAATAATAGAACAGTTACAGTCTGGTAAGTTCATAAAATGACATCACTTTCCTGCAATTTAGCCTTAAAAACCAGGAAAAGACGCCACCATTAAAACTCACTTTGGATGACTCACTTCAGAAGCGATAAATCGGCCAATTCCCTCTTAGCGCAGCACCATAGCAAGCAATAACACTGGCTCTAGCCAGTCCTGTTTGGTGCTGGATGGAGCGCACCCATTGGCTGTTGGCCATGTTTGCATGATTTAACTTCACTACCAAGACTTCAGACTTATAATATCAAGCACATTTGATTTTGACGGAACATCAAGCAAGAAAAAGACTCACTGGGACTGAGCTTTATGTCCACTTTACACCAAATGATTGAGACGACAGAAGCGCGCCCAACTCTTCCAAGACTCAGGATTTCCTTCCGATATTGGAAACTAGTCTGACAGAATCGCTTGAAAAATCGGTTATTGTAAGGTCGGCATAAGAGTAGAATCAAATGGGGACAAAATCGCCTTACCTCATAGTAGCTCCTCACAGCGTTGCAGAAAGCTTCATCCGCCACAATCTGAGTTTCCCCGTTGAGGAAGGCCAGGAAACGCTCCTTCACCGCCTGCAGCTGCTGCTTGTTCACCTGAGAGGGACGAGGGATGATCGAGAAGGAAAATGAAGTTTAGACGGGGTTTGGGATGAGAAATGAGAACAATGTTGGCAGAGGGGGGTGGAATCAATAAGAAACAGATGGAGAGGAAGAAGCAGAAGATGATAGGAAGGAATGACAGATGAGAAAAAGAACAAGTACAAGATTACCCTCATTGTTAAAGTCTGACAGCATCATTACATGAGTCTCATTATCTAACAAATGCCTTTCAATAGGAAACCAAATCCTCCAAAAACAACATAGGGAGACGAATGTGTCTCACCGTGGCTGGAAAAAGACTCTGACGTGTTTTGAGACTGACGAAGGTCCTTAAACGGACCTAAGATTTAGCCCTGTACCTACAAGTACCTGCCTTTATTTTACTCCACTGCCAAACCGTTCGAAAGTCGTAACGTCAGTTTTAAACTCCTTTTCAGAGAGCCATTGGTTTCAAGGTGTTGAATGTGCAATATTGTTGCCGAGTGGGGTGCAGGGACTGTTTGCAGGGTTTCATTATAAAGTTTAGGGGCAGCACCTGAGCCAAATCTCTGATCTAATGACTGTAGTTGGATTTCTTTGCCTTGGTTTTGTCTTTAAGCTTTTTTTTTAATGTTATTCATAGGGGTGGGAATCTCTTGGCACCTCACGATTCGATTCAGAGGCCAACGATTTGATTCTAAACAGATTATCGATGCATCTCGAGGCAACAACTTTTTTGATGAGATTAAAAAAAAAAAAGTACATATAAATCATAATAAATGAGTTTGTTAGATTTTGACATATGCAGTATTTGTTACAGACACGTTTCAATGAAATGTTTTGTCTGAGGTTTTTATTGTGTGGTCATTCCACGCTTAAGCCTTGAAACATGCCGAGTCACCTTCTCTCTCTCAGTGATCGTCCATGTCAGAGGCTGAGTCATGTTAAAGGTCACATGTAATGTGATAAAGTAGATCAACAGCCTCTATGTGTTTTGCCTAATGATTGTATGTACTGTATGTCTTATTAGATCATGTGTATAGATACAAAATTTAATGTTTTTCCTTTTTGGACTTTTTTTTAATTTCTTTTCTCTGTTTTCTGATTTGTACTTGTCTGGAGACAGTAACTTTTAAGTAAAAATCAACACATTTAAAAAAAAAAAAAAATATCCAGCATTGAATCGTGATGCATTTGAGAATCTGTTGTTTTTCCCACCCCTAGTGGTGGGCTACACCCCATGACCTGCGTTCTGTGAGAGCATTGGTAGAGTTTGTCATTTTTGTCCTCCCTTACTTTTATTGTTACGGGTTCATTTTCTCACAAAAGTCTCCTTATAGTTATATTCTTTTTGTTTAGCCACCACAGTTCAGAGAAGCTGATAAAAATCATGATATGCTTGTCTGAGTTGTCAAGTATTTTGCAGCATTATTATGCTCTGGGTCCTGCCTCACAGGCTATACATCAGGAATATCCTCTATTATTCTGAATAAATTCACAAAAATATATAATTGTATGCTGATAAAAGGTGTGTTGACAGAACAAAAAAAAAGAGCAACTCAACCATAAGATAGCTAGCGGTACCGTGTAGTTTATCTTTAAAGTAGACGTATCACTTTGGTTCTTACTTGTATTTTGGGTTTCTAGTAGAACATGTTTACATGCTATTCATATTCAAAAAGATTTTCCCCCCCCTCACTATATTCCTGAATGTCCCTTTGTGTGTCGCTTAAAAGGCCCCCCCCAGTCTACTCTGATTGGCTTGCTAGAAAAATATGCCACATCTTTGTAAACAGTAGTTGTCAACCTGTTGATGGAGATGCTAAAATGCGGGGGCACTAATGAGCCTGCATGTGACATACATAGGAAGGGGAGCCAAATCTCAATGTTTAATTGCTGGGTTGTGTTGTTGTTGTGTGATGTAGGCAGCCCAAAAAATAGTCTTATTTAACCATTTGTGGGTTGGTAGTGCACAAGCACTGAAAAAGGGAGTTTTTCATCACAAGTTCCCTTTAAAAGAAAAAAAAAGTGAAATTAATAATAATCAGCTTTGCATGACGAAACAAGGTATAAACGGATTATCATCATCAACAGCATCGGCCAATGATTGGTCCATTTCTTGAAGGTTTGTAGATTATCTGTATTTGTGTTTTAGTTCCCTGATAACCGATAAAGTAAATGAGTTAAAAAGTGGTCTACTTTGGCTCTGCTACAGCTCTCTGTCCCTCTACTTCGGTTTCACTCCCCACTGAGTCTGACTTAATGTCCCGCCCACAACACTATCTGACTCTCCTTTACTGGGTATTGTGTTGAAAATTTCTAATTTATTAAAAAAGTGCTTAAAGCCTTTAAACAATGTTTTGTGTTGGAGTTTGTGACATTCCAAAAATCATAATTTTGACGCAAAGATTTTCATTTTCACTGTAAATCCATTTCTGTTCCAAAAAATTAAAAATAAAAAAAAAAATCTTTCATTAACTAATTATCAGTTATTGGCCTGATCCCTACATGAAACTGAAGTATTTTGTGGATAGTTGTACTTCATCATCACCCAGAGATAAGCTTTGTCATATGAGTGGAGCACCAAAATCCAGCAACTAACAACCGGATCCAGCCAACAGACTCACACTGCAGCACTTTACAAACTCCCAGCCAACTCTGGTGGGTTGAAGAAAAGAACTCCATCAGCCCGACCGATAAAAGACTTTTAAGGCCGATACCGATACAAATATTGGGTTATTTAAAAATCAGATTTTTATCTTTTTAAACGTGTTACAAAACCGACAAAACAGGTTTCCCTAACATTAGTTATTTGTAGTTTTTTTACAAGTTCTCACTAAAATATAATATTTTGTTTTATTGTCACAACAGAAAAGAGGAACATCAAAATATATTAAAGTTCTGATAAAATGCATAAAAATACAAATTTAAGCTATAAAAATGAAAGTCCTCAGTGAAAAATCAGTGTTGCCAACAGGGACGTTGTAGAGTCCTTTTCAAAAAAACATTTTGATGGTGGATAATTCATCAAGTCCTACATCAAGAAAAAGTGGCAAATATGATCCGCTTCCAGTTTCTCACACGTAAAGTTGAGATTTAAAGACGTCACATTTGACTTTCGGAAAGGTTGACGGGTAAGACCTGCTCACCTACCATCTATGCCATCCATCTCTTCATCTATCCACTAGATTTAAGTCATCAAACAATAACAGCATTTTTCAGAGGAGCAATTCTCAGCAGAGCAGTCATGCCAGAAGAAATCATTCCCGAAAATGTCATCGGTCCTGGTAGTTTCTGCCCACTGAACCACAGCTGACATATTGTGTTGCAGGAGAATTTTAAGTTTTCATGAGCGGCCGAGGCACTAGAAGCTGCGGCTCATAAGCTGCATATTTATGAGGCGTCGGGAGGGCGGCGTCAGGGGAAAATTAAACCATTATTCTTCCGCTTGTTGTAACACTGCCAGCTACAAATACATTCTGAGAAGAAGGGAGTCAAAGCGCCAATTCCAGCTACACAAAGTGAGCAGACTTATCTCCTGCTGACAGCTTTTTGTGTGGGCTTCCTTGCCTTTTCTGTGTCTAAATGGAGCCGCTGTGGTTCGCCTTTAACCACAGGGGAGGAGAAGGGCGAATTCCATGGAAGCAGCAGGTTGTGACCGCACTGAAAATGTATCAACCTCCATCTAACAGGTTGAAAACGTGAGACACAGTGCATTACAGATAATGAAACTCCTGTCCGAGTGAAATATGTAACGAGTACGACTGCAGCTGCCGCCTGAGGAGATATTCATGCTAAAAACATGCATGAGTCGGACCGGTTTGTAGATCGGTTTTAATAACATAGTTCACCCAGCTCTGAGCCGAGAGAAGAGTGCAAAGAGACGTTAAAACAGCAGAAGTTAAAACAAGAGAATTAAAGTAATTAACGGTATTTCTAACAGAAATGTATGGAGCCCCGGAGGTGTCATGAGTGAGAAAAAAATAAAAAATAAATAAAATGTACTGGGGACAAAATGTCTTGTGAAATTTTGACTGAGATATCGCAAATCCTGGCTGGGGGAACTCATATTAATGTTAAAAAACCTCAAAGGGAAATTTTCACGCCATGGGAACTTTAAGACAGTGATTTTTGCTGTCAAAAACTGATTTGTAGTCGTAATTCAGTCGCATCCATCTTTTCAGAGCAGACACAAGTGCATAATGTGCCTTCTTCTGCTGAATAGAAATACTCTGCAACTACTGTACAATAAAAGCATTTCCTGCTCTGAAGCCAGTTCTTTCGGCAGAATGTTAGAGCCTCTCTCTCTTTTTCAGGTGACTGCAGAAATAATGGCTTCCCTCTTACTGATGTATTATGCGAATGAAACGAAGGGTGAAAACCTGAAAAGAAGCTGGATATTCACTGTGAAAAGCCACCTGTCAGGATTCACCTGAATGTCTGTTCATGGCTCCACATCGCCCGGCTTTGTCCAGGAAATGGATTTAAGTGGAGGATGCGCATCTGTGCTCCGTCAGCCACAGAAAGCATCCAGGTGGACGTGTCATTCCCCCTCGGGGGACGTTGCTCTGCACTCTGGACTCAAGCCGCTGTTCTATGAAAACCTCCCAGCGTAGTAGAACCACTTTGAGGTCAGTGAGTCAACATCTCTAAAATGTTGGGGCCGTGTTGGCTCTCAGCGAGCAGAGATGATTAACTCACTGACCTCGTCTGCCCCTGCCAACCCTCACGGTCCCTCAGATCCACCTCAGCTCGTCTTGTCTCCTCTGCACTCACAAGTCCAAACTCCGCAGTTTTGGGGACAGAGCCTTCTTCAGGGCAGCTACCAGGTTCTGGAACTCCCTCCCACTAGAGATCTGAGTTCCTCACAATCTCCCAGACCCGCCTCAAGACCCATCTTTTCACCTCTGCCTATCTGTGGCAACACCCCCCTTTCATCTTTCATCTATTTTTTTGAGCAGATATCTTAGTTACAACAAGACTGATCTAGCAAACCAATTCTGCTGCTCATATACACTCCCGGTCAAAAGTTTGGGATTACTTAATAATTTCCATTGCACTCCATTATAGACAGAATACCAGCTGAGATCAGTTGCATTGTTTTTTAACCATGGCAGCCGCTTCCAGATTACACTATGTGCTTATATAATTGCAAATTAATTCTCCAATGTTTCCTCAGTCAGTTTTTTAAAATGATATCAGATTATAAACAGAATGAGCCTTTGGACATTGGATGAATGGTTGCTGATAATGGACAACGTAGATACTGCATTACAATTTAAGCTAACATTAAAATAATAACAATAATAATAATAATAAAAAACAGGAAGGCTAGAAATTGTCTGTTCCTTTTTTTTTATTATTTCTTATTTTGAGAAAGAATTACCCCCACAATATGAATGCAGTTTAATTATAACTTTCATTTTGTTGGTAACCATTGTTGTACAATTATAATACAATACGTCAGTGATGCTTACGAACCTCTGTGCAAGCATCTTGGTCCTAGCCGCATCAGATTTAACGTCATTATTGGCACCTGTTGTGCCAATAATGACGTTAAATCAAACCCTCTTGTATAATATTGCTCAAGTAACTCATACAACCCCCTTTAAAAAAAACATTACTGAATGGTATCGGTATCTGGTTGTTAAAAAACAAATAAACTGGGTATTGAGCCAGAGTGATGCCTCCTCAAGAGATTTGACTCAAGCAAACTGGACAGCCAGTCAAAGGGAACTGTCGAGCTGTCAATCATAATGAAACAATGCAGCAACAAAAATAATAATCTAAAAGCAAGATGTCAAACTGACAACATTCATCAGCTGTGAAGACAAAATAAACCAAAAAACTATACGTCCTGTCACAGTAAACTTCATTGCAAATGATCATTTATTGATAGTTTTTTTTTAAACATTTATTGCTGTAGCCTTTCTATAATGTAACACATTCAGTTCAGACTTGAAATGTTACAAAGTCTGACTTTTCTAACTGAGAAACTTTTTCTAAGAATCCAGCGACCATATTAGAGACTCAGGAACTTTTACAGCAGGAATCAATGTCTAAATTTAGTTGCTCTGCTAGGCACCCAATCTAAAAAAAAATAAAAATAGCTTGCTTTCAGGAAAGCTAAGTATAAATAAATAAGCATACAATACTCAACAGATAGTCAACCAGTAAACCACTAATCAAACAACAAATGTCAGTAGTAGTTTCCTTGAGTGTGGAATAAAGGGACACACACACACGATACGTTCATATCACAATACTTATGTCTCGATAATTAATTGGGATTTTTAAACATGTTGAAATATTCTGGAAAATGGGGTGATGGCAAAGTGGATGTGACACACGCCTTTGGTGTAGGAGCCCCGGGTTTGACTCCAAATGTAAAGCTGACATTTACAAATTCGATGGAGAGTGAGAGTGAGAGATAGAGAGATAGAGAGATAGAGAGATAGATAGACATCCCTTGTGTTGTCTTCCCATCAACCACGACAAAAACAACATTTTTGTCACTTTTTCAATGTTGTGGGTGAGTTTGAGACTTTTAATGTTAACATTTTCAGCGCTTATTTCGACGGCACAAAAATAAATAAACTGAAAACGGGTCAGTTTGATCAAAGGACAACATAAGGGTTAAATATCTTTTCCCTCAGTCAAACATAAACACACACCCTTCTCTATCAACAGCATTGTGAACACCGCAGCAGCTTCGTTGGATTGACAGCAAAGCTTCAGTCGACCAATCATAACGTCAGAACCGGGCTTTCGGCCGAATCTTTGCCCATTTAGACCGAAGCAGGGTCCGTTATAATACAACCGGATACCAATTCTTATGGTTTAATCTTACACCCCTACCCCTTTGTAATTGTAACTATTGAATTGAAGGGAGCACTTAGTCAAACTGCAGTACAATGACATGTCAAATTGCCAGAGCATTCACGAAACAAGGTACAAGTCTGAAGAAGGCTAAAAGTAGAATTTTCATAAATTAATCAGCACCTTGGTTACAACTGTGCACAACACCTGCTAAAGCTGCTAAAAACAGCTCTGATGTTGATGTTCGCTGTGAAGAGGAGATGTTTCCAGGTTACAGCAGAGACTCTGCTGATGCCAGGAGACCAGAAGTTTAACGGCTTTTACGTTTTCCAGCTGTGATGATCAAGTATCCGGTCCGCTGCCGGAAACCAATGAGAGGAGGTGACGACGTTAAAGCAAAGGGGTGTGTGTGTGTGTGTGTGTGTGTGTGTGTGTGTGTGTGTGTGTGTGTTTATGTGGTGCACATTAATGTTTGTTAATGCTTAAGGCTTTAATTTGAGTTGAGATGATAGGTGATCCAGGACAGTTAACAGCTTATGTGGGCAGCAGCAAGGACCTCCCTTTGGCGGATCAATATTGTGCTGTGTGTGTGTGTGTGTGTGTGTGTGTGTGTGTTGTGTGAGAAAACACTTCTCTTCGTTCCCAGTAGCACTTAGGGCTGTCAGGATGCAGCTCTGGTGAGAAAACATGAACCGAGCAAGAGCGAGGAATATCTGTCAGGTGTCTTAGATTAATGGACGGGGTGGGGGGGCACAGGAGGTAATTATATCAGACTGCAATTCCATGGCTGCCACTTTTAGCAGGAAACACCTGCCTGGATCTTCTTTCTGGTCCGTAAACCAACCAGCTCTGCAGTTATTTCTCAGCTCTGCTACTCTCTCTCTCCAGCCCATGAGCAAGGCAGCCGGACACAGCCAGGGAAGGAAAGACGGGATAGTTTTCCTCTTTAGAATAATCAAAATGTTCAGAGAACTTGGATCTTGTTTTCATAGTTAGTGTCAATCCTTTCGATCGGTAATAACACTGCACTCAATGAATTCATCTGTGAGATCTGGAACACGGTGAGGGAATCTGATACAGTGCTTCCACTGTAACTCTTTTAGGTCTGGCGGGTCGTCTGGCGGGTCGCCAGGCCAACGGGAACCCCCACCAAGCCAGACATTTGTTTTGCCAAAATGTCAATTGTGTTTCCCCTAAATTAATTCTAGAGCAACACACCACAATTAGTCCATGAACGAGGCAACTGTCTGTGGTTAGTTCACGTCTGGAACCGCAGGACAGCCGGGAGTACGGCTGGGTACCAAAACGCGGTGCCAATAGGGCACCAGTGCCAATAGGGCACCGTGCAGCGTAAGCGAGTACGAGACCAAATAATAAAAATTCAGTGCCTGACTTTACATTACACTCGACAGCAGGTAACGTTAGCCTACCTTTAGCTAGCAGCTGGATTAAACAGAAATGCTGACAGCTTACGTTAAAACAGCGTAAAGTGTGACTGGATTTCACCGTAGAGGATTAACCAACACAGAATGTTCACTTAAAACAGGTAGCCTCGTGGTGCATTCAAAGTTATTGTAAAATACCATTTTCCCATCTGGTGGCTGTTTTTGGTCGGTCAAGAGCAATTTACTGGTGAAATAAGTTGTTATACGTTATAGTTATTACATTATTATTAAATCTTTAATTTTGACCACATGGCCGTAGCAATAAACAAGCCATTCTTTAACGTTGCCGACTGTTGTTCAGTACCCTTTTTATTTTTTTGACTTTATTAAAAAGTATTCGGTACAGACTTTTTTGGTCGGTCTTATTCATTTTAACTGCCGGTTATGTTTGATATTGCATTTCAGTGAAGTAAATAACACTTTTATCAAACTACTACTACTGAAATAGGATGTATATAGTGGCTCATTTTCCATTTATTGAATTGAGAATCGATGTCATGATTTGATTAAGAATCAAATGAGTGTAAGTGTAATTAACTGTATCAAGTAGAGAACAATACCTAAAACGGTAGAGCTGCAAAGATTAATTGATTAGTTGTCAACCATTAAATGAATAACCGCCAACTATTTTGATAATTGATTGATCGGCTTGAGTAAAGTAAAAATGATCACTTCCAGCTTCTTAGATGTGAATACTTTCTAGTTTCTTCGCAGTTAATTAAATATCTTTGAGTTGTGCTATTTCGTTAGACATTTGAGGACGTCGTCTTGGGTCTTTTCTTGATCTCTTGGGACTGATCAACTTTTTACCATTGAAAGACGGAGTTATAGAGTTTCTGCAGAAATAACTCACACATTCAATTTCTTCTGTGCAGTGCGCTGGACAGTTGTCAGTTGTCGTATTTTTCACCATCCTGATTCTCTCTAGTGGCGCCTTTCATTTATTCCTTATAACGAGCGACTGCAACGTTGCATACACACCAAGCTGACAGGTTTCCCATTCACCTAAGCTGTGAAGTAAATAGTGATCTTTCCATTTTTCCTGAAAAACCCTACACTCAGTATCCACTTTTCTTTTTGGACAAAGACATTTTGGCTAATGATGGCTTAAAGGCGATACAAAAGTAAGCAAGATTTGGCGTATGTTTCGTGAGTAATCACTGTGTCAAAAAGGTTGTGTGTACAATCACAGCATTTCTGCAGTTCTTCTTCTTAAAACAGTTTGATTTCTTCTGAAAAATAGTAATGAATTTAGCAGGAAAGTAAACAGAATAGCACTTTAATTTTTGTCTCATGTTTATTGCAAATTTTTAACTTTCAGATTTATTCTGCGGGCCAAATTAAACCCTTGGGTTACAAGGTATAAGTCTGAAGAAGGCTAAAAGTAGAATTTTCATAAATTAATCAGCATTCTTCTTGGTTACAACTGTGCACAACACCTGCTAAAGCTGCTAAAAACAGCTCTGATGTTAGATTTTCGCTGTGAAGAGGAGATGTTTCAGGTTACAGCAGATACTCTGCTGATAGCCAGGAGACCAGAAGTTTAACGGCTTTTACAGTTTTCCAGCTGACGATCAAATCCGGTCCGCTGCTGGAAACCAATGAGAGGGGTGACGACGTTACAGCAAAGGGTGTGTGTGTGTGTGTGTGTGTGTGTGTGTTATGTGGTGCACATTAATGTTTGTTAATGCTTAAGGCTTTAATTTGAGTTGAGATGTAGGTGATCCAGGAAGTTAACAGCTTTGTGGGCATAGCCAGCAAGGACCTCCCTTTGGCGGATCAATATTGTGCTGTGTGTGTGTGTGTGTGTGTGTGTGTGTGTGTTGTGTGAAAACACTTCTCTTCGTTCCCAGTAGCACTTAGGGCTGTCAGGATGCAGCTCTGGTGAGAAAACATGAACCGAGCAAGAGCGAGGAATATCTGTCAGGTGTCTTAGATTAATGGACGGGGGGTGGGGTGGGGGGTACACAGGAGGTAATTATATCAGACTGCAATTCCATGGCTGCCACTTTTAGCAGGAAACACCTGCCTGGATCTTCTTTCTGGTCCGTAAACCAACCAGCTCTGCAGTTATTTCTCAGCTCTGCTACTCTCTCTCTCCAGCCCATGAGCAAGGCAGCCGGACACAGCCAGGGAAGGAAAGACGGGATAGTTTTCCTCTTTAGAATAATCAAAATGTTCAGAGAACTTGGATCTTGTTTTCATAGTTAGTGTCAATCCTTTCGATCGGTAATAACACTGCACTCAATGAATTCATCTGTGAGATCTGGAACACGGTAAGGGAATCTGATACAGTGCTTCCACTGTAACTCTTTTAGGTCTGGCGGGTTGTCTGGCGGGTCGCCAGGCCAACGGGAACCCCCACCAAGCCAGACATTTTTTTTGCCAAAAATAACACCAAATGTCAATTGTGTTTCCCCTAAATTAATTCTAGAGCAACACACCACAATTAGTCCATGAATGAGGCAACTGTGTGTGGTTAGTTCATGTCTGGAACCGCAGGACAGCCGGGAGTACGGCTGGGTACCAACACGCGGTGCCAATAGGGCACCGGTGCCGACGTAAACGGTAGTACCGAGACCAAATAATAAAAATTCCGGTGCCTGACTTTACATTACACTCGACAGCAGGTAACGTTAGCCTACCTTTAGCTAGCAGCTGGATTAAACAGAAATGCTGACAGCTTACGTTAAAACAGCGTAAAGTGTGACTGGATTTCACCGTAGAGGATTAACCAACACAGAATGTTCACTTAAAACAGGTAGCCTCGTGGTGCATTCAAAGTTATTGTAAAATACCATTTTCCCATCTGGTGGCTGTTTTTGGTCGGTCAAGAGCAATTTACTGGTGAAATAAGTTGTTTTTATAACATTATAGTTATTACATTATTATTAAATCTTTAAATTTTGACCACATGGCCGTAGCAATAAACAAGCCATTCTTTAATGTTGCCGAGCTTTTTATTTTTTTGACTTTATTAAAAATTATTCGGTACTAACTTTTTTGGTCGGTCTTATTCATTTTAACTGCCGGTTATGTTTGATATTGCATTTCAGTGAAGTAAATAAAACACTTTTATCAAACTACTACTACTGAAATAGGATGTATATAGTGGCTCCTTTTCCATTTATTGAATTGAGAATCGATGTCATGATTTGATTAAGAATCAAATGAGTGTAAGTGTAATTAACTGTATCAAGTAGAGAACAATACCTAAAACGGTAGAGCTGCAAAGATTAATTGATTAGTTGTCAACCATTAAATGAATAACCGCCAACTATTTTGATAATTGATTGATCGGCTTGAGTAAAGTAAAAATGATCACTTCCAGCTTCTTAGATGTGAATACTTTCTAGTTTCTTCGCAGTTAATTAAATATCTTTGAGTTGTGTACAAAACCAGACATTTGAGGACGTCGTCTTGGGTCTTTTCTTGATCTCTTGGGACTGATCAACTTTTTACCATTTTCAGACATTTTAGAGTTATAGAGTTTTAAAGAAATAACTCACACATTCAAATTCTTCTGTGCAGATGCGCTGGACGATAACGTCAACGTTGAAACAAATATAAAAAATCCTCCATTCTGCTCTTGCATAACCTTTCAATTATTAAAAATAACGAGCAGACTGCAACGTTTCTTTCTTTGTTTCAAATCTGACATTTTATAGACCAAACAACTAAGCGATTAATCAAGTAAATAAGTGATCCTTTAATGATTTAGATTCCTCAACAAACCAGGAGCAGAACCTGTGATCCCACTCTACTTTAATTACTCAAGACAGATCAGAGAAAAGGTCATGGCGTAAAGGTTCATCCTCTGGGGAGCAAGCATGTGGCAATATGTTTCCTGACAACCTGTGTGGAGAAAAGGTTGTACGTGTACCCAATGGGGGACACTTCTGCAGTAGTTCACATAAAACAGAAATTATGATTTCTTCTGAAAAATAATGAATGGATTTAGGAGGAAAGTGAACACACGAATAGGACTGCAAACTGGTTTTGAGGCTGATGTTTAGGTCAGAATTATTTAAGTCTCATGCCTGCTGATGTTAGGGCTGCATGATTATGGCCAAAATGATAATTACGCTTATTTTGATCAATAGTGTGATCACGATTTGTGGATTTTAACCAAAACATATTTATAACTGCTTTCACATCAATATTATGCTACATTCTTCTTATGTTGAAGTTGTATACACATACAGCTGCAACACATGTAAATGAAAATTAGCTATCTGAAATAAATAGCGTAGGATTTTTTTTTTTTTAATGCATCTCGGAGGAATCTCCTTTACTTGTTTTCAACAATAACTGATTAAAATAGCTAGGGAGAGAGAGGGAGTGCAATGGACCGTCTCACAGAGAGCCGGCTGACTCATAAATGGGTCCAACACGGGTCGAATGGCGGGTCAGCGGAGTTACACATGTGTGTGTGTGTGAAATGTCTGTGTCGTCACTGCGCTGTTCATTTTTATGAACTATGATATTCTAACCATGGGTCTCACACGCCGTTACTCTACCAACTGAAGTAGGTTGCATTCAATAACTTCTGTGTTTTTCGCCGTGGCCGCTGCGATAGTTCCCAGCGGAAACACTGGTACAAATACAGGTTTGGCACTCATGCTTAACAATATACAGCTGTGTTAATAATAATTAAAACTGTGGACAAATGTCAGAAGTGTGGACCGGCGCTGTGTGGCCGGGCTGCACGGAGAGTAAGAGGAGAGAGAGAGTAAGAGGAGAGAGAGAGTAAGAGGAGAGAGAGTAGAGGAGAGATTCAACACAAGCATGGCTTTACAGAAGAAATGGGTCATGTAACGCAAAATTAAACCATATCCATATAAACAACATTGCAGCGGATGCAAGAACATTAGTGCACCGGTGCGACCTAGAGGAAAATTATTACTCGCGTCCTAGAGCCCTGTGAGCTAACAGACACTAACTAGCATCCTAGAGCCCTGTGAGCTAACAGACTAACTAGCACCTACTAGCACTGGTCACTGCTGTTGTCTGAAGAACAACACAGACGGGACAAAATGTTGCGTTTACTGGTAAACTGGTAGACTTTGAGACCGACGTATAACCGACTGCTATCTGTTGAATTGTCTTCACGTTACTCTGTCCTCTGTGACTGTCTACATCTAGAAACTAAGCTGCGCGGTGCAGGAACAGCTCTGACTGGTCAGACAGTGGTTTACGGAGCGGTAGATGGGCTTTACAAAACACCCGGGAGCGTTCTATAAATGACGCATTTCAAATATCACTCAAATTTGATCGTGGGAAGCCAAAATCGTGATTAAAATTCGATTAATTGTGCAGCCCTAGTCGATTAAAAAAAAAAAAAAAAACATGGCACAGGCTGTTGTCAGGTACTGTTACCACAGGGCAGCGTTCAACCTGCTGCAACCTGAGAACGAACATCCAGCATTTCAGGACCCTCAATAAGAGCGTTAAAAACCCACAAAGTTTATTGCACATTCAATCCTAGAAATAATGAACGCTGGTGTGTTACATTTCCCTGCTAGAGATAAATCAACCACAGGTCTTTAATAGAACATTTTACTGACATCATGCATTGACGCAAGTGTTGATTGCTTTGGAACAGATTCAAAGTGAAGCTCAGCAAAGCACCAGATGTTTACCAGCCTGCAACTGAAATGTCAAGGGGTTCAAACTAGGGCTGCATTTAAAAAAATTAAAAAACCTCATTGCAATATACACTTGCGCAAAAAAAAAAAAAAAACGCATCGCAAAAATTTTGTTCAGTAGAAAAAACAAACTTTAAAATGTAACTTTCATTAATTTGACAATGCCGTTTGTGATCTGTTCAATGTTTCACGAAATTTCCTTTCAGTTTTTCCAAGTCTACAAGCAAATTCTGCACGAGTACACTTAAACATGTTTTATTCATCCAGGTAACAATCACCAATCGGTCCCGAAATGTCCCAGTTAGACAGTAAATGCTGTTAACATGTTCTTTGTTCATCTTTACAATCATTCACAGAAAAAAAAACAAGCAGCAAATTTTGCACTGAGTGCACAGAGTACACTTTAACATGTTTTATTCATCACAAGTGATATCGTTGTTGCAATATTAAACTATTTTAATGCATGTCGTATATTTTCCTTACATCGTGCAGCCCAAGTTCAAACCCCACAAGACAACATATAACATAATGACCATCAGGGATGTAAGCAACAATTAAATCACGCAATAAATCTCCCGTTGCACTGCTGCCTGGATGTTTTTTTGTCAAACTCTGAATGTAGTTTTCTACATTCCTGAGCACCAAACTGTTCCCATTACCTCCGATTCTCCTCTCAGTCTTATCTCCTGTACACAGATATTAGTCCGTCTGTGCAGCTCTGGGAGCGAGAGGGATCGTTCCCCGAAGACAAACACTTCCTCCTCTCCCTTTATAAACACCACCAGCTGACGGCTGCGGTCTATCTGCAGCCACCTGACCCCCATACTGTTCTGATAAAATACATTTCTGTGTGTTTAAGGCATTAGAACTGTCACGCACACACGTCTTGCATTGCGAGGCCTATCTCCACACAGCACTGCTGACATGGGTCTGGCTACACCACAGATGCATCCTGGGATAGGAGAAAAGCAAACTCTCTGGGTTGTTTGCATTTCAGCGACGGTGGCACTGCAAGCTCGTCTCGGTGAGGAACTTGTTTTGGTGGAACATATGCACCCCGCAAAACAAGACGCCAGATACAATGTCAAATGAAGTTCACTGTTGACACAAAACCGTAACGTGAGCTATTTAAATGAGTTGGATACATGGTTAATTATACTCTATTACCAGTGTATCGCCGCGTGTACTTCGTCCACAACAATCACCAATCGGTCCCAAATGTCCCAGTTAGATAATAAACATTTAATTAAAAGAAAAAAAAACAAGCGGACATGCCTTGTTGCAAAACTTGCTAGCGCCAAGTTGTTGGTGTTGTTACCCCGAAGCGATTTTGAGAACGTCAACACACAGAAAGCGGAAGGAAAGGGGCAAAGCCCGACATCCAGCGCAATGTCAGGCTTTATCCTGGAAATGTACTTTCGTTGCTCCAGATCCAAGATACACCGACCCTTTTGTGGAAAATGATGTCATATCATGTTCAACTACAGGTCAGTGAAGCTCTGAGAGTCATACTATTAAGAGGGAAAATGTCTGACTAGAGGAATGTGTCTGACATAAAAAAAAATGATCTTCACTATTTTCTTATACTGCTGAAAACTCAAATATCTGCTTCCTTCATTTTCTCTCATCCATCATTTTCTTAACTAAGTGCTGCAGTTTCCAGGGTCTCGCTGACATTCAGGATTTAAAATCGGACTGACGGTGCAAGACTTTTTTTAAACAGAGTGGTTTATGGGCGTTTCTGATTTTTATCCAGTTTGCTATGCATATACTCTTTTCTCTCAGTGGGAATTGTCATTAATGATTTCGGTGACCCCATGACACTTCCTCTAGCACCACATCCAGGTCAAATTTTTAAGATGTAACCTACCTACCAACCTCTTGAAATCCTGTACAAAAAATAATTTCTACTGAACTCCCTTCACCCTCAGGACAAAATGTCAACACTGCAAATAAAGACGTGACTATACTCAAAAACGGATGCAGACACTGTGCTGGATACGAACTTATTCCGCACACGGGGAGCCAATTTACATTATGTATACCCATGCAGAAACCTTGCAGTAACACGCATGCTGACGGTAAGAAATAGTGTCACAATATCACATCATCTAAATCAACAAATGCCATAAGAAAATCTTGGAAAAAGAAAAGAATGGATATTGTTCATTGATTTCATGGCCGTCCACCCAGACAAAACTGCTCATGAGTGCATTTAAGCCCCGCCCCCACCGGAGGGGAAACCAACTCTCCACTGACTTATATTGAGTAAAGGTGCAGCCTCGTCAATTTTGCCAGCTAATAAACTACAGAAAAATCTGTAAATACTGAAAGCTATGCGCTATAAAATCTTGTTAAGTCTCATCAGGTGTGAAGCTAATTTTACAATCCAAGAGCTGTAATAATTCAAACTTTTGATGTACAATTAGTTGTCTCAGAAATAATGCCAATTATATTATTAATAATTTATTATATTAATTAATAAATTTAAAAATATCTATTAATGTATCACTTTTGGAAACAAATTTTGAATGAATTTCAGGATCAATCTGTTAAAACGACCCTAATAAAGTAATACATGTACAAAGCCAATTAAGTAAACAACGCCTCTTTATTATTATTTTTGCATCTCCACTCGTCATTTATTTTGCTATTAAAAATGTACAGGGTCAACAACAACAACAACAATAGAAATATATAGTCCAACAATCACTTATAATTATAATGTGGCATATTTAAATCAACAATTCCCAGTCATACGCCATAGGGACCTAAGCTTATGTTTGGTTAAAGATTTTAAAAAATAGACAATTGTGTAATAAGTGTTACAGGCCTATCAATAACAATATTTGATACCACGACAGTTGTTACCAGTGCAGCCACCTAAAGTGTCCCGTTTCTGTCTGGTCCATCTGTCCCATTCCCCTCCCTGGGTAATTCATCACTGCTGCTTTTCTCCTAAATGTATATTGCTGGCTCATTTACTGTAGACACAGGCATGGATTATAAAATGAGATTTCACCGCATACAGGTGTGAAAAACCAATCCTTGGCTGATTCTCCCATTTCAAACTGTCAGGAATCATCAAACGTCTGTCCTCCATCAGTCAGACAAGCTGTCAGTGTTGTTCTGCAACAACTCAACCAATCCAGGTAACAAGCTGCCCCATAACACCTGCACAGGATCGCATACAAGTTGCAACAGAAAGAGTGTTTCGAGGGTTTGTCAATTTACATGGTTGCAACGACAAAGGGTGTGTGCCACAAGTTAGTTTTAAGAAAATATATAAATGAACAGCAAAGTAGGAGAAAGCAAGTCTGCAGCCATGCTTGCAGCTCTGTGAGGCTGTACTAGCAGTGCTTTGAGCAAAATGCTAATGCTAGCATGTAGGGGTGTGACGAGACACCTAGCTCACGAGACGAGACACGAGATTGGGTTCACGAGAACAATAAGAGACAAGATTTTAACACTATTTTACAGGATCAATGAAGAAATAAGACTGGAAAGAATAGTCCTTTGATCAATCAAAACGAGCTCTGAAAGGTTTTCCCACAAAGTCAATTCTCTCCTGTATAACTAATAGTTACACTGGTACTTATTCCATATGTGCGGTGGAGAGAGACTCTTCACTCAGAGAACTTAGGTTACAACATAACTAAGCATTTTCTAGCAGTAGTTGAGACCAAATGTTTTGTACTTGAATGTGTCATTCTACCATAGACAGAGAGAAATAAAGCTTATTTTATTGTTTAACCTTGATTACATTCTAAAGCACAAACAAATAACCATCATGCACTCAGATGATTTTTGTGAAGACAGATGCTGAGAGAGAGCGAGAGCGAGCGAGTTCTTCTGCTATCACTCTGCAAAAATAAACTCAGTCGAGAGAACGGGGGGGGGGAATCTTCTACACTAATCTGCACTCTGTACTGATGTCACGAGATACTTTTTACCTCAACGAGAAATCTCGTCACGTTTAATCGCACATCGTGGTTAATTGCAATCCATACAATAGTTACAAAAAGAAGGGCTTATTTGCTAAAACAGATCAGTTTTTATTGTTGGTATGTTGGTTGTTTGCATGAATTATCTCTCCATTTGAATGTTTTTTTATTTTTATTGTGGACTAAAATGAATATCAACCAAATTGATGTTGGTTTATTCATTTTAGGCTCAGATTGTATCTGTTTTTGCAAATTAACTCTTCAAATGGAAACCGGATCACGGGATTACTAAATTTAGTAGGATTCATGAACCGCTGATAATGAAAGTTTTTATCCAATTTCAATAAAATTCATTTAATAGTTGTAGAGATATTTTGGTCTGGACTGACAGACAGACTTAGCCATCCATATAGCCACGCTGATAGTATGAAAAAAACAAATGCATCAAAACTTGTAAATAAAACACTCTTTTTGTCTGGAAACACTATAGTTCATTTGCTAGCTTGAGGATAATGTACAGGCAAACAATCTGTGTTCAAAAGAGTTTTGGACACAATAATTGTGCAGTATATTGTACAGTTTTACGAGTGCGAACTACAATCAATGTCACGTTAACTCTCAAGGCATGACTTTATATTGTCTCTTTATTCTTTTGCTCCGTTGTCTAATCTTATTGTCAATCTGTTTGTGCTTCTCATTGAACAGCACGGGGCTGTTGAGAGGGCTGCACGATATGAGGAAAATGTCTAATTGCATTTTGACTGATATTGCGATTGCAATATGATTCAGGATATTGGGGGAATGATAGTTTATGTATCATTCTCACTTTCGTTGAAAATCATTAACATTGAAAGAAATCAAATGATTATAGTGGGATTTTTGCGAGGATCTGTACAAAACCAAAGATGTTACCTGTAGTCTGTAGGATAGGATTTGGAGGCCGGGACGTCTCTGCAGCGCAACGACACTTCATTCAGAATGGTTTGATGCATATTTTGCCATTAATAAATATTGCGCCCCTCTGCAATTTGGATATTGCACTAGTCTATAGAGCCCGACCGATAAAGGATTGTTAAGGCCAATAGCAATACAAATATATGGTTATTTAAAAATCTGACATATTGGCCAATATATATTAAAATATAGAAATAATCCAGAAACACGTAACAAAACAGATTTCCTTAACATTAGTAATTTGTAGTTATTTATGGGTTCTCACTAAAATAATATAACAGAGGAACATCTATCTATCTATCTATCTATCTATCTATATATAGTGATGCTTGTGATGAATGAGTATTTATACAAAAAAAAATGTTTTTAAAAAAGTAATCAGCCATTATAAATGCAGATACCGATAGATCGGGAAATGCCCAATACCGGCCCGCCAATATATCGGTCGGGCTCTACTAGTCTATATTGAGATTTCGATACAATTGCAATTGATTGTGCAGCCCTAGCTGTTGCACAAAAGTAGAATAAAGAAATCCAGGATAAGTATAAAAGCGCAGCTTGACTTAGTGCGATCCGCTCATCGTGGCTTAATCGGTTGCACGTTTGCCGAGCCGGGATGAGAAGGTGAAGCTATGTGAAGCCCGGTGTAGGTAGCTGGGGTAAGTGCACAGCTTTCTTAAATAGCCCACGTATCGATCACAGATTTACTGATGCAGAAATGGAGAAGACGCATTGTTCGTACATTAGACAGAGTGAGCAGCAGCTTCTTGAGGAAATATAACTTGAAACACTTTTGTAAAAAAAGAAACACGGGCACTGTAAAGAAACAGCGAGAGGAAACGTGGCAGACAATCACGGACCGACTGAATGAGTAAGCAGCCTATAAAATATACATTGGCTGAGCACTGCTCTGAAACCGTCAGTCATACAATCATTCAAGGATTAGGCTACTAATCATTTGCACAAATTAACCGTTGTACTCTTTGCCTTAACAGTAAGCAGAAGAAAATGCTAGGCTACTCAGGAAATTTACCATGAAGATCAATCTTTTACCAGACTCTCTCTCTCTCTCTCCCTCCCTCCTGTTCATTTTTGCAAATGACAAGTGACTCATTGAATGCTTTCATTCAAGAGCGGTAGTTGGTAAATTTATATTTTTAGACTATCATTCAGTCAGTCGGCTATTATCTGCCATTTTTTCTCACTTTTTAAGTATTTTTTATTTTGTACACAGAACGAGTTTCCTTCTTAAAAATGATATCCTTTGCTCCCTCGTATATATGGATATAGAGAAGAAAGACACTGAAGGAATTGGACTCTAAAATCTAGAAACTATAAAGAGAATTAATTGATAATGCACACTGTAAACATGAATGTAACAGAGTATTTCCATCTGTTATTCTTCCCCTTAATTCTTAAAAATGTACAATCCTCCCAAATTAGTCGTTAAAGAATACAACCAAAATGAATCAAAATAATTTAATTATTGGTCCACTAGAGAGAAATGTATGTACATATATTTATCAAACATCTTATAATATTAACAGTCTTCATACAGCAATATAACACCAACAATGCCAGTAACATGAATACTTTTTAAAATAATAGTCACAATGTTAAAATATTAACAGTATTTAACTGAACAGCAACATGCATCTGTTGATAACGATAAGGTAAACCCACTGCTGGGTGATTAATAAATCCTGGCTGTTAGCTGTAGAGGATAAATCTCCATGGTAACATAGGTGCCTCTGCTTTTGTGCAACCAAGTCTAGGCTAAATTCATCCAGAATAACTGGCCTATCCTGGCTTAATCCCTTATCCTCGTTTTGTGCACTAACCCCCTGGTCTTGCATTTTCTTTGTTTTTCCTCCACCTGAATAAACAAAAACGCAGATGCTGAACGATGCCCTTTCACCACCCAGGTTGGAGCGACCATGGCAACTACACCAACAGTGGCATTACGTACCAACCCTGTATAGATATTCAGCTCGTTGTTCCTGGTTTAACTCCAGGAATCTTTCCCTCATTATCAAAAAAGAAAGGAAGCAAGGCGGCCCTCGCTGCTTTCTCAGCCGTTTCCTCGTATTGTTGCTTTCCAAATGTTCTCGAGGTCCACGTGATCAACAGTTTAAAAGGTGACAACTCAGAATTTACTGTCCTGCACTTAAGTTATGTCACAGAATCAACTGCTAATCAACACAGATATGTTTCAGTTGGGACCTATAAGGCTTCAGTGTCTGTACTTGAAAGGTGTCAGATTCAAGATCAACTGTTTCTCCTCTCTTCTGCTGAGCGAGCGAGCAAGCGAGAGAGCGAGAGCGAGAGAGAGAGAGAGAGAGAGAGAGTGGCAGAGGGGAGAGAGACAGAGGGAGAAAGACACAGAGGGAGAAAGGCGCCACAATCAGCTGTTTCTCTGCGAAGGGATAGTCAACGATTGGCAGCTGAATCAGGCTCCTTTGATCAAATTGTGGTCACCGCTATACATTTTCTTGGCTGTTTTGGTAGTTTGGTGTAGCTTTATTGTAATTGTCATCTTATCGTTATGTGTGTATCTGGCATTCCCTTCACAAACATGGCCATGTTTTGCCAGCAGTGCTGCAAAACCATCCATTATTCTTTTACGTTTAGCGTTGCCGTTAAAGAAATTAAACAAAACAATGGCCAACATGTTCCGTGTTCAAGCTTTATGATGTTGTTTTTTTTAAGATACTTTTTGGGGCATTTTAGGCCTTCATTTTCATAGGACAGATGAAGACATGAAAGGGGAGAGAGGAGGCAATGGCATGCAGTCACAGGTGGAGCCGAACCATCGTCCGCTGAGTCGAGGAGTAAAACTATATGAGGGCGCCTGCTCTACCAGGTGAGCTACCCAGGCGCCCGAAGCTTTATAATTTGTTTATCCGTTTTAGGATAAACTAAATATAGAACATTTAAGAGTTTCATTCTTCATCAAAGCTTACTGGTGATGGTCACAACAATTGACCTTACCGTTACCCCGTCTAGATAAAGGAGCCACAATGAAAATGTACACGTTCATTTTGTGAAAACAAGCATTGTGGCTCACAAAACTAGAAAGAAAGCAGCATTCATACAAGTGTTGGAATCCAACAGAAGCGTCTCTTCTTTCTAATGACTGGAAAAAGCAGAGGCAGAAAAGCTCTCCGCTGGGTCGAGGAAGAAGAGGTAAGGAAGGGAGAATGGGAGGACAGCAGGCACGATGGAGGAGACACAGCGAGAAAAAACTGGGAAAAGATGGAGGAGGAGGAGGAGGAGGAGGAGGACTCTGAACTGCAGAGAGCAGCGGATGAGATTGAACAGGCTGGACTGGGGAGAAGGGAGATGACGGCTGTGACTTCACCAATGGAGGGATAAAAATAGAAGCGTTGCCTCGGCTCGTCCACTGGGGCCATTTGAATCAATTGATCATCGCTGTGCAGGAGCAGTTGAAGTCTTTTATTAGATTAGAGCATCCAGAGAGCTGCAGCTGTGGCAGCACAATCCGATTCATACCACTTCATCACCAGCAAAATAACTTCCAGTGTCAGGCTGATGAGAGGTGAAGGAGATGTTGTGACATTTAATAAAAAAAATAAAATAAATAAATAAAAACTGAATACAGTCCACAACCCTCCAGGCAGGATGGTTTCATAAAAGGGATTCAACGGCTGCAGGCATTTGTTGCTACATTAATTTGAGCTGCTTTCATGTCCTCAGTATCAGCATCATGCTGCCAAGTGCAGCTCTGATCCTGTAACAAAACTTGAATTACTGGATTGGTACAAATATAAGACAAGATTTGTTTTCTAGAATAATGTTTGAAAAAGCGGGGTTGTAATAAATTTAAAAAAGGACCGCTATACAGTTGTGTTAAAAATAACTGTTTGAAAAAAAAGTGAATAATGCTCAAAAGCCTTAGAATAGCTTTTAATTCCATAATATCAATGCACTGGGAACACCGCACATTCAATTCCAAATCAAAACATGAACAAAATTGATCAAGTTTGTGTACTACCTTTACAGAAAGTGAAGAAAAAGGAATACAAGGTTGTTCGGAAAAAAATAGCAGTATTAGCATTTATCTTTACAAACTCAAACATTTACAGTAGGAACTGAAAAATGTCTCAAGGTTGTGTTTTACTTCATCAATGCACTAATATTTAGTCGCATAACCATTATTTCTGAAAACGGTTTCACATTTGTGTTGCATGGCGTCGACCAGCTTCTGGCGCCTGTGAACATGTATTCCATCCCAGGACCATTGAACTACATTCCACAATCCCTCTGCATTACTGGGTTTGGCCCCAGAAACAGTATTTTTGATGTCCCCCCACAAGTGTTCTACTGGATTGAGCTCTGAGGACTGGGCTGGCCACTTCATAACCTCAATCTGGTTCATCTGGAACCAAGACTTTGCTCACTTACTGGTGTGTTTTGGGTCATTGTCTTGTTGAAAGACCCACTTCAAAAAGGCATTTCCTCTTCAACATAAGGCTACATGACCTCTACAAGTATTCTGGTGTTTTGAAACTGATCCATGATCCCTGGTATGTGATAAATAGCCCCAGCACCAAGTATGAGAAACATCCCTGTAACATGATTTTTGCACCACCATGCTTTCCTGTCTTCACAGTGTACTGTTGCTTCAATTCAGTGCATGGGGGTCATGTGGCCCCTAGACCCAGAAAGAACAATTTAGCTCTCATTAGTCCACAGAACGTTGAGTCCTTTCTCCTTGGGCCAGTCAATGTCCTTATCAAATTTCAACCCATTCGGTTTGTCTTTTTCCAGCAACTTTGCGGGTGCTTCTAGCTGATAGCTTTGCTTCACATAGCCTTCTTCTGATACTAACAGTACTCACAGGTAACTTTGAGTCTTCTTTCATTTTCCCGGATCTGGTCATTGGTTGTAGCCATTTTGGCTATTCTTTGATCCAGTCGAATGGTAGTTGACCGTTTTTTCCCCACGTTGTTCTGGCTTTGGATGCCAGTTCAAGGCATTTGAAATCATTTGGGCTGAGCAGCCTGTAATTTTCTGTTTGGCCCCCTATGTGGATAGGCTAGCAAGTTTCTTTAAGTCGTTTACAGTGCAACTCCTAGTAAGTCAGCCTAGAAGTGTTAGTCCAGTTCAAACTTCAAGAGTTTTTGACGACTCTTGTAAGGTGTTTTTCTGCCACGGAGGGGGGTGTATTCTCGATGACTAAAAAAAACAAGTCAATATCTTTACTGCAGAAACGAACCGAAGAGACATAATGATTCCCAAAACTACGGCTGTCAAAGAACGTTGCGATGAGAAGCTCAAAATGATTTAAGTCTGATAACTGTTAAGAGCCAGAGAAAATCACTCTGACTGCTTTAAAAGCCTGACAGAAGAGAGTGACAGCATGACACTGATATACGAACTGAGCAAATGTGACACTGAAGTTGGGCTTTAATGGACGTTTTTTATGTTCCACTTCTTTGAGAGAAGAGGTTTCAAGTATGACAACTCAGTATCTCGGGGAAAACTCTCCCTACACAACTAGTGTAAAAGGGTTTCAAAAAAGTATTTTCCCACAAAATACGTAGCTGTTGTTTCTCTATGAAATTTGTTGATTTTCACAGTTCAAAATTCAAAAGTGTTGAAGACTGAGAACAAAGCAAATTTTAGAAAAAGTTGCATATTAAGTCAATAGAAAGACTTGAAATTATGCAAACTGGTGTGAATAAACTTAAGGTAGCGTAAATTTAGGCAAAGCTGTTTGATAATTTCATAAACCCGAGGACCTGAGTTTTCACAGCACAGTTTATGTGCAAAACAAAAAGGTGGAGCCAACGAAAACAAAGAGCTGTTTGGGGCCGAGCCATCGCTGTGCGAGTGTGAATGTTTATCGCTCTGATAAGCAGGCGCCACCTTGCATGGTAGCCTCTGACAACAGCGTATAAATAGGTGAATGACGACATGTGTTGTAAAGCACTTTGAGACTAGAGACGGGGTAATATCACATGTGTCAAACTCGAGGCCCACAATCAAATCAAGCCCCTTGCAGATTATGAGCCGGCCCAAATATCAGTTCAGGTTCACCATACATTTTCGGCACCAAATCTTGATTTGTTAAACTGTATGATTGAACTGAACTTTAATGCTGACTTCTGTAGGGCTTTATGTCGATAACAATGCGACAAAAGTTGATTAATAACAGCAACAAAAACGTGTCAAAAAGCAAAACAATTACAAAAATGTCAGAGAAAACCATGGAAAAAGAAACCAAAAGGTTGAAAAACCTACAAAAATGACGATAAATGCAACATGCAGTAAGAATCTGTGCTCAAACCGTTCCTATCACGGAAATAGTGCACTATATAGTGTGTTCGCCATTTTGTATTCTCCATGATTATTTAATTCACTATATAGTCACTATAAAATACCCACAATGCACTGCTGAATTGGGTGTGCATACTAGAGATGGTCCGAAACCATTTTTTGCTTCCCGATACAGATACTTGAACTTGCGTGTCGGCCGATACCGAGTAATATGGTGCCCGAGTGTGGACACAGCTCCGTTACATTGAGCCACCTTGCTCGCTAGCCTGAGCTAGCAGAGTCTGGCAGGAGAGACTGGCAAGTTGTTTTACCAATCCTGTTGAACTACTGATAGCCGCACGCCATCGCCGTCCAACGTCAACCACACAAACAATATTTGTAAAATAGACAATTCAGCATACATTGTGCAGCGCTGACAGAGAGGCGATTGGAGAAGAGCACGCCTTCTGAAACATATCGGGCAGCGCGCACACACACACACACACACACACACACACACACACACACACACACACACACACACACACACACACACACACACACACACACACACACACACACACACACACACACACACACACACACACACACACACACACACACACACACACACACACACACACACACACACACACACACACACACACACACACACACACACTTTCAGATAAGGATTTCCATTACAACGTGCAGAAAATAAAACCATGCAAAAGAAATTGATTATATTTTGTATTAAAAATTATTACAAGATACAATCAATCTGTATGTCCTGCAAGTGTGATTTCATCCCAGCATCATCCAGACTTTAAGAACACTACAAAATGTTAATTTACTGTGATTTCTGTTTGGGTTTTTTCTGACTCAAAGGCTCACTGATATTAAAAAGTAGTAAAAAGCAGACTGCTGCCATCAAAAAAGAAAAACCGCCACAGCAAATGAGTGGCACGGAGAGGTGATCAGAGGGAGAAAGAGCAGATCTGAAAGAGGATTCTCACAGAGATGTGATGGTTTTTTTCCAATATGTTGAATCATACATTGATCATGTGAGGAAAAAAATGACAGACGGCAGCTTCTGTGACCCCCCGCCGCTCAAATATGAAGAAAAGATGTCTGCTCACACACAAAGGACAGGCATGTCGGAGGAGACAGAAGGAAGACGTTCTGTGCACATGGAAATTATTTCGTGGTAGATTCCAGGACAATCCTACAAAAAAATTCAAACTTCAGTACTTTTTCATGTTATTGTTGGTCGTGTTAAAAAAGATAGCTAGATTAGAAAGTAGCATCTCCGCTGGGCTCTGGCTAGCCCCTCCCACTAAACTTTGCCTTTAAGTCACTGACTTTAACAATAATTTAGCCAATTGTAGACTGTATTTTGAGAGTATTTATTCAGGCAAAGACCGCTTGTGGTACGATTCTATTTAATATTTGAAAACTTTGGCTTCTGTTGAATCATGACAAGTTTTGACAACACAAGTTTTATAGAAAACCATGTTTAAATTTCTCAAAGTAAGGTATTGGGAAAAAAAAAAGTATGGTTTTGCTATTGAAACTCATATTGGCACTATATTAAAACAATTTCTAACCGCCTAATTTAAATTGTCCTAAAATAGAACGACAGGCGCTGTCCCCACCTGCCATGTTTCCTGCTTCCATCCACTCCTGTGAAATCTGGAAGAAACGGGCCATTTTTATAGAATCTATTAAAAAGGGGGACACACACAAGTTATGTAAACAAGTATACGTAATGTTTGTCACAGCTAGGGATGTAACGATTACCGGGTGTAACGATAAAAATGTTGACAATAACAATTACCGTTTTCATTTAAAATATGATTATCACGTTGGATTACCGCGGTGTGGAAACCGTGGGTTACCGCGGTTAATACTTCCCCGCGTCCTCCGAGTCTCCTTAAGTGTGTTTCTTGACGTTGGAATCATGGCGGAAGGAGGCGATGACATGGGCATATTTCTGTTATTATAGGAACACCCCAGGACAGTTTATTGAAGATAGTTATCCTATCTGCAGAACGTGCAGGAAAAAAGTTGCTGGTAAAGGCGTCAAACACACTTCTAAAAATACCGCGATAATACCAAAAACCGTGATAATTTTTGTCACTATAACCGTGAGGTTACATTTTCATACCGTTACATCCCTAGTCACAACAGGAGCAAGGTATTTCGGTGTCCGACTAATACGAATGTCACAATGCTAACACCGTCCTCTACACATTACTACTGAACTCATGATGCAACGTAGGGACGATGCTGTTTTTTCAAGGCCGATACCGATATTGACTAATAATAGTTAATGAAACGGCCATTTGGAACAGATATGCATTTACAGTAAAAATGAAAATCTTTAAGTCATAATTAACATTTTGGCATGTTAGAAACGGCAACACAAAACGTTTAAATACGTTAAGCAATTATTTAATAAAGTACTATAGGAACTTTACACATAATACCCAGCAACAAAGAGTCGGATGGTGTTGTGGGCGAGACAGTAAGTCAGGCCCAGTGGGGAGAGAAACCGAAGTAGAGGGACAGACGCAGAGCTGTAGCAGAGCCAAAGAAGCGCATTTTTAAATTCACTTTATCGGTTATCAGGCAAATAAAACACAGATAATCTGCAAAATGTCAAAGAACTGCCCGATAATTGACCTATCCCCAACCCAGTGTTGTCTTCTGCTTTATATGAAATGTGCACATGTACCATCTTTTCTCTTCTGCATCATGTCAAGTACATCCTGCATGTTTTCTGTTCTGTTTATTTGTCAGCAGGATTACTAGGGGGACACAAAAAAACTATCGGTCTGATTTAATGAAACTTGGTGGAGGGTTGAAGCATGGGCCAAGGAAGAACCCATTAAATATACAGCGGCCCGACTAGCCCAAACCTTTACTTGGCTGTCACTGTCACTGCAAAATATGACAATAATAAATTTAATAACGTTTCAAGTATTCGGACATCCTTCCACTCCACGACCATTAATCAGTCTCCAGACTAAGCAGGTGCTCTGCATCCTAACGAGCAAGACAAATATTTCTAGAACATAAGAAATTGTTTCTGCTGCTCAAACAACAAACACCACAGGGACGACACACAGAGCAGTAATATCTGGAAGTGTACGATGACAACAATGCTAATGTGGGCAGCTGCTACTTCACATCATACACTGGATGTAACGGAATGGGAAGGCATGTGCGTGTGTGTGTGTGTGTGTGTGTGTGTGTGTGTGTGTGTGTCTGTCTTTATCAACAGAGAGCAGAGTCGCTCTGGGGGAGAACCAGCCATGACAAACCTGGGAGACAGTTTCCCTTAACACCCAAAGTCAACCTCTGGCTTTCTTTTCTCACTTTTTCTCTGTTCTCTCTCTGCTGTCATATAAATGCGAAACCGTGTCATTCATTTCAGTTAAGATGGACCCTGACATCTCTGTGTGTAAACTACCGAGCTTTGCTTATTAGCATAGGGACAAAAAAAAGGGGGTTAACAGCAAGCCTGGCTCTGTCCAGCGTTACAAAATGCACCTACCAAAAGCTCATGAGTTAAAAAAGTACTCCCTAGAATTAGCACTGCAACTCTGTGACATTGTTGGACTCACAATAGACAGTTAAAAAAAATATGCAGCTAGGCCTGCAACAATTACATAATTGTCTTTGTTTAACCGCATGCTAACATTAGCTAAGGTCTTAAGGGCAAGGTTTCCTGCAGCACTTTGCAGCTAAAGCGGCCGCCATAGCAACTGCAGCCTGCCTCCTAACCAATGTCTTTAAAATAAAGAAAAAACAAAAACGTATGAGCGATATCCGCCATGTTACCCCGTCCTGTTTTCTCCCTCATTAGGGCTAGGCACCGAATGTGGATACTTTTTATGGCACTGAGCAAAAATACCATCTCATCCACCAGGATCATGTGACTTTGCAAGCATATATACTGTATATATGCCCTGAATACTGACTGACAGGCTGAGGCTGTAAGGCGAGGCAACTTTATTTCTACAGCACCTTTCAGCAACGAGGCAATTCAATTACCTTCCTTTGCACTTAAGTTAGTTCTCCATTAGTTCAACGTTGACAGGGCAGTCACCAAGTTTATGGTTAAAGGTTTGTGTCATTATGCCTTTGCATTTTAGTTAGTTCAATATTAGCCTTACACAATGTAATTTGTTTATTATTTTTAATAAGTTCATGTGGCAAAATGTTTTCCATTTTCTTTTTGTTAATTTTTTAAGTTGGGATTGATACCAATCCTCAGTATCCGACTGGCACACCCCAATCAAAAAAAAAAAAAAAACCGTTTTATTAATGATAATCACGTTACTCTGAGGGTTACCAGAATTTTTTTTTTTAATTCTGGTAACTCATAAGATTCACAATCAAGGGGGGAAATAAAAGTTGTGTGTTTAATGTATTTTTGATGATGTTGAAATGGTATCCAGAAAAGTATCGTTAAGTAACCGGCATCGAACTGAGGTATCAATATTGGCGCACCAGTGACATCACTAGAGGTCATTTATCAGGCTTCACACACCAATGGCTTTATATTGCTCTTAAAACATGCACAGTACAAGTCATTATCACCTGGAAACAGACACCACTCAAACAAGCCAACATTGACCTTATTCAACAAGAAACATCAGCTTCACGCCTAAAACTACGAACTGCAGTTTTTACATTTGTCTTTGTGTATGGATTAGACAAATGAGACACACCATGGTAATGGGTAAATGGGTCAGCTTCTGAGGTGTTGGTAGGTGAAGGTTTGCACGTTGGACAGAGACAAGCAAGCCGTTTCCCACTGCTTCCACTCGTTGTGCTCAGCGTAGGGCTGCAGCTGTCAATTCTTTTAGTAATAGAGTGTTCCACCGATTACTCCATCGATTAGTCGGATAAGAAATACTTAGTAAGAAAATAACTAGGAAACAATAGTAAGTACATTTATTATTGCTTTTTACTAAAAAAAGGAAACCTGTATTTTCTATACATACACAAAAGACAGGTTTCCTTTAGGTTTTCCTTAGAAAAAGCATCATTTTTTTAATACCCTTAAAAACAAAAACATTTTTGATGGCCCAAATGTTAATCTTTCTCACCACCTTCCCCTTCTTGCCTCTGGCTCTTTGCACTAGATATGCAAAAGAGCTGTTCACTAAGCCGAGAGTAAATGTGATGGTTCAAAGCTTACAGGAGGTCCAGTCAACTACACTGTTCTGGGGGACACACTTTCAGATTAGAAAGAGCTGGGCGATATGTAGAAAATCAAATATCACGATATTTTTGACCAAATACATAGATGTCAATATTGCAGCGTTGACTATTGGTGCTTTAAATATTTACACGACAGTTTAGAAAAAATAACCATCAGTAATGTGGATATAATGACTAAGTGGGTAAAGACCAATAATAGAACAGTTAGAGTCTGGTAAGTTCAGAAAATGACATAATTTTACTGTAATGCAGCCTTTAAAACCAGGAAAAAACAACAGCTGTCATATCACAATATTACGATATCCAAAATTTAAGACGATATCTAGCTTCATATATCAATGTCGATGACTTCCGGTTACGCAATGTGGTGTTGAGACGTGCGTTGCCTGTGCCCCGATAACTTTCTGATCATTTATACCAGAATACACTCTTTCCCATCCCACTCTTTAGTTTCTGAGAGTGGCGTAAGATATAGCTACTTGGACGTGACAAGAAGATGAGCAAAGTGGGGAGAAATAGCGGTAAGGCGTCAACTCAAACTCTGAATCAGAGTGCTAAAGGTTGTGCTAGCAACATGGCGGATAGTCCTGCATCTCCACTAACCATTGACACGCTTGTTTATTTTATTGTCACATAGGCTATTTATATGTTGTATGCCCGTTATCTACCGGACGAAATATCAACGGGGATTTCGGTACCTCATTACAGTGCCACTTAAATGTCTGCGCTGCTCTCAGATGCTCCAAAACAGACGTTAGAGGCAACAGAAACATCGCTGCATGTCACGCTAGTTAGCACTAATAACACGTTACACAGCAGGCAACGTTAGCTACAGTAGGTATGGTAAATGGATTAAAAAGGCAAAAACCCAGACCCAAACACAGGTGCGGCTTTACAGAAGAAATGGGACATGTAAAAAAACTTCTAGATATGATCTAATATATGTAAATTGTCCAGAAGTGGAAAGTAATACTGCCATACAATCAATGTCGTAGGGCATCACGAATAAGGCCATTGGTATGCAAATAAAAATTTTTTTTGGAGGCTGGCTTGGATATGAAAACCAAATGCAGCAATACTGGTGCTTAAACATACACAAGTATGAAGAAAAAGATGCATCTCTCATTAAAGATAGTGTTCGACTAACGCTCTCCCGTTTCCTTCATCAGTATAGGCCGAGTTAAATGAGAGGCTCTGCATGGAAAGTGTATAAAATAATCCCCGTTTCCGCGGGTGATCATTATATTTGCTGGGTGGAGGGATCAAAGAGAGTTAAAACATGGGCTGTTTGCTGCAGAGACCCTGATCAGGGGACTGAAAATCACATGGTTCAAAGAAATATGTCTTCAGCACCTCAGGAGAAATAAATAGCGGGGGTTAGAAAATGCCCCAATATGAGCAATTTGTTGCTTTGTTTTCCATTTTACACGGTTCACAGAGTGTGCTTCTTTGTCCGTGTCTCATATATCAAATGTCAAAATCCCAGTGGGCCACTGCAGGTGGGGAAAATGTAAATTAAATGTAAAACTACTAAATCCACAGCTACAGGCCGGATAGAGCATCCTTGAATGCAAAGATAAGGAGTTTTCAAATGCTCTTAACTCTAAAACCAGGCAACAATGACATGAAAAGTAAAACATTGATTTATTATTCCTCTGCAGCGAGTTTCACAGCCGCTGCAGGTTTATTTTCTTAGAAATAAACTGAATCAATGACTACCTGGAAGGAAAAAAATCCAATCAACCTGAAAACCGATGGGAGTTTTTAGAGAGTGATAATTGAGAATAGGCCTGCACGATTTGAAGAAAAACATGAATCACGATTTGTTTTTTGCTTAGAATTTATATCACGATTCTCTGCCATGATTGTTTTGACCATGACAAAACAAAATGGCTTTTTTTTGCACCTATGGCACATTACGCATCCCCACAAGCCTGTAAAGAGAGGCTTCAACGGAGAGAAGGGAGAGCGTTGCGGCACTTTAAAACCTATTTTATACAGTCTATTTAAAACTCACTTCTTTTTTTTTTTTTTAAATCAAAGTTATTTAAAAATGAAATCGTGAACAAGGTGAATCGAGATGCCGATTTTATAATGATCAATCTTGCAGCCCAAATCAGGAAGTGTACATGTGATTCATACCAAATGAAGTTATTTTTTCTGTAAGTCGACTTATTTACTTATTTTATCAATGAATCTGCTTAATATTTTGCCTCTGAGTCATTGTTTTATCTGTGAAATTTCAGAAAATAGCTTAATGGCCCTGACAGTCTCCCTGAGTCTGTTCAGGCCAACATAAATTACCTGAGCGATTATGTTACATTTTCAGTCATTTTAGTTTAACAATTTCCTACAGAGTTTATACATTTGCGCCTGAAAAAGGCTAAATTGCCCCTAAAACCCAGATCAAAAAGGGCTAAAAAGCGTACAATCTTCATCCCGTCATGGAGGAATAGATTTGACTTATTTCAGCCATGAATAAGCTGAACACTAGAGACAGAATTAGAAATGCAAACACCTGCGACCCCTGGCCTGCGCTCCATAACCTTAATAAAGCTCACTTAAGAGGGGAAACCTCTTAAGTGATGAAAATCTAAATTAAATTATATTTCATTTAGAAAATTATATTTTGTTACATTGTCTTGGGCAATCGCCTCTTTGTTAAATCGTCCAATCGTGGTTACCCAATTGGCAGTATGACAGGCAGGCTATATTGAACATCAACTCACTGGGAGACTGAAGGCTAAAGCTCCACATGGGGGGAATAACGAGCTATTCTAATGACTGACAAATAGAGAGGTAATTGGAAGGTTTAAAAACAGGACGAGCGGCCCAGAGTGAGAAATTCAATCAGAAGTGACTTTGGTCTGAAGGGTTTGGCTATGAAAAGGAAAGTGATTGAAAATACGAGAGGTTTCATTTTCTATTTCACAAACAGATCTGCAGAGCCTTTGTGCGTTACATTACCTCCACTCAATTAATAGTTAATGAGAATACAAGGGAACACTGGAAACATGGTGAGGACTAACGCTTGATAATGCCTCAATTCATCATACTGAGGTGATGGATTAAAATACCAATTTATCTTTCTATGAATATTACACCTTGATCTAGTAACACACAAAAGGGAAAAACACTCATCATTTGGAGTTAAATTGTTGTCATTTGACGGCTGACAGATATCTGCTGATAACTGAACATTAAAAGAGAAGAATCGATTAAAAAGGAAGACCTGCAGCACTGCTGGAGCTCCATTTTTAAACTTGACATGATAGAGAAGCTCCCTGTAAAATAAATAAATAAATAAATAAGGAAGAATCACACTCTGCTGATGAACAACAGCCCAAACATGTGACTGAGTCACTGCTCACACTCCACTGCTCTGGAAAGTATAATGACACTCTGAAACCGAGCTAGTAGAGAAATGGAAATCAGGACTTTTTTGTCTGCATGTTATGTTAATTTTACATTTGCACAATACAAATCTGAACGGAAATACTGTATTTTTTTGGGGGTGGGGGTACAAAAGGAGTATGGATGCAGTATTTTACTTTGACAAAGTTGTAGGGCGCATCGTAGCCCTCTGAAGGTAGGAAGGTGCCTAGAGATTCTCACGAGGGCTCAACGTGTTCAGGAAAAGAAAAAAAATCATTGTTTAATCCTCCGTGTCCTCCTTGGCTACTAGCAATCAGGGAAGGCTTGTATCTTGTAGACGCGCCAACAGCTGTGTTGTCAGTACATAGAATTCCTCATGGAGCGACAGAATCTCAATAGCTTTAACATGCTGGAATAATGTTACATATCACAGTGTTTACAGAAATGTCCATTTTACTTTTAATAAGTTTACTTAAATGTTAAATGTTTGTCTTTGGACCGAATTGGGATAGAGGGAAACGTAATTTCGATCTCTTTGTATGTCTTGACATGTGAAGAAGTTGACAATAAAGCAGACTTTGACATTTCTTTTTTATTCCTTCATTTAACATGATGGTAGAAAGTGCAATATGTACACTATGTAGATGCTGCTGCTATTGAACTGAGGCATAGACATTTCATTTTAAAGGAAAGTACTGATATTTATTATAATTGTTTTTTATTATTATAACTTAAGCTTTTGTAATAAATGCTCTGTGTCTGACTGTTCAATGTGCCTTGAACATTTGCCACTTTGCTTGTTTGAAAGCCATGATGTCTCTCTCTCATGGGTGGGCCAAGCAGAGAAAGGGGAGGTAACCTTGGTCCTTATGACATCATAAGGGGCAAGATTCCAGATCGGCCCATCTGAGCTTTCATTTTCTCAAAGGCAGAGCAGGATACCCAGGCCTCGGTTTACACCTATCACCATTTCTAGCCACTAGGGGACCATAGGCAGGCTGGGGGGACGCATATTAATGTTAAAAAACCTCATTAAGTGAAATGTTCATGCCATGGGACCTTTACAAGAAAAAGCATTTATTGCTGGCAATTCAAATCCATGTTCTCATTGTTGCATAAGAATATGGAGCAGTTTTGATAGTGTCTCATGTTATAATGCTCCATAATATGTGTTATCTGTTACACAGTGAATATTTCACTATACTTTATATTAAAAAATAAATAAAGGGGGGGGGATTTCCTCAAATCGTTCAGCCCTGCTCTTCTACCGCAGACAGACTGCTGCCAAGCTATGTCCAGCTGCCAGAATTACTTGAGACGCCTACACTATGTCTTTTCTTTTTAGTGCTTGACCAAGTTTAGCTGTGAGAGGGTTCAGTGTTGTTCCTGAGAGAAGCAGCCTCTGGATCTTTAAGCAGCTGCGGATACGGAAAAAACAAACACATGACATACAGCTTATGATTGTTTCTCCTCTCCCTTTTCTTTGAAAAACAAAAACAAAAAACAGCTCAATTACTCAGTATGAGAAAACCAAAGTCGTCTCAAAGGAAGCATCAAAACAAAGAACATGAAACTCAAATGATAAACGCGACACCTGTGCGAATCGTCCCGAGAGCAAACTGCAACCTTTTCTATTTCAAAAATCTTAATTTGTACTATTGCGTGGAGGCGCCGCAGCGGAGACAAAAAGTCTCAGGAGGGTGAGCGGGAGGACGACAGAGCAGGCCGCCGTCTCAACAAACAAGCAGCCAGCAGAGACGCCTCGGGGGACTTCATTAGTCACCAGAAGCACAGAGCATAGCCGCAGCCTTATCCGGCTGCCACACAGGGACATGATGCGAGCCGCTCAACCTGTCAATACCCATTTATGTATTGCAACTCGTAAGTATCTTCGGCCTCCAGAGGACTGCAGGTGACGGCGGCTTTTCAAGGCAGCGTGGCGTTAACCCTGTGTGACCCATTTGGGAAGATCGTCAGAGGCACTTTATTAGGTAAACCTGTCATCGTATTCGACTGTTTCCTCATAAAAGTCTACTTTTATGATGCATGTTTTACTATAAATACAGGATACATAAACCTGCTCCCTGAAGGAACAAAAACAACCTTGAATAAATAAAGTGTGTATGTAGAGAATTATTTAAAGTAATGTCTTCATAGGTCTACATATCTACTTAATTAATTGTAAAGGCTCCGCTACAACTGACTGCACATTATGTTTAGCAGCGTGTGCAGGTCTTTAACCTCTTTGCCAACGTTTGGTTGCGCACAAGCATGGCACGAGACGCCGGTCCGGTCACGGCGAGTATTGACTGTCAAGAGTGACAGCGGCTCCCCTTGGTTGTATAACTTACTGCTGCAATTTCTTAACGTTACACAAAGTTAGCAAACACCAGTAACACACAGAGCAGAGCCAGCCCCTGACCTCCAGACAGCTGCAACGGGAAATGTAACCCAAGGTGGTACGCTTGCTAGCGACTTTGGTTGTTACCAGTTGGCTAACGCCAGATTAGGGCTGGGCGATATGGAGAAAATCCTAATATCACAATATTTTTGACCAAATACCTTGATGTCGATACCACAGCGATATTATAGTGTTGAGTGCTTTTACAAAATATTTCCACAATGAGATTTTTGATAAATAATCATCAGTAATGTGGATGAAAGAACAGTTACACAGTCTGGTAAGATCAGAAAATGACATTTAAAACCAGAAAAAAAAAAAAACACAAATGCCAAATTACAACAATATCTAGTCTCATTTCACGATATTGATATAATATTGATATATTGCCCAGCTCTACATCAGCCTGTTTAATGTTAACAGTAACGTTACAGTTAGCCAACCAGTCCGGAGCAGATGATTGCATTTAAAGTGAGTGAGCTGACGATAGCATTACGTTCGTATAAGTCAAAACATGTCCTAGACGTTACCACTTACCGTTACTTACTCCTCTTTATCACCTATGGGACATAAGGCTGCAAAGAGATCTCTCCATGGCAACAAGCTGCACATCTCCCTGTGATATCTGCATATTATCTAGAAGCTCCTCAACTTTTAGACACCGTTTTGTGAGCCGTTTCTAGCTTTTTGAGGACAGCACTGCTGTTGCCAACTTGGCCTTTGTTTGTGGTGTGACCGATTCACCTCTAATCTCTTCAGATGAATTTAAATGAAAAGGTTAATGATTGATAGTCGTTGCATCCCTAACGGTGACAGACTTATGCCTACAGTACCATATACTAAACGACTCTGAAACCATCTCACATCTAAAGACAATGTTCACTAAAGTCCCTGAGCTTTACTGCCTACCGTACGCAAGAAGACTTTAAACAGACTTTAAAAAGACTAAAGTCTGACACCATCTCACATCTAAAGACTAGCATTAAAGACAATATATAAAGAGTAGGGATCTTGCAGGGTAACATATTGCGAGACTACAACTAGATTCTTTTTGAAAAATTAGCCGGCTACCGCTAGCATTAGCTGGTAACTTGAATGGGGGCAGTACCCGGAGGTCGACGTTTCTCCGCGGCTAAAACTCATGTTGTATTACTCTGGTCAGAAGGGTTGAAAATCAGCAAATTTCGCTCTGACCTTTAGATTACAGGAGCTCCCCAACTCTAGCAAGACTCTCAGGATTTCATTACGATATTGAAAATGTGTCTTTGACAGTGGAATCACTTCAAAAAGTGGTTTGGTGTAAAGTCGCAGGAGACAATGGGAATAAAAGCACTGAAAACTTGCAAGGTTTTCAGGGTCACAAACACAAATAGCTCTCAAACAACCTTATCTACATAAATCATAAAAAGAGACAACGTGACTAATAAGTCCAACCCCTGCAAATATTTAGCTGTACGGTTTTGTATCTGAACTCCCCCTCATATCCTCAAAATATGTTTCTGTATGTGTCATCAGTCTGGTGTTCAGTGCGCTGCCACTGTTCGGTTGTAATTCATTTATTCAGCTGAGGGGTTTGTGTAGGTGAGGAGGAGAGAGACCAACGCTCAGAGCAAGAGGATTTCCTATCAGGAGGATTCGAGTATGTGCTCAATTTGGAAACACAGAGCATTCTGGACCTGCTCCTGTGGGTGGACACGTTGCGAGAAGGTCCTGGCCAGAAATAAATAAAAATGTATTGGTCACTGTTCATGCAAACAGTTTAAAATAAGCAATGTTGCTGAATTCAAGAGGAAAGCAGGAAGTCACTGTGGAGCCGAGACAAATAATCATGCATCATATTAAACTGAATATACTGTCACTAATCAAGCATTTGGCTCAACAATTAATTACATAAGTAGTATTAGTATTAAGTGCTCATGGGTGAATTTCTGCTTTAAATCTGCAACAGAGTATATATACTGAACTGAAAAGAAGTAACCTTTATGTTCAGAGTTAGTTATCTTCTCCTGGGCAGCAGCAAGCAAAAAAACCCAAATCACTCACACACAAAGTTCACAAGAGCAAGCCCTGTCCCGAAACTTTTGGACACATGCGGAAAAATAGTTTACCAAAGTTGCCAGTGGACAAAATGCTCCCTCAGTCCCTCTGCACCAAATTGTGAGTTTGATGTAATAGGTACAAATGAGGACCATGTCTAGAAACAAAGCTCTAGAGAAATACCTGCAAACTACTTCCTTCTTTTTCCATTCTGCTATTTTCTTTCCCCAAGTAGAAAAAAATAAGTTTTTGGGAATTCAATCTTCTTCATTCTGATCATTAACAGCTGCCACGGCAACACATCTTCATTAAAAGAATAAAGACAAAGTTTAACATCTCAAAACATGTCAAATCAAAGCTTGTGGCTGAACGATAGACAGACTATGACAATGTAAACACACACATGTCCCTTTTCGGTTTTCTACTGAACGTCACTTCTCCTTTGCTTTCCTCCCTTCCACCGCAGGAGGAAAAAAGGAAACAAGCGCGGAGGAAAGAAAACACACATTGCCGTTCTTTCCATCTTTCCTGCCAGGCATTTCCTGTTTAGGACTCATGACATCTTGTTTCATCATAATCAGCATTTATCACATAAGCCGTTTACCAATTAGAGAATATCCAATGAGATCGAACGTACAAACTTTGTGTTGATATCTATGAAATTGATTGATTGCTTGGCTGTTTCTATAAGGCGTTTCTCATTCAGTGTTGCTTAATTTGCATAAAAACACGTGGATGGAAACATGGCTACTTAGTCAGACAGGAGATGACCCAGCTGTGTGGTCAGTGGTTGTTGTTGTATTGGACTTAATTGTGCAAAAAGTTCTTTCTACTGTGTCCTCTTGCGTACGTTCAGTAAACGCTTGAGTTACTGTTAAGAAGTAGAACAAGCCTATCTTCAAACAGCATCTTTATATTTTCTTAATGCATGATGCATGTATGGTAACTGCTTTTCTACTTGACGCACAAATCCTCCCCGTCACGGTATCGGCATTAATGCTTTCCAGTCGCAGATAACGCCGGCAGTTTGGGATTTGGGGGACACAAAGTAGTAGGCTAATATACACATGTGGTTAAACACTTGTGCATGTGACTGAGAGCAACATGTGTGTGTGTGTGTGTAGTGTAGTCCCACGTTGCTGTGCAAGCATCCGAACAACTCTGGATCTCTGCAAAATGGAGAACTTCACCCAGGCACTTATACCTATCCTGTGTGCAACTCGGAGAGTTTCTTTTTGGGAGATAACTGTATTTGTTTGGGAGGAGCACATTCATTGCGGGGGAAACACTGAACTCAACACACCGACTAGAGATCCATGAAAAGGACTGAAATAAACAGAATTTCTATCTTTTGTTGTTTATTGCTGAATAAATCAATATTGGCCAATATGGCTCATCAACGATCGGCACGATGATCAAGTGATAAACAACCTTCCTGTTTGTTGGTTATAGTCTTCAACAAAATTGATTGGAGCTGCAAACACTGATTGACTTTTTTTTTTAAATCATATATCAACATTTCATAGACCCAAACAAATAACTGATTAGTTGTGTATATAACTGCTGCAGGCCTAAAATTGATTTGCATATTTTCATACAGATCAACGTTGTAAACGTGCTACAACACTACTTGTAAAAGTAAAAAGTTTCAGAACCACTGTACTGTACTGTAATGTACTGCTGACTGCAGAGAGTTGAGGGCCGTCTTTGGGCCTGGGGCCAAGCTGACTCGCTGTCCAAAGCTCTTCACGAAGCTCCTCGCTCTGGTTAGAGCCCTGCTGAGACATCCTTTCACTTCTGAGAGGAAGAGGAGGAGAGGTTACATAACTCTCTGAGAAGAGCTCTCGCTCAGGGAATCTGACAGGGGAAGGAGCGATGACAAAGGAGGACGGAAGTCGCCTCCGGCAAATCTGGTGCCAAAAATCGCCCCCACTACCCGCAGAAAAAAAAAAAAAAAAGCCTCCACATGAGCGGAAGTGGCATCCTATAGCAGAGAAGTAGGGGGAGATGGAGTTTATCTTGTTTGTGTAATAAACAGCTGCCAGGGGATTAGATGTGTGCAGGGAGGGATGCGTGGGTCTCCATCAGGAGGGAGTTTCTGCAGTTATGGTTTCCCTGCTCCGTTTGCCAGGCGCACTTGGATACAGGACAAAAACAGAAACACCGGGGAAGACTGGAGGCTTCCAATGTGTGAGAAGCAAAACAAAACAAAAAAATAACAGGTGGGAGTTTCCTCCTAATGTCATGAAATACATATTGCACAAATGAATACAAAAATAAATACATAAATATTCCCTCATTTCCATTACTGGCTACTTGACTCTGACCACTTCTTCCAGATTACATATTTCAATAAATTTTAAAGCCTCAAGGTTGCAGAACTGATAGAATATTCACGAGAAGCTGCTAATCTATGAGAGTCTACAAGGTCAGTGGTAACCGCATACTGTACATGTTTCACTCCTTCAAAACAAAATGATGTAGAGAAAACCCCAAGGCTCCACACGTTTCTGTGGCAGCAGCAGCAGCAGCAGCAGCAGCAGCAGCAGCAGCAGCAGCTCTACATCCACTTGTGAAGACAGAAACAACAGAAGCCAGGCTGGAGGTTCTGCAGGACTGCCATGAGCTCAGACGTCACTGAGCAAAGTTGCTTTCCACCGTGGATGTGAAAGGCAGTGAGGTAGTTGAACCATAGCTTCAGGCTGCTGCCCAATTTAAAAGAGAATAATTGATCAAAATTAGCTTTCCATTTCAATAATCGCAATCAGAAGTAGGATCTGCTATTCCCCCAGTATTTTTTCTCTCTCCACCACTTGCCATCTTGCACACATACTAAGAACACACGCACACACGTAGCATGCAGCAAGAAAAAGGTTAACGTTAGCTTACTGGCTGGTAATATGCAGCTAAAGACACAAGGTAATGTTAGCTTACCATGTGGTAGCATGCAGCTAAAGACACAGGGTAACGTTAGCTTTCTGTCTGGTAATATGCAGCTAAAGACACAGGGTAACGTTAGCTTTCTGTCTGGTAATATGCAGCTAAAGACACAGGGTAACGTTAGCTTACCATCTGGTAGCATGCAGCTAAAGACACCGGCTGTGTCTCAAACTGGCTATTTACACACTTCAAACACCAAGGCAGCCTCCAAGGCTACTGCCGTAGTCTAAGCTGACAGAATCAACAACACTGGAATACCCTCCTGCTGTCCTTAAGTCACTGCGTTGCAACATTTAGCTTATCCCTTGTGTGAGTTATGGAAACAAACAACTAAAGTAAACCACGTGGGCTCCGACAGGACCCCATATTGCATTCAGATGCATGGCGTTAAACTGATGGAGCATTCAATTGCGCCACTTCAAAATACTGAGAAACTCAAAATGTTGCAAAGTACTCTTCGGCTATCTAGTTATTGTGGTATTGTCGTCTTGGTTGAAAAAGTCCTATTGTGGTTTTGTAAAACCGTGACTCTACATCCTGCGGCTACCACCCACACATGAACCTCAACGGGTTAGAACCCGACCTGCAACCTGTTGCTGTGTGTCATCTTCTCTCTCTCTCCCACCTTTCCTGTCTTTCCGCTGTCACTATCAAATAAAAAGGGAAAAGCCCCCCAAAAAATCTCAAAAGTCTCAATCAACCGTCTCAGAATCAAACTGTCTCCATACAGAGGGAAGAAAAGTGCTGAGGCTCACTTATTTAGAGGCTCAATCTTCCCAACATGTTGCATTTTGTTGTCTCAAAACATCTGCCGCAGGTGCCTTAATAAAGAAGTGTTAACTAGATTGATATTAGATTTTTACTTGATAACTAAAAGGGAAAAGGGGAAAGAAATAAAGAAAAGCAAGATTACTATTCTTGACTTCTTCTCGCCACATGGTTTAGTCGAAATCCTGCACAGATCAGGTCAGATTTGTTGCTCTGAAGGGAGAGTCTGCTTATTCAACTCAAAACGTAAATGATTTATTAGAATTAAGAATCAACCTGAGTCACTGTGCTCTTTGGGAAATAAACATCCTTTGTTTTAGCTTGACGGCCTCGGGTGAAACCTGGGCCGTTTCCTTCCTCTCGTCTGATCACAACATGTTCAATCTGCTCCTGGAAGATTTCATCAATACCAGCCGCTTATTCAATTTCACAAAACACAAATCAAAAGCCCTTTGAGACAGAAAACACCCTTTGTTACTTTCGTGATCTCTCACAACTCAGAAGACTTTCAACAAATAAACTGAGCATGACAAATAAACTGAGCGTGAAAAAGTGAGACAAAGAGTTTGTCTTAACACACGAAGACACAACACAAGATCCTTAACCATCATGTTGTCCTCGGGTCAAATTTGACCAATTTTCAGTTTTTTTCATCACAAAAAATGGGCCTTCGAAATAAGCTGAAAATGTCAACGTTAGAAAAATCAAATAACTTTGGAAAAAACATCAAAAAAAGCTCCCACAACACTGAAAAAGTGACAAAAATGTCAGAAAAAGCGATAGATTTTTTTCATGGCTCATTGGAAGACAACACAAGGTTAACACAACCAGCTGAAGGAAGCCGCAAAGCTTCTTCAGTCCAACCTCCAAACTATGTCAATAAGGAAATACTGGATGTTGCACGGCTGGTTTCTCTGCTTCAGTCTCACTACAAAAAGTCCTCCAGAGGCGTCAGGGTTTAACCGTCTGTCAGATTCATATCTGCGGGAGCTCTACAGGGCGAACTGATGTCAATAAATTACACCATGCATGATATTAGTAATAATGTATACTTTATTAATCCTGCAAGGGGAAATTACAATGTTTTCACTATGTTGTTATTACACACTGGCCACAGAAAGCCCCCCCGAGCTGTTAGGGGTTTGGGGCCTTGCTCAAGAGCACCTTGGCTGTGCCAGCTACCAGTCCACCACCATACTTTTGGTCCGTATGGGGACTTGAACCTGAGCCCTTCCAACCCACCTCCCTACAGACTGAGATACTGCCACCCTCAAAAATAAATAAATAAATAAATAAAAAATAAATAAATAAATAATAATAATAATAATAATAATAATAATATATATATATATATCAGCAAAAATACAAAATGGATATATGACTAAGGGGAAAAGTAATGAATAATCAAACTGAAAGAAAAATAATCTCAATGGGCTTTTCTATGAAAAATGATCTTGCAGATCCTTGAAATGTTTATGATCTTTGAAAGCTCTTCAGTTGATGTCTAAGCCTTTGATTTATAATCACATAATCTTCATAATCAGATGCACTTTGCCTAGTTTTCATGGAACTGTACAAAGTATCTTCTAAACATCTTAACATCCTCTTGAGCGTGTGTTTAAAACCTTTCTCCGTTTTTGATTTAAAGCTACAGGTCAGATACTAAAGCGAGATTATTTTGAGTTATTTCAAAGTAAAAGAAATGTCTTCACCTACAGAGGGCATGTGGTTCCTACTTTTGAGTCAAAGCAGGATTAATAAATATGACTTACTGTGTGGCAGCAAGAATACATCACAAAAAAAAGTCAAACGACGTGGCAGCAGATTTGTTTTTTTTCCATTTTGGTCATTTCTTTCTGCATCCAGAACTACAGATAAAAGAGGCAGACGTCTGATTTTTTTCCTTACATAAAAAAACCAAACCATCATCATTTATGTGTTTTTCTGGGAGGCGTGAGCGTCACGGAGGCTCACAGGGAAGCCGCTGAAAGCTGGGTTTGTGCGCTAAGCACCGGCTTGCATCATTAACTCCTACCCCCCCCCCCACCCAGAGGCACAGCGTCCAGCAGGAAACAGACGACGACCAATTTCAGTGTCTTCCATCACTTAACGGTAGCCTGCCCTGCACCTTCCCTCTGTAGAAGCTCCCCTATGTCTTGGTCAAATGGTTTCCAGATTTTCTCATACACCCCCCCCCCCCACCCCCCAAATTGTTTAAGTTAATCAATCCATGTGTACATATATTGAGCAATATTCTTGATCCAAGCACCGATTGTAGCTGCCTCCATTTTCTTCCAGATGAGAGCTATATACACCTTTTGGTCTGTAGTATAACAAAATTAGTAATATTTTTGGGGTTTCCGATACAGATTTGCTGAAAACCAGGAGCAGGAATATCATGTTAGGGTCAAAGGCAATGTTCACACACAGGATCACTCCACCCTAAAGTCCTGCACATGTTACACATTAATGTGTGAGTATGTGACTATGTGAATGGGAACAGTTTTTCTGTCATGAGAGACAGGAAAATGTTGTATGTACACATGCAATGATAATAAAAGGCATTCTAATTTACTAATGTACAGACACTTAAGATCCATCTTTAGCTCTGCATTAAGCAGTTACAGCGTAACTACTGTAACAACGATGGTGAATTCATTGACACTACGCCCACTGGCTCTCTAAACTCAGACACATGTAAAGCAAGCTGTGTGAATCAGATTCAGCAACTTGTTACAATAGCCAGTAATAGTAACCCAGAAGCTAAAAAGAGGGAAATTCAGAAGTGGAACAACTGAAAAAAAGAAGAAAAAAAAAAAGACTGGTCGCATAAGGTCAATAAGAGAAAGTGGGTACAGTGAGCTGTTAGATGAGCTGCAGGCGACAAACTCGTGCTGCAGCTTAGCTGAACGCAAACCTACATTATCTACAAGCATTCCTGACACATGGAAAAACTAACGAGACTGCCTTGCAGGTCTGATTATAGCAGTTTATGTTGTGACACATTTCTTAATAATATCATGGTATCAATAACAAGACAGTCTAGCTAGCTGTCTGGATTTACCCTGCAGAGACCTGAGGAGCAGTTAGCCAGAGTCCTCAGATATCCACCGGAGGTTAGAACGCCAACAGAACGTCGTGGATATTGTTGGGCTAATTTCTGCCCTTCTAGATTCTTTCAGGAAGAAGGGTTCAAGTCCGTAGGTTGGATAAAAGAACGTTTATTCATATGGAGTATATATATATTCCAGAGACAAAGTTACAGAGAATATGCATCCATAGCTCTCCCAAGTTTGTCTGACCCTCTAGCCCTTCCTGCATGATTCTTGTCCTCAGGGGGGGGTTCAGTTGCTACCACGTGGCATGTTCGTAAGATTCGTGTCTAGCAGCGATTGGCCTGCACAATAGATAACAGGTCTCAGACTGCTACTGGGGAGGACCTCCACCCAAACACAACACGTGTCCCTATAACCACCCCTGGCCCTGCTTTTCAGACTCAACACACTCGGCAGAGCTATGGTTGGACACATTGTACCAAAACAACCTATGATAAGGTCACAGTGAACTATAAACAACATGCTTCTTATTCAGAAATGTACCCAATAATCACACTGAAACCAAGCAGACTGTGTGTGATGCTTTAGCTCTTTTACCTGAAAATCTAATGAATTTAACACATGATTATATAATGCACTACATGAATATGTTTATAAGCACACATGATATGAATATATTTTATTCCAACAATATGGACGACTGATGGAAAAGAGACGGCAAAAAGGTTTTCAATAGGACTGCATGATATTTTGTTTCATCGTCTACATCGCGATGTGCGCATGCGCCATATTCACATCGCAGAACGTTGCGATGTTGACGCTAAACTTTTTTTGCTGCTTCACAAAAAAGTCAACTTTCGCCGTTCTCCTTTCACATGATCGCTACCCGACCCGCCCCCCTTAGGACAGGTAGCCATGTGGGCAGCGGGTTTACGTGATGCTACGTTAGTGCGACGGGGTTGATTGTTTTGGGAAGTAAGGCTCTCCGTGTGTAGGAAAGCACCGCGGCAGCTGCTAGTGACACAGGGATGCACATACTTTTCTATAGGTAGTGAAGCTACAGAGGTCAATGTGTTATGTTTGCTGCAGAGACAAAATAAATCACCTGATTAATGCAATGTTATTATGTGATGGCGTTGCATAGTCTGTCCACCAGAGGACGCTCTACAACGTCCCCGTTAGTGATGGCGTTGCATAGTCTGTCCACCAGAGGACGCTCTACAACGTCCCTGTCAGTGATGGCGTTGCATAGTCTGTCCACCAGAGGACGCTCTACAACGTCCCTGTTAGTGATGGCGTTGTATAGTCTGTCCACCAGAGGACGCTCTACAACGTCCCTGTTAGTGATGGCGTTGCATAGTCTGTCCACCAGAGGACGCTCTACAACGTCCCCGTTAGTGATGGCGTTGCATAGTCTGTCCACCAGAGGACGCTCTACAACGTCCCTGTTAGTGATGGTGTTGCATAGTCTGTCCACCAGAGGACGCTCTACAACGTCCCTGTTAGTGATGGCGTTGCATAGTCTGTCCACCAGAGGACGCTCTACAACGTCCCCGTTAGTGATGGCGTTGCATAGTCTGTCCACCAGAGGACGCTCTACAACGTCCCTGTTAGTGATGGCGTTGCATAGTCTGTCCACCAGAGGACGCTCTACAACGTCCCTGTTGGCAACACAGATTTTTTTTTGTTCATGTGTTTTTGTTTAAAGGACTTTAAGTTTCATATCTTAAGTTTGTATTTTTTTTTTTACATATTATTTATCAGGACTTTAATATATTTTGATGTTCTGACAAAATAAATTGTCATATTATTTTAGTGAGAACTCATAAATAACTAATGTTAAGGGAATCTTTTTTTTTCTGGAATTTTGTTTTTAAATTTCATTTAATCTTTATGTATCTGTATCTTTATCAGCTTTAAAAATCCTTTATCAGTCGGGCTCTAGTTATCACAACGTCTCCCGGCCATTTTTCACAGCATAAAGCAGCTACCAGTCAGGCTAAAGCTAATTTAGTTAGCCTAAAGAAACGAGGCGTCTGTCCCAACTAACATTACGGTTTGGAGCTGCAACGCTGGAAACCTAAAATTAATCTACAACAGCAGTCTGTGTCTGACATAACGTAATTTGCACTGATTTAAGTGTTTTTGGACCCAGTTTGCTGCTAATGCGCGTGACACGCAGGCTCTGCATGCACAGCCAACCGCCAATCACAATCAATGTTGATCAATTTATCGAACAAACAAGCTGGCCCTGCTAGATGACCACAACCTGAAATTTGGAGGAAGCAACATGCGGTCATTATTACGATCATTCATCTAGCCTGGATTGATAGTATTATAAGAATACAATGGGGTCATGTCAGTCAGTCAGTGTGTTTAACCGTCTAATTTCCCTCTCCAAAATCACTTCAGAAGAATAATCACAGTGCTTATACTTGCTTTGGTGGCTTTAAAGCATTAAAGTTTAACAAAGAACGGTTCACACAGGAAAAGATCCTTTTTCATTTTTATTTTCTATGTAGATGCGCTCCCCTACAAAAGCACCCCAGTAGTCGAGAAAGATGTATTATTCCCAAATGGAGCTATTCATGTCATCTTGTAAAAATGTGTCATTTGTCATATCCCAATATACAGATATAAATAAAAAAAATATTGCAGTGTCAGTTTTTTTCCAATATTGTGCAGGGCTAGTTTTCAATTAACATAAGAGATTTACAATTATGAAATACACAGTAGGGTGCAGATTCTAGATCTTACTTATATACATCCTAACTGTGATAGTAAGTTAGTTAAATACGCTTTAATATTGGCGTAGGAAGAACCAATCGTCCATCATTCCTTTAATCGTCGATATAGGATCTGATTGATCATAGATAAAAGCCTAATGGACCTGTCATGCCTGGTCAACACCTGCTCAGAGGTCAGCATTAGTGAGTTAGTGCCAGTACTAGTTTAACAAACTAGATTTGGATACGCGTCCTCGTTTCAACGGTGTGGATATACAATGAAAACCTCTCAGATCTGATTTCTGTATTGGTTCTCCCTCTGTTCCTTCCCTGCCAATGTACCATTATCCTGTTTATATTGATTCCTCCATCCCGCAGTGATCCAGAGCGGTCTGCTGGGCAAGAGTCAAGGGATTCAAACTGGCAACTCACCACACACAGACTGCTGCCTCCCACCAGGGAGTACTGGTACATGAGAAACTCTACTTCCTCTGCAAGACAAGAAATCCATGCCACATTCTCCAGTCTTTCAATGAATTCACACTCGGCAAGAAGCAGGACTTCAAGCATCGGCTAGAGTGAAATTAAATACTCAGAAAGAGGATAATTCCTCCTGCTGGATCTCAAGTTTCTGTCTCATTAATGTGACACAGGTTTAATATTCTGAACTTACACTTAGGCACAAATAAACTCCCACGTCTGCCTTCTGTCAGAACATATTTAGCACTCTCACACAAATAAGCTGAGCAATAACGCCTTGTCTGCATATTGAAATCAAACACCATGAGACGCTCAATAATAAGCTTCCCAGTGGGAAAGGAGAACATGGGGCTTCTTCAGTCGGAACTGGCTTCCCTGCTTGTTATGAGCTTGCAGGTCTAGGCTGCCCTCCAGCACAGCAGAAATGCATTTGTCTGAATGTAACGTGAACAAACCCGAGGAGAGCTATTCAGCAAATCAGTTGAATGGTCCTTGAATGTGATGCAGCCAAGGGTGGCGCTTCAATGCATCCTGCAATCCAATGCATGGGGGAAAAAAGACCAAAACATCTTTGTACTGAACCAATATTCATGTCTAAAAGGTTTTTTAAACTGATCTACCTTCATGTAGAGTGCAGTGATGATCAATAGATGGTATATTGACCCCAGTAAATCAAGTTTAATGTTCCAAATCATTTTAAGGAGGGCATTGGAGTTTAGGAGGTTGAAATTATTTTTGTGATGGTATTTTACCCCCATTTTCGATGTTATTTGAGCTGCATACATGGATAACCTGGTTTGAATGAGTTAATAATGATGTAACAGGGTGGTTTGTTCCTTGACATGCGGTTATTTTTAAGGCAATTTAAAAAAATAAATAAAAAAAGAGCATACATGTGTCAAAAAACGCTAGGCTACTTTCGGTTCCCCCGAATGTCTTTACCACTATATCAGATTCCTTTCTGATTCCTTAAAATTTAAAGTCGACATGAGGCGAACCAAGCGGATACACACAGCACAAACGACTGAAGCACATAAAATGAAATAAGTCAAATGGATGTTGAATTCGGCATTCTTTTGATGCAATATCTAGCGCTTGATTAAGAGATATTTCAAATGCAACAGTTGGATCACAATGGTGACAGTCGCGCTCCGAGTAGTGTTTTAGTACGGCGACAATGTGGAAGCAACAGGAGAACCGACGAGAAAAGAAACGATTCAGTTTAAAAAAAAAAAGTCATTCGTGGTGAATAAAAAAACATGCCGAATGAATCGGTAGCTCCTTATGATTTCACAGAGAGTCAAAGTTTTGTTGTTTGTGTGAAATATTTTGTCAGGTAAGAGTGTAAGCTTTAAATTGATACATCTTTAATGGAAGTTTGCTAGCAGGTCCCTTTACACCAGACAACAGGTGCATCTTATTTGGGAAAAGACTCACCTTCTGCTGCCGCCGGGCCATGTCGGTGGGCTGCTTGGCGTTGAACGGGTAGGCTATGCACCGCAGGACGAACACATAAATTTGCAGTTTAATTTTCCTCTCCTGTTCCTCCTTCTGGATCCGCTCGCGCTCTTTCCTCTCCTCTTCCTCTTCAACTGTAGCGTTGCTGTCTTTAGCACCTTTGCCGGGGGCACCTCCAGGTGCAGGGGACTGTTGCCGCTGGCCGCCTGCCCGGCTGTTGTTCCCACGTTTCCCCGCCGAGCTAGCAGCAGGTTTTCGGGGAGTCTCCTGGACAACTTCAGGGTCGGACTCCCCGCCGGTGTCTTCGCTGGAGGACGGGTCCAGCATGGTTCACGGCGTTGAAAAACTCCGGTTCGGACCGAAAAAATTCACAAGAAAGAGAGTAACAACTGTTGTGAGCTTTTATTTGTTTGTTTTAGTCGACGTGGCGTTAACGGGCTGCACTTTGCCAACTCACGGTCCTTCCGTGCTGCGGTGGTTCGTGTTGGGAGCCACGACCCAAAAGAAACCTTTTTTTCCAGAGGTGGGAGGAGTATTAACGGTTAATAGTCGGAGGTTGTTGCCGCATGCTTCGCTCCGTCGCACCGGGGATGAGTGTCGGAATGGCTGCGCGCCCCCGACGCTCTGGCTGCTGCACGGAGCTCGCGCGCACTGTGAGTGAGCGCTCCAGCAGCACAGGTGAGCAACCTGTAGCTGCACCACAGATAAGAGAGCGTAAGCGAGAGGTCTCACTCCGTCGGTGTTTCGTGAACCAGAACACTCACGTAACACTGCGAGTCTTTTTATATTTTATGTTGCAAAAAAAAAACAGTGTTGTTAACGGCATAGACAGTTAAAGAGATGGACGAAGCCACGCTGTAGACGTCCTCTGAGAGCTTTGAAGTCTATTACAAGCATTTTCAGCCTCCAATTGAGCTTGACAACATAGATGTGACGTAAGATATTTGTCTGAAAGCTGTAAGTCTTCTGGTAGCTGTGCAAAGAGAAATCTCAATTATTACCAATCAGCAGAGACGGAGAGGTAGGTATATGTTAGGAGATAACAAAGGTACAGGCTAATTATTGCTAACTAAAATGCTAGTTAACATTAGTAATTAAACTTAAACAGCCAACGTAATTTAAAAGTGTCTGCAAGCTACTACTGACTGTATGTTAATTTGTCGACTATGCAACAGTAAGTTGCATGGTAATGACACATTTGTTAGCCTATTTTTTACAAAAACATCTGCTACGGAGCCATAATGTGAGCTAAAAGGTAATGGAGCCTTTTATAATTGTCGTGTTTCTTTAGAAATAAACAACGGACAAACAGTCTTTAAACACTTCAGATGTAAAGTTATTTGCTGTCAAAGTGGGGCCAAAATGAATGGGAGTCAATGGGATGCTAACGGCAGGTGATGGCTTGTTAGCCTGTTAACCTCCCCATTGGAGGTACGCTTTGTGGACGCTTGCTTACCCCCAAAAGTCCTCAGAGCCATGTTCATTTCACAGAATACTTCCGTGGGCCCATCAACACGGATTTTGAGTTGAGGGGCCGTGTTCATTTCACAGAATTCTGTGAGTTCAGGTTGAAAGAAAGCTAATTTTATACAGTTTTATTAATTAATTAATTAATTTATTAAGTCACATAATGATTTACGGCACACCTCTCTCCACTGCAGCTGATTGCAGACCACGCCCATCTCCACAATGGCGCCACAGCACAATAACGTCAAATTACTCCAGTTTAGGATACACAGCTCATGTTCAAATTGAGAATACAAAAAATAACATAACTAGGTCTTATGCTAGCAAGCTAGCTAGCTAGCTAGCTAGCCTAGCATCAAGCAAGGTGACGTATACTGTGAATAGAATAGAATAGAAAACCTTTATTGTCATTATACACAAGTACACAGTACCTGTGCAATGAAATTGGAGCAATCCCTTTTCAGTGTTGACTAATAACAATAACATAAAGATAACAATATAAAATATCAAAAATATAAAGTCAAAAGTATAAAAAATGTCAAAAATATAAAGTGTAGGTAGTGCAGAGAAAGAAGGGGGGGCTGGTGCACAGTCCTGAGTCCGGAGAGCAACTGTATACATATATCAAATAGCTTTGATTGAAAGATGAGATTTGTAGTTCACCAAGCGGTTTCACACAAAACTAGCTGGTACTACGACAAACTTCAAAATCACCTTTAACATTGTGTGTAATTCATGGCTCAATTCTAACAACATTTAAAAATTATTTGTTTCTCGCTGTTCACTACCGTACATATTTTTTTAGAAATAAAGTCCAATGCGGTCCACTGGAAGAAGAGGGACTTTGCAGTCTGGTTACTTGACAATTAACCCAACCCAAAAGCTCACATTGAAGGTGAACGTCCACTTTTGCAGGTCAGTAGCGGGAAATTCCCCCTCCCATCTGTGAAACCTCCTCTTACATAGACAATCTTTGACTGGAGAGGAAAGCAACATGTAGACTCAACCAGAGATCCTCTATAGCAATGTTTCCCAAAGTTAGGGTCGGGACCCAAAATGGGTCGCAGACCCGGTTTATTGGGTCGCCAATTGGCAGAGTAAAATGAGAATCTGGCTTTTCGAATCTAGCGTACCTGAAACCTGGCACTTTCAAAAACCGAACCTAGAGTAGATCAGCTGGTTGATATCTTCAACCAGCTATATACATCTCATTAAATTCAAGACAGCATTATTAAAAACATGTTGGTGTGGGTCCTGAGGGACGATGGGAGGGGACGGAGACACAGAGAGGACAATAGAGACCTTTTCTGTTTTTGATTACTTTTATAATGGAATAAATACACTTCATATACATTAAATTCATGGTTTGTTCCGTCTTTTGTCCACAGTTTAAAAATGTAGATGTTACAATGATTCATGGTGTATTTTTGTAAATTTGGGTCCCGGGGAGACACCAAATTTCTCTTTTGGGTCTTGAGCTGAAAAAGATTGGGAACCACTGCTCTATAGAGCTGGAACAGAAACACATTTACAGATATAGGCGTCAGAAATAACAAAAATATATCACAAGCCATAACCAATAAGGTTTTAAAGTTTTATTATCACTAACAAACAAAATAATTAGGCACTTTATCTCCATAATTCAAACAACAAAGAAAACAGTAAAAGAAAGGTGGGAAAGGTCACATCCAGAGATTTAAGATGGAAAAAATCTGTTTAGAAAGTACAATTTGAGGACAAATTAACTCTTAAAACAAGATTTGACCTAACCCATCCTTTACACTTAATTTATGTATTTGTTATTTCACTGTTGTTACTTATTATTCAATTATTTCCGTTTATATTACGTGATTTAAGATTGTTAACTTCTAAGGAGTTAATGGATAGGGCTGTATTAAGAAAAATGGAGATTTAACAATCAAAGTATAAAAAATGGCATGTTTCTAAGATGTTCTAATATTTTATCCATTTATGTTAACGAGGGTGGACAAAACAGTTCAGCTAAAACTACAGCTTCTAACATTACCATAAATTTCAGATCACAATGATCTGAAACACTTGATAAAGGAAGAATCTATTGCTTTTTTTAAATAGTCAGGTGTATTATATTCATACCGCATATTTACACAGTATATGTAAATAGCCTGTGTTGAAAGGCAGTAACTTAGACGCTGTGGCCATTAGAGGTCAGTGTTCTTCTGGTGTTTTTCAAATTAGAGTCTTACATACAGAAGGATTTTACAGGGCAACAACATGTGTGTGTGTGTGTGTGTGTGTGTGTGTGTGTGTGTGTGGGGGGGACCAAGTTTTCCAATTGACAGCCAAGTAAGTCCAAAAAAATAGAAACAAAAACAAATGATCAGTTCTTAACCGCATCTATTACTAACAACATAAAAAACAAAACTTAATTAAGAGATGTCAGTTTTGTCATTCTCCCAATAAAAGTCCTTTTGTCAAGGTTTTCTCGTATTTCCTTTGATCACTGCAGCTGAATGAGCTGTTAAAAAACGTCTGACAATATTCCAGCAGACACAGAGCAATATAATAATCGTCCAGTTTGGTTGGTATTTGTGTCCACCTGATGAATAAGTCCATTATTCACTCTCCTTTCAGGTCTCGGTTGGTCTCCACTAACTCCTGCGAGATGCTCCGCTTTCTTCACCAGTTAGTTAGATGGTAGTCTCGCATTGCCAGACCTTCCTCCACAGCGCGGCGAAGCAGGGTCTGGCTTGTCCACACAACGTGCATGCTCTGGTTTATTGGCATTTCTTTAAACCAATCACAATCATCTTGGGCGGCCACGATGCCTCTGCAAATGTTTTAGTGGAACATGTGTACGTTCAAGGGTTGTTTTAGTCGTGCGAGAGAAAACTCAGATTGGACAGATAGTCTAGCTAGCTGTCTGGATTTACCCTGCAGAGATCTGAGGACCAGGTAACCATAGTCCTCAGATTGGACAGATAGTCTAGCTAGCTGTCTGGATTTACCCTGCAGAGATCCGAGGACCAGGTAACCATAGTCCTCAGAAATCCACCGGAGTTTAGAATTACAACACAAAGAAAGCGGAAGGTAACGGACATCCGGCCAAAATGAGAAACATCCGGCGGCACCTGAACAATCCCGAAAATCTAGTGTTGTTGATATAGACTAGTTGGATGGAAACAGGGATACTAAACAATACAGGAAATGAGCCGCAAAACCAAACACTAGGAGCTAAAAGAGGCTTAAAATCTCTGTAGAACCGCATAGATGGTGCTAATTGTCTGTGGATTCATTACCACAAGTGAAAACATTCACATTTTATGTAATCATTAGAAAGCCTTCAGTTCAGCTTTAACTTCTCTGTGCATCCGGGCTCCTTAGAGCCCTTTATACACAACACATGCTCAAGAACAGGTTTGTATGATATCCTACGGAATTACAGGTCACATGACAGTAAGTTCAGCGGTCTTTACAGCTACATTTAGCTGACAAAAGACTGTGAGCCAGGTTTCAGCAGCCGTTGCAGTTGAGTTTAGCTGACAAAGGTAACTGTCATGAGGCGACAATAGTTAAGTTTAGGCCCCAAAACAACCAGTTAAGTTTAGGAAAATGATTGTGGTATGTAGGGCTGGGTTAAAATAATCAATTCTTCAAATAATTCGATCTTTGTTCGAGTGATCTGATATTGATTACTAAAATCCAGATATCTATCCTTTATTATATGCCTTTTCACTATGAATGTTCAAGTTAAAAGTCCTTTAAACCAACTTTTTGGGGGTCAATTCCTAATGTAAACATGAACCTGGTGCATTAAAAAAACTATTTAAGGTTTCCTTCTTGCTTGTATAATTTACAGTAGAAATTCTCTGAGAATCTCTTTTATATCCAAGCAAAAGTGGTATTGTAAATTTTCCCAACCTAATTTATATTACATCAAATTGGAAATTAAATCCAATCGGGACTTTTGTGAATCGGAATCGAATCAATTCAGGAAATCCTTTCCAATTCCCAAGCCCTCGTGGTTTGGATTAAACCACTCCGATACACCAACGCACATTTACTGGGTGGGAGTCTTGTGTTTTCCCAGGGTCACAAACTCCGCTCCCCCGCCTGAAAGCGCTGTGTTTCATGACCCACCCATCCGTCCCAACCTCCTCCCTAGGCAGAGAGCGTTCTCATACAGCAGCAGTCAATGTGGGGCATACAGCAATAAATATGTGGTATACATCAAATCAAAGTGCATTATTTTTCGCAGCTATACGTACGAATGTTTTCAGAGAACAACCTGCTTTAAAAAGTCCTTAAGCCTCACATTAAGATCCATGCCTAAGCACCTATCATCACGGTGCAGTGGAGTTGAACTCGGGGAGGACCGGCGCCCAGTCAGGGTACGTGTCCAGGGAGAATAACGGCACTCCCCATGTCGTCACGGCCAACAGGGTGGCAAGGACGCCGATCACATTGACGCCAAGCCCCGCCTTCACCTGCAGCAGCAATCAGAGATGGAAGTTTTTGCTTTATAACATTTGCAGACATAAATTTCATACTGATCGATTTGTGCATTGCAGCCAGTGTAGAATTCATAAAGGAGCAAATTATATCTGCTTTTTGTTTCTCTGTTTGTACCATAGGACTTACCATGTCCATGATGGTGATGTGTCCGTAGCCGAACACAATGGCGTTGGGCGGGTTGGACACCGGCAGCAGGAAGGAGTAGGATGTGCAGAGGGTGGTGGGGATCAGGACGTACAGCGGGTTGACATGGATGGCCTCAGCCTAAAGAGAGACAGATGACACAAACACAAATATCAGTCTGAATATTGAGTGCTGCTTAGTTATTCAACTAATGGTTTTTCAAACATAATTTGAACACTGCTCATCATTCGAGAATGCAAGTTGCATGAGAAGATAGCTGACTCAGGGTGGGCACGCTAAGAAGTTTTGGTTTGGGTTGGTTGGGTTTAATAACATAGCAAACTTTGTTGTTTACCTGTATGTTCAATGTATTTGAAACCCTCATAGTTCCTCTACAACAGAAAAGCTAAATACAATTCAACTTTATTCATAGTATCAAATCACAAGACGTTCTCTCACGACACTTTACAAATACAGTAGGTCTAAACCCCGCTTTATAATTTACAATTCCCCCCAAGATTAAGCATTTAATGCTACACGGCAAGAAACAACGTTCTTTCAACATGCAGAAACTTCAGACAGAAGCTAGCTATTGGTGGGCGGCCATCTGCCTCGATCGGTTTGTCCAGAAATATGACTAATAATTATAGCATTGGGTAAAATTCAATGAATAATGAACAGTGGCTATTATAGTAACAGTAACAATAGTAGGACCGTGATTAATAATAATAATAATAATAATAATAATAATGGTAGTAGCAGAGGGCGTGGAGCAGGACCACAGCAGCATCTGCAACCACAATCCAGGTGCCACCACACAAGAAAATCTGCATTACAACACTTGTCGGGCTATCGTCTCTTCACAGCTCAACTGGAAGTAGTTTGTTTAGCAATTCATTGGCAGAGTGATGCTTTTTTAGACCACAGTGAACACTGACTGAAATGTTTTTATTTTATGAACGCATGGATACTTATTCTGTATATGTGTCACATGTATTTTAGGGACAAGGAGTTTAAGGAGCTGCAGCAGAATGTAGCATGTTGGTCTTGGCAGAGGAAATGTGTGAACCTGTGTGAGAACCCAAATGAATAACAAGATGTTCAGCCAACTAGCTGATGTATCAACGAGATACCGATACTGAAAAAAACAACTGATAGCTGATCAACATGAATGTTATCGGCCAAACAGTGAGCTGCATTTTGAACTCATAGGACAATTGTTGGCACTTGAAGAACTTAAATGGAAGTGCACCCAAAGATAAAGTATATGTTTTTACAACTCTTGCACCTGTTTGTCCGAGCACCTTTCACTAATATAGTATTTTTATATATTAATGTACGCTTTGAGTTTTGCTGTCAGAGTCTGCTGCCACTTGTCTGCTAGCTAAAGATCAGTTTCTGTACTTCTTCGGACTGGAAGTGTTCAAGGGCTTGAAGTCAACTTTTTTGGCCACCTGCCACTATGGCAGGTGGATTTAAAAAAAAAAAATTATCTCATAAAGATGAAACACAGGAAATGCATGAGCATTGTTCAAAATTGACTAATCAACCGCAACCACTGTGTCTGTGCAGTGTAAACCACAGTAAACCTACCAGAGGAGAGAGGATGGGGAGGAAGATGGTGATGGTGGCGGCGTTGCTGGCGAACTCTGTTACTGTGGTGACGATGATGCAGGCGATCGCGATCGTGGCCAAGACTGGCAGATTCCCCAGAGGTGTCAGCAGCTCAGCCACCCACAAAGACAGGCCCGACTCCTGCACACACACACACACACACACACACACACACACACACACCACACACACACAGTTTTTATGCATGTTTATGTCTGGTTTCAGCCAATTAAAGGGTTATTTCACCCATATTACAGCAAGAAGACATGTTCCCTCTCTTGTGACCAGAGATGACTGAAAACCGGCTTGGTGCGTTCATGAAAGCAGGTACTGGTAAATTAGTTCCCTCTATTACCAATGAGTCATATCACAATTAATATCTTTGCTTTGTTTTTGTTAGCCAAAGACTAAAGGCCAGAACAGAACAGATAAAACAGACCTGCATACTTCACTGGAATCTTTAAAGTATCTAATGAAAACTCTTCTTACAGACTGGCATTGGAATAAACTGATGCCCTTTAGTGTCTCTTCTGTCTGTAAACAAGGACATGTATGCAGAGCCATAGCCAGGGTTTAGAAATTGGTGAGGTCCAGAGCTGCAACATTTAATTGACTCTTAGTTACTTTTTACATAAAAAACCTAGCTTGAATACATTTTGCAGTACTATATAACTAATCTGTGTGTGTGTGTGTGTGCGTGCGTGCGTGCGTGCTGCAGCTTTGTGAAAAGTTTTGATCTCTTTATCTCACTCTCAAGAAGAAAGAAAAATAAGCCGAGAAGAAACTAAGCACATTTCCCAAGATGTTGAATTATTCATCCTCCTCCTTTTGAAAGAGTCAACACATTTTTAGCTTTTGAAGAATATCAGGTGAAAGTATTAAGTTTATGTTACACAGACACACTTAGCGGCTTACCTTTGTGCCTTCAGCAAGTGCAAAGCCTCCGCCGACCAGCAGCGCCACTTTCCACGGCATTAAGGCCTGGAAATTATCCCAGGAGATCATGGCCTCTGGATGGAGAAAGATAAAAATAAATAAAAAATCCTGCTCACATCTTTACAGACAGACAGAAGCTCTATTTCTACAGATTATCAGCCTTGATAACATGTTCAGAATAGTCTCTATGATGTTTTTATTAAGTGAAGGTACTACTCGAGTAAATGTACTTCCACATCTAGTTACCATCTGTTGATGTTGTAGTTAACTAACCTACCAATCACAGCTAAATTGTAACGTTGTGTGTGTATTTACCATATTTTCTGGAAGGCCCGTAGGCGGGTATGATGAAGAGGAGGAGGCCCAGCAGCAGAGCCACAGTCGCATCAGTGACGTAGCCCTTGTGACTGCTCCAGACAAGGGCAGAAAAACATGAATTCAATGAAAAGACTAAAACCAATAATGTGTTAGTCCATGTACTTTCTAGTACTAGTGGATCAACGGAAACAGATTTTCTGGATAAAGCCTGACATCCTGGGCGTGGCTCACACGTTCTCTGTATCCCTTCGATACAGGAAACAACAACTACAACCTTGGAGTTAGTTAGCTGCACGCTGAAACGTTTTGAAGAACATTTGGTTCATGCTTGGTTATTTTGGGGAATGATTGTAAAGATTTACAATGAATATGTTTACAGCATTTCCTCTCTAACTGGGATGTTTTGGGACTGATTGGCAGAGATTGCTGAGGACGAAGTGCACACGGCGATACACTGGTAAGAGCATATGACGTTTAACAATGTATCCAGCTAATTTATATAACTCACATTGCATTATTATTATTGTGTGAACAGTTTACCATTTAGCAGAGCCACTGACACTTAGCACCACCCAAGACAATTGTGATTGGTTTAAAGAAATGCAAACAACCTAGAGTGTTTTTTTCTCCTATCCCAGGATGTATCTGTGGTGCAGCCGCAGCACTGTGGAGACATATTGTATTTCTGGTTATGCGAGACTATATGCTTTCTGACTTCCCTACCGAAGTCCATTGCTTCCTACTGAAGATGCAAATATTTGAAAAGCAAAAATATAATTTCCTCTTTAAAAAAGTCTCAGTGATTTCCTAAAACAGCTGCTCACTGTAGTTTTTTAACAGGACAGAAGGAAATAGTGCATTTGTTGGGGACTATTTTCAGCGACAGATAAGTCCACATTTGGTGCTGTAGTGAGTATTTGTGGCAGCATAAGGACGGTGTGTGTGGAATTTGGTCAAAATAAACCACATTGAAAAAAAGAAAGTAATGCGACTCACTGAGGGAAGAGAGAAGCCCAGCCTGGCATGAAACCTGGAGCTCTGGTCAACCACAACAACACCATCGTCACGAAAACCACCGCAGTGACGATCTCCTGAGAGCTGGAGGGAGGGATAAAAAAGGAGCAATGAATGAATGAGTAATAAAAGGGTGGATGAGTAGTTCAAAAAATGTTGGGTGCGTGGATTGATATCAAGAGATTAGAGAATCAATGTGAATGATGATTGAACAGATAACTGAATTAATGGACATATGACAGATCCAATAAATGTATGAATTTAGAAATATATGCTATAACTAAATTAATGGATGGGTGAATGGGTTTAATTCTATATTGGAGTCTATGTTAGAAAAGTATATATTGGAAATAGTGGCCAACCCTGCCTTTAATATGTGAACATAAATGAATGAACATATACATGATGAATGTATGAAGGTATGAATTAAGTAACATATACATGAACTAATAAATTATGGAACATATAACTGAATAAATGAATGAATAAATGATCACCTCATGGGTCCCAGCGACCTGTACTCTTCTTCAATCACTTTTCTTGCTGCTGCCTCTTTTTCAGACTGCTCTCCTCCACGTTGACACAGGAACCTGAAGCTGTTTGTGTGTGTGTGCACAGACAGATTATATTATTGATAGGCGACAGACAAATGCTCACAATGTACGAAATGATTGACTATGATTGGTTGAAAGCCCAGAGAGAGCACACGGTGCCGACTTGCTAATGAAGAGATTGCTGAGCATGTGCAGAGTTCAGCGGCACTCACAATTAACCTGTCTGACACCTTCACACTGCTAATGCTAACATTAGCATTGCACTCATGCCTCAGCCTCAGGTTGTGTCGATATGAAAGCAAGAATCACTGACTTCTGGGTTGATATCTTAAAAGGTCCCATGGCATGACAATTTCACTTTATGAGGTTTTTTAACATTAATATGAGTTCCTCCAGCCTGTCTATGGTCCCCAGTGGCTAGAAATCGTGCTAGGTGTAAATCGATCCCTGGGCATCCTGCTCTGCCTTTGAGAAAATGAAAGCTCAGATGGGCCAATCTGGAATCTTGTTCCTTATGAGGTCATAAGGGGCAAAGTTACCTCCCCTTTCTCTGCTTTGCTCACCCAGAGAATTTGGTCCCCCCATGAGAGAGAGACATCATAGCTTTCAAATGAGCAAAGTGGCAGTAGGTTAGCCTCCACCTTGCACCCCCCTCTCCTCCTCGAAAGCTGCAGACTCATAAATGGCACATACTAGGGAAAGCTCATTGTGGGACTGGCTCTAGTGGCTGTAATTCTGCACCAAGGCTGAATTTTGGGAGACTTCAGATACAGTATTAGGGACCACTAAGGTCTATATAAGAGACATCAGATACAGTATTAGGGACCACTAAGGTCTATATAAGAGACATCAGATACAGTATTAGGGGACCACTAAGGTCTATATAAGAGATACTTCAGATACAGTATTAGGGACCCACTAAGGTCTATATAAAAGAGACTTCAGATACAGTATTAGGGGACCACTAAGGTCTATATAAGAGAGACTTCAGATACAGTATTAGGGGACCACTAAGGTCTATATAAGAGACTTCAGATACAGTATTAGGGGACCACTAAGGTCTATATAAGAGACTTCAGATACAGTATTAGGGGACCACTAAGGTCTATATAAGAGAGACTTCAGATACAGTATTAGGGGACCACTAAGGTCTATATAAAAGAGACTTCAGATATAGTATTAGGGGACAACTAAGGTCTATATTAAAGAGACTTCAGATACAGTATTAGGGGACCACTAAGGTCTATATAAAAACATCCAAAGAGCACCATGTCATGGGACCTTTAAACATTTATCAAATGTAAACTGAATTATTAGTATTATTATTATTTTTTCAACCTGGACCTTATTTGCCTATGCATTGGTGTCAAAGTAACAAAAACATCTTTAAAATTGACTGATTGACTGAAGACCTTTCTTTTCGATGTTGCCTTTCTTTAAATTATGTTCATTTCTTTCTTTTATACTGCACTGTAACTTTTATTCTTGTGTTTTATTTGTTTTTATATATATATATATATATATATATATATTTTTTTTAAACTGTTTCTTCTGTGTTTTATCGGTTTTACTTTCTTTTAACTGTTTTTGTGTAAAGCACTTTGAATTGCCCTGTTGCTGAAATGTGCTATATAAATAAAGCTGCCTTGCCTTGCCTTGCCTAAAATTGGTCCAGTATTGAGCGGGAACACAGTAACCGGGAGCCACGATGAAGTGTAATAAAGAAAAGTGCTGTTTTTGCGTCTGGCTGAAAACGTAATGGAAAGGATCCCTTCAGAGATAGACCTTTTTACTTATAAAGTTTTTTTTGTTAAACATTGGACTAAACCAGAGGTTACAAATTAAACCTATTTAATTTAATATACTTGTGGTATAAAGTTTGGGAGCAATTCAACCATGTGTTAGGCTATCTCTATTCATGACATTCCTCAATAAGATAAACATAACATACATAAAAGATAAATGATTAATAGATCATTAAAGTGGCCTTGGGCACACACTGTATCTGCACAATAATAAAACAGAAGCGATAAAAAAATATGATGAATGTTTAGGGTTGTTGGTATTAAAACAGATAAAGGAGTTGATTAGCGGAGCAGATGGTGTGTGGACACTCACTCTGAGCCAAAGAAGAGCCAGTACAGCCATATCCATGTCAGCAGCAGCATGATGACACTGATGGGCAGGCACAACACCAGCCAGTTTGCAAAGTTAATGCAGTTGCAGTTCGGGTAAACCCTGAAATTAAACACAGTGTTTTGAGGATGGATTTAATTTTTTTTTAATACACACAGAAGCTTTGAATCCTTTGTTTTTTCTTCTTCTTTAATTTACTGCTAACCAGCAGACTGAATTAAGCAAAGCATTCTTCACAGGGGAATTTTAAATTGCAGTTTTATATTTAGCAAATACCAACCCTGACACAGATTGAGTTTTTTCATTTTGTGTGTTACTTCAAATGCCTTTTGCAAGATTTCCTTTTTTTAGGGTTATTTTCACATCCACTCAGTATGTCTGGTGCACCACTCACTGGTTGAGGTACTCGGAGAAGATGAGGTTAGGCGAGGTGCCGGGCAGTGTGGAGATGCCTCCGATGTTGGAGGAGTAGGCGATGCCGATGCACATGGCTTTACACATCATCAGGTCCCGTTTACACCTGCTGAGAGCTCCTGGCTGAGGCACAGCAACATGCAAAGCAACACCAGTGTAAAACATTACCCAGCACAGGAACTAGTGGAAGAACTCATCACATAAGTATTAGTAGTAGTGTAGTAGCAATGGCATTAGACGGAGTAAGAAAATAGGATTAGTTAGCAGTGACTTGTGTCATTACAACTACTATTTCTTCTACTGCTGCTCCCTGGTAGTTTGTGTACCTGTGCTGCAACAGACTGCGACGGTGTCGGTATCTGAACACGAGTGTCATCAGGAACATCTGGATGCTTCTGGTTACTGAGAGACAGAGAAAAATAATTATATTAATGTATTTGGGATGCACTCCAATGAGAAGAACCTAGAACTCTGCATACACCAGAGGGACAGTGAAGGCAACAGATATGTGAACAATGAGCCACAGTGAACAGTAAAAAAACACAATCCTTCACACACCTTGCAGCTTCTTTCATCTTTTCAAAATGGCCGTCAGTTTCTGCAAAAATAACAGATTGTGGTTAACTTCTCTTTGTTCTTATTGTTCTGTGTTGCTTGTATTCTAAGAGGTTATTTTTTTGACAATTAAAAGAAAATGTGCTCCCGTGATGCTTCTCTCTCAGACAGAACTTAAAGTACCCATATTATGCTCATTTTCACTTAAGAAATTCAAGTTAAGAGGTAATACCGTAGAAAAAACCCAAATAGTGGTTGTACAAAAAAATGTCAGTGTGTCTATAAAGTGAAAAACAAAATAAAATGTAAGTCCAGGTACCGTCCAGCTGCAGGCCGGGGTTGTCTTCGCCGACATATCCTTCTTCCTTGGCCTTCAGGATCTGCTGGAGAACCGCTTCCACAATGGGCATCACCATGGCAACAGCCGAGGTGTTTTGGACCCACATGGAGATGAATGCGCAGCCGGACATGAAGCCCAACATCAACCTGAAGAGAAGACAGCTTGGCAGGTCAGAGCAGGAGCTTCGATGAACATCTCAATCTGCACGTCCGCTTCTACGTTCTAACTAGAGCTGCCTGATACGAGGAAAATTTACAATATGCGATAACAATATTAAAGTGTACTTAGTTCTGCATTTCTGCTGCTAAATACAATACATTGCTTGTTAAATTGCACCAAAACTATTTTGTTAACTTTAGAAAAAGAAGGTGGTTTGGGTTCAAATGAGACGCTACATTACTTCCTGAAGGTTACGCATGTAACGCTGACGTGACGTTCGTTAGGTTAAAAAGAACTCGTAGAATTTGTATTTTGAAATAAGACTCAAAACCTGCACTCCTGGGTTTGTTTGACCCATCCACCACCCCATCCTCCCTCCTTTTGCTGAAATTTGGTATTCTTGCATTTTGTCACCTCACAGGCGCCATCACTAGAAACTAAAATACAGGTTGTAATTGCGGCTTGCACAACTTCCTCTGGGAGGGGAGGACAGTCTGTTGAAAGTAGTTCAACCACTAACGCACACTAAAATGATAATTCAAATGTTTGGGTGGCGCTCACCATGCAGGGTTGACTCCCACCATGGTGACAAGCTTCAAGGCGATTCGGCGGTGGAGACCCCATTTCTCGATGGACGTGGCGAGGCAGATGACGCCTACCAGCAAGAAGTGGAAGTCTTTAAAGTACTCCTTTGCCACCTGGAGGAGAATCACAGGGATACAAATAAGAGAGTAATACTAAACAAGTAATATAGGGAGAACAATAGTTTAAATCGTAGCCAGGCTCTAAAGTAAGTTTGTAGTAAGTTTGCAGTTTATATTCACTTATTGCAGAGAAAATGATTTAAAACTGTTGGAAAATACAAGACAATTAAGAAGAAAAGTGAATACATTAACAAATGACAAAACAAGCACACTCTAACAAACTGCGCAAAATCGATTAACTATTTAATATATTTATATTTTCAGAATGGGTTTTATCATGGGTTTCTCATTTTATCAAAGCTAGGGCTAAGGATAACAAATGCTAGCTAAATCGAGCTAAATCATGTCTACCATACACTACAAGATTAAAGTCAATTTCACATCTGAAGATAACCTGTCATGATGAGTTTTTTAGTCACAGACTTTAAGATTTTTCTACCAAGACTTCAAACTTACGATGATATCAAACACGTTTGATTTTGTCGGAACGTCAAGACAGGAAAAACACATTACACCAAACTATTGAGACGGCAGGAATGTGCCCCAGCTCTCTTTTTCCGATATTGGAAATTTGGCTATGTCAATGAATAGCTTTGTAAGTTGTTTGGTGCAAGGTATAAATTAGCTTTTACATCAGTTAGTCCTGCTCCCAACCTGAGTCAGCTATAGAGACAGAAAGCATTGCGTCATACTCTGAAAGCCACGCCCATCAAGGAGAAGAATTATCCGCTCTCCATTGAATTGTATTGCGTAAAAGGTGCCTCCTTGTCAATTTTATCAGCTAGCAACCAACAGAAAAAGGCCCTAAAAGCTGCTGTGTGGTGATATTCATTACCAACAATGTAAACCCATGACTTCAGTTTTTATAAGCTGCCAAGCCGAAAAATTGAGCTTTTATGAAGACAAAAGTGGATACAGACGTGAGGAATCAGCAGGAAGAATGGGAAGACACTAAGCTAACGTTATATCTAATGTTACGTTTGCGGCAAGCATTTCGTCACCAAGTCCAACATCTAAATGTCAGTTTGAGGCTAACTTTATATCTGTAAGTTAAGCTAACACACAGAATGCCGGACATAACGTTAGCTTAGTGTCAGGATCCCACAGTCTTCCCATTCTTCCTGCTGATTCCTTGCGTCTGTATCCAGCTAAGGTTATCAAGTCAGCTGCTTAAAAAAACTGGGCTTTTTACATTGTTGGTAGTGAATATCACTACACAGCAGCTTTTAGGCATTTTTCTGTTGTTTGCAAGCAGATAAAATTAACTAGGAGGCAACTTCATGCAACACAAATCAATGGCGGGTGGAGAGTTGTTTTGCCCTCCAGTGGGGGCGGGACTTAAATGCGCTCTGTCTCTATTGGCTCATGTTGCTGGTGTTTTCTTAATAGTTTATACTTGTATTTTGGCTTTCTACTAGAACATGTCTACATGCTTTAATCCTCAAAAAACATTCTTTTTTGTCATACTGTGTGAAACGCTCTGTTTTAGCACCTGTCTCTTTAAGACCCCCTCCCTTTGCTCACATGGCGTCTCTGCATTGTCACTGCAGAGGGGGAAACAACTGTATCAGCACTGATATGGCACCTTCTACCTATATATAGTATAGTTGTGAACAGAAGTCCTGCCGGTTCATTTAAAAGGCACAGTTTCTAAAAATGGGCTGTCAGCGTTCTCTATGGATTGAGCATCCTAATACTATCACAGTGTTTATATAGCACCTCAACCTGCTTTATAATAAAAAAGACATGGAAATATCACTTTTTACAATATGGGACGGTTAAAGGAACACATTTATCTATATATTCGTGAAGATAATGTGAAGAAAAATAGGTGCGCTGGGACAGAAGTGGGATATTTACAGTACCAGACATTTCAGCTAAAGTAGTTGCCAAATGTTGGTGAGCATGTTGTTTCTTTTGTTAGTCTTTAGTTACATAAATGAAAAGGAGGTTTAGAGACTTTAAGCAGCATCTTTTTATATATGAATAGCTTGGCCTGCTAAAAGACATTTTGACTCACATGTGAGGACTTAATGATGCCAAAGGCGGGGAAGAGGATGGCGGGAAGCATAGCGGTCATGGGCAGAGGAATCACCTCTGTCATCCAGTATGTCGCCATCAGCAGCAACACAAAGGCACATTCTGCCTCCTATACAGGGACAGAACACACACACACACACACACACACACACACATCAGTTTTGTGCGAGTGATTGTGTCCCCTTCCTTTGGTTTAATGGAATCCAACTGGAGGATTAACACCACCAACCAATAAACTACTACTACTATGGATGCAAACACGCATTCATTCTCATTTTCTTATACAGGTTTTCTTAAAATTCCGTTACCTTTTTGGTACAGTTGGATGTAAACCTGGTTACTGTGTGCTATTTACAGTTTGTTTTGCAAAAACAGTGAGATCGAATCACAAAATAAATGTGCTGTAAAAAACAACACTAGGACCAGGAAGAAGCCAAAAACCTTCTCTTAGACATTTATTAGGGCAGCTTTACTGTTACCTAACCAGAGAAATTACAACATTGATTTGTTAATGGTAATAATTTTAAAAACATTGATTGATAACAGTAAAGCTGCACCAAAGAAATGACAACATATTCCATTGTATTACAGAGCAGTAAAATTCTTTCAAACCCTTCAACTCAGTTTACTTTGAATCATTCATTTCAGAGGAACTGCTTTTTAAATTCATTCATTGCTGATCTTTGCACTAGTCTGGTTGCCGACTTGTAAAGGAGACTCACCTTAGTCCCGATGACTAGAGGAAGAGGAAGCAGCAGCAGCGGTGCAAGGATAATCAGGGCGATGCTGCGATAGTTCCACAGTCTTCTTCTCAACCCCATTAGCACTTTCATTTTCTTATTGTGTTTTCTTCTCTTCTGCAAGTTTTCTCTTGGTATCCTGTTGCTGTTAAGCTAAAGGTGGCTCACAATGTCGTCGAGCTATCAGGAACACTGTTACGTTGGCCTGATTTTGAAAGACACACGCTTCGATAGTGTTGGCAGTCGCAGGTTATGTGTCCGTTCCTGCTGGGAATTTTATGAGTAAGACTCCAAAGCTGCTTAGTGATCGCCGGTTATCTCTGTACCAACACAAAGGTGAGACAATAATGTGACACACAGACAAAACCTTTCATTTATGACACTTTAAAGGAGCTATATATCAGTGGATATCACACTTTAACCTATGTCTAGCCATTGCTGGAAGCATAAATGTGTCATTATTTGAGAGGGAGTTTTTAAATGAACAGGAAGCAGCATCAGAGCTGAAAACTTAGATTTTGAGTTGTTGGGAGGATGGATTTCTTTACTTTTGATTGAGCTATGCTAGCAGTTTCACCCCTGCTTCCAGTCTTTGTGCTATGCTAGGCTACGTTAAAACACATCCCTGACCCTGATATTTAACTGATATCCATGTTCTTATCTGACTCTGGACAATAAGGTTAAAAAGAGGATTTCACTACATTTTAGAGGTCCCTTTCAAGTTTTAAAAAATATGTTAAAAAAATGTCAGTTTTATTTTAAATATATGGAACTAGTGTATTACTTCTGATGCTGTATTTTCGTTCAAATGGCCTTTTGAATGGGAGGGCTAGGGGCACTACAATGATGGCATCCAAATCGCTATTTTAAAAACTTTAAGAACACTCGACACAACATGAAACAACCCTAGGTTGCATTTTGGCGCTTTAAACTGCCCAATTTTTAAAGATAGTTTTGTAACTGAATACTGAGAAATTCTGCTTCAGAGGCTTATGTTTTAAAAAACTAGTGTTTCATTTACATTCATTTTTGACCTTAGTTCTCTGTGTTGAAAACAAGCAAATCAGGGGTTGCTGTTCAATGGACGTGGATGGTTACATGTTAACAAAAATAACTAATGTCTGTGTGATGGTTTCAAAAAAAGTCTATTTAATATTTACGCAAAGCAAGGGCAAAGTTAAAACTGACTTTTTTAACAGGTTTTGTTACTTTCTCCCTGTATGAAATTATTACATATACTTTCTGTATGAAGAAAGTAACAAAGCAAGATATTAATGTTTATGAGCTGTAAAAACAATGACAGCTGTCTGTCAAATACCAGAAGACATTAAGAATAGGTTTTTCTCAATTTATCACAATGATATATTTGCCCAAAGCCAAAACAAATATGAAACTGACTTTTACCTTGTACGAGAAAGAAGGAAATCAGACTTTAATTTTTGCTGGATATGACAACTTTATAAGTTGTAAAGGCATAAATTAAAAGCCTGGTTTGCCTTTTTCAATATATATACTGTATACACACACACACACACACACACACACACACACATACATACATATCTATATATATATACACACACATACATATATATATATATATATATATATATATATATATATATATATAGGGCTGAACGATTTTGTAAAATAATCTAATTGCAATTTTTTTCACCAATATTGCGTTTGCAATTTAACATGCAATAATTTTTCAAGCTCTTTGTCTTCTGTATTATTCAACAAAGACAAGCAATAAATCATTGTATAGTATGAACAACACAAGATTAGATAGATTAAAGAAATTGTTCTTTCCTTAAATGATGCTCATTTCTTTACTGTTTATTCTTTTATACTGCACTGTAACTTTTATTCCTGTGTTTTATCTGTTTTTATTTTTGAAATGTTTCTTCTGTTTTTTTTATGGGTTTTATTTTCTTTTAACTGTTTTTACTGTTTTTAACTGATTTTGTGTAAAGCACTTTGAATTGCCCTGTTGCTTAAATGTGCTCTATAAATAAAGCTGCCTTGCCTTGCCTTGCCTTTCCTGGCGCCAAGGCTTGTATGGGATGGTAAAAAGTTCTACGTCCGCACCGTGTGGCCCTGCATATTTGCGATGTTCACTGTAATTTGGGTTCAGTGGGTGGAGATAAATAAGACCCGGTAGCATTACTTTACTTAATTACTGAGAGGTATTCAGTATTCACCTTTGACCGTGACAAAACAAGAACAGAGTGAGGAAACACAACATATTGGTGCTTAAAGCCAAATAACAACCTTAATCCTAAATCAATGACACAAAATCTATATTTTCCCAGAACATGCATGAGCATGCCATGAGGACAATGTCAGAGAGAAAAGTAAATATGACCCTGATAATGAGAGTGACTTACCTCACTGCAGCCTCAGGCTCTCTGTGGGTGTGAAAGCATCTGCATACATCACTGCTGTTGAAACCTCTTTTAACAAGCCTCTCGTTGGATGTCACAGAGAGACCAACTGAGCCTAACTCCACACTAGTTTGTTAAAATAGAGCATAGATTTTGCTACATTTACGCCACATGTCCGTCCACACGACTCTGGGAGAGATACAAAGCAGTGTGATCAGGTTTACCTGGACTCCTTATCTTAAAGCCCTGAGAGGTGTCATCAAACAGTTGCTAACTCTAATCATGACCATTGACCCTTGGCTAATGAATACATGTTCACTGAAACTTACCAGAAGGGGTCATGAAGTCTAGGTTCCTACAAGAATACAAATGTACACAGGCTTCAGAGAATTGAAGGTGTTTCTAGCTTTTCATTTTAATCAATTACCAATACCACGAGATGGAGTTAATGGTCTATGGTTGCCAACCATAACACAAACAATCAGTGTCTTATCTTGTCAGTAGTGTGCTTTCCAGGATATTTGTATTATTCCTGCTCTGATTTGTTCCTCTGCCAACTCAGAGAGTCGGGGGGAGGGGTAGGGGGGGAGGCATAGGGGGAGGCGGGGAGAGTTCACTGTAAAGCCTTTCTGCATAGGCTGCTGTCTGTTGAGTTGTCTGGGGAAGTCCATGAGAGATTACAAAGGAGTGTTCAGACCATTACATTAAAGTGTTTTCAATCTATTGCCTTGTTTTCCATTACAACAGTTTTACACACCATTTTGTTGCCTGTCCCATGTTTGTGTGTGTGTGTATGTGTGTGCGCCTGTTGGAGCAAAAAACTATTTATTGTATATTCATAGTGAGGAGCGCGCATGCGCCCGTGCCTACTAACAGACACGCAGGGGGTCGTGTCCCCTTGCGCGTCCGTTAGTAGGCATATTTCCATGTGTGCAGGCCTTCTGGTTCACACCTGTCAGCTATACAGAATCCCTTTAATTCCTACCCTGGTCTTTTCCTAGAATCTACATAATTATTGACTCAAGGAATCCAAATGTTAAGGATCACAGCCAAATCTTTCTTAATTCCTGCCCTAGTCTCTTCCCAGAAAAGCAGGAACATTCATATTCCAGAATTTATCTTACCCAGAAGATATTTTTGAAAAGTTTGTATTCTTCTCAGGAAGTTTGCAGTGTAGTTGACAACGCCTTCTGTTCCCTGCGTCTCTTCTCTTTTTGTAGAGGAGACTTCAGGTGTAGCAGAGATGATCACGTCTTCCCCTTGGCACTGAGGCCACTGTCACCCCACGTCGACCATCCTGCCGTCAAAGCCAAATTGCCTCTGGAAGTTTTTTGTCAAATAACTGCTCACAAAGAAGACAATGTCTTTTAAGTTTTATTGTAACACTAGCTTTGCAGGCAACAGTCAACCTTCAATCAAGTCTCAGGCTGATTGTGCAAAGAACTTTTAGTTATCTAAGGCAGATGAGTTGTAAAACAGCAATGTCAAATATTATTTCTATGTTCTTGCCTGTTTAAGGGCTACAATGCTGTTGGAAAACACCCCCAAAAGATTGAAAAGTTTGTAAAATGTATTTTAGTACTTTTTTATTCTAATTATTCCTGGAAGTTGGGTCCTGGGCAAAGATATCTGTACATCTACTTTCAAAATAAAGCACCTGAACTGAAATTAATTTACATAACCAGGAGGAAAAACCATCATGAATATTTTTTTTTAATATTTCAGACAATGTTTTTTGAAAGTCACAGACAATATGAGTGTGAAAGGAAACTACAGGGTGTTTCTTAATGAGCTGATGCCGATGCAGTGGCGATGGTGGACCTGCCTGTCGCCATGGTGACGGGCTTAGAGACGAGATGGTTGCCCAGGGCAGCGGAAAGATGAGGGTCCAGGTACTCGGCCATGATGGCCATCTGGCTGAAGTGGCGGCGAGCCAGCGTGTGTTTGTGTTCGATCCTGCGGATGAACGTGGCGTCATACGCCTGAACAACACACAGGAGGGAAGACTTAGTTTGTGCAACAGCTGGAGTCAAAACTGCTGCTTTTTTTACAGTTTGAACAACAAACAGAAAGAGGACCAAACAAAGTAACATGGGAAGTTCAAATGGTATCTTTTAAAAAGGTAAATATGTGATCTGCCTTTTTGATGACCAACAGAATCTTCCATTTTTGTTTGATGAAGCTCCTTTCCTTTTTTTAACGTGAAAATGCCCCTCTGCACGAACCTTTATGGACCTAGCATAAAGGAATCAACACATGCCTGCTCATATTTCTAAAATGTAGGGATGTCAAAGAAGTGTGAGATCTCAGCAATTAACAGAGAAATAAAGGACAAAACTACCAGTAAAACTCAACCTGTAATAGACCAAAAACCCCAATTTGGAAGACAAGTGGGTAGAAAATGTTGGTTGTTTTCCGCTGATGAACAAAGTGAAGTTATTCTTACTTTAAAGCTACATTGTGTAAGAATTTCTTGCATCTAGCAGTGAAACTGTATGACAACCAACTGAAGATTACTTTGTAGCCCCTCCCATTCCGAGCGCATTTAAACTCCTAAGTTGGCTGAACGCAAAACTATCGTCCTTGAGTGTCCCTACCAGTGTAATAATAGTGTTATGTTATCTTGTTACCATTTCATCGCTAACATCAGCTTTCAGGTTCCCAAACAAATGCAAACTAATGTTAGAAAGTATCAGTGCTATCGTTTTTCTGTATATTGTACAAGATTAATAGTGTAAGGCAATGTCTACAGCGATGGAGAGAAGCAACGGAGATTTGTGTGTTTAATATGTTTATGCTACAAGGTAGACAATCCTTTTTCATCATTGACGCGAGGAAAAGTATCCTAGACATCGTTAACCATGCTATATTTGGTCGAATTTACACAAATAGGCAGAATTACCTTTAGAGAAGAAAGCAGGCAACTTTGGCGTTCTTTTTAAAATCCCTGCTCTTTCCATCTTTGAAAAGCCACTCCAATATTAACCTAGGTGTTGTTGCTTTGCCTGTAGCGTTGTCTTTTTAGTTATCTTTTTAACTTCCAAGCTTTCAAATCTGCCGGCAGTCGCTGAGTAATCTTTTCCCTCCCTGACATTCGTCACGCTGCCATTAAGTGTAAAAGTGCAAAACGCGGAGGTATATGCCTCTTTGGCAAATGTATTTTAAAGATGGCGGCGCAACATGGCAGAATACATAGGAGCGAGTCACTCCTATGTATTCTGAATGGCAGAGTCTACACTGGAATTTCCTAAAAATCAACTCAAAAAACAATGGAGCTTTAATAAAGCTTTGAATGTTAAAATAGCTCATATATTAACAGGAGCTGGGAGGATATTGTTTATTATTGATATACTGTTGAGTACGAGTTGTTGCAGCCTGAGGTTTGTTTGTCATTCCATCACAATAACTCCTAAAAGCTGCTCTGGGGGGTAGTACTTTCTGGACTGTGGCCTAGGAACCACACCTGATACAGGTAGGACTTCCTAAGTTCCTTAAAAGGTTCCTAGGTATTTGGAAAAGTTCCACATGTGGTAAAGTGCTAGTTCTTTTAGATATTGGGAGGTACAACTAAATGTTGGAGCGTATCTTTAAAGGGCTTTTCATACGGGGAGCTACACTTTACCTGCGTAGTTGTGTAAATCTGCGGGGTCTCCTGGGCTTCTTGTGTGAACAGACAGGCAGACAACGCTCTGTGAGTATATGCCAGGCGATCAATGTGTGGTAACCATGGGGATTCTCTGCACTACTGTATCCCTGCCATGAACTGAATGAACGAGATTAGCTGACTGTGGTATTGTATATCCCTAATCACAGGTTGATTTATAATAAAAAGCAGCAAATTAAAAACAAAAGTCTTTTCTAACCACAAACTGTTATTGTTGATAACTAAATCAGCATAGTCACAATTATGTTCAAGACAATTCAACTTTTGCAGCGGACGTGCATGTGACGAGCAAGAACCCGACAGTTTCATGAGATTGTGCCAGCTTGTCACGTCACCTGACCAATTGCACGCGACCCCCTACCTTCCCGCTCGCCTCATACTAAAAATGAATGACAAGGTGTGTGTGAAAAGGCTTTAAGGTGATAATGCCTAATTTGCAGATAGTTTAACAGTGACTGTGACACTTTTCATCCCATCAGTGCTGTCAGAATGGAGCTAACAAGCTAACAACATCTATTAACACCAGGCATGTGTAGACTTGAAAGCAAATGTCTAGATGTCCAGATACAGACTGCATTTGCAAAATCAGGTGGTGATGAGGTCCACATGCAGGGTTCAAAACTTACTTTTTTTTTGTCCACCGGCCAAAAGGCTAGTGAATGTTCAAATTTTTACCAGCCACTTAATAGATTACCAGATTTATTTGTCTGGTGAGTTAAGCCACTTGCATTTTTTCCCAGCACTTGGCTGGTGTATGGTTGCTGATTTTGGACCCTGTCCAGATGTGTGCTGTGAGTGTAAATATTGACACACAGACAGACCTTGTGGACGTCTTCAACCTCCAGATGAGCTGAAGTCTCTTCTTTAGACAGCAGGATGCAGTTCCAGGGGCTCCAGTCTTTCTGACGGTTCCAGCGGACAAACACCAGGTTGTAGAGGTCTTTGCTGGCGTGGAGGGCCGAGTGGGACGCCCAGACCACCTCCACCAGGTACCGCAAGTCCTCCACCTGAAAGGATACACGCGTAGACGTCAGGGTAGTCTCGCTTTGCCAGACCTTCCTCCACAGCGATGCGGAGCAGGGTCTGGCTAGTCCACACAACTTTCCGGGATGGGAGAAAAACGTGCTCTGGTTTATTGGCATTTCTTTAAACCAATCACATTTGTCCTGGACAGTGCTATATGCCAGACAGAGCCACGGTGCCGCTGCAAATTAGCCGCGGGAAGGAACTTGGTGGTACATGTGTACATTCAAAGGTTGTCTTAGTTGTTCATTCAAAAACTCAGATTGGACAGAGTCTAACTAGCTGTCTGAATTCACCCTGCAGAGATGTGAGGAGCAGTTAACCATAGTCCTTCCACAAAGGAAGCAGAAAGTGACGGACATCCGGTGGAATTTCCGACGGGCCCTAAACAATCCCGGAAATTAAACGTCGTTGTCGTCTAACCCCACGTTGTCGTAGGGTTACGGTACAATCAGCACAGCAAACTGTGCAGGAAACAGCACAAATTCTCAAGAGACTTTAAGTAGAATTAAAGCAGAAGAGTGAAACTGGCAGCTCAGCCTTTTATAACTACGCACCAAAACTCTCTACCAATCTCCGTGAACATTTTTAACGTCAGATGCAAACATAATTATTCACCACTGCTTTTTAAACTAATTATCACTCTTTGTTTTATTATTATTAACGTTTTAGTTTGATTGTTCCTATGGTTTTGCCTATGCTTTTTATCTTTTACATATTCTATTGCTCTTGTTGCTCATTTAAAACTAGAATAGATCAATAAAAATTTTGATTTATTCTAATTTTAAATTATTTGATTGCTTGGTTTTAAGTGTCTGCACTTGTTCTAATTTGCGTGATTTTGTTTATTTTGTGGGTTTTGCTATATAGTTATAGGTTATTATTATTAGGGCTGCACGAAGGAAAATATGCGATAACGTTGTTGAATATTGCAATAACAATATTACTTGGGATAAATAAACAGATATTTAAGTGTACTCAGTTGTGCATTTCTGCTGCTTTCAGTATTCTGCTAAAATACAAGAAATTGCTTGTTGAATTTAATTTACAAAATAATATTTTAAAGTGCAGATTTCTACTGATAAATCTCTGTGTTTTATATGATCTTGCAGTCTTTGGCGATATGTGTATTGCAGCAGTTAATATTGCGATGACTATAAAAAACTAATACATTGTACATCCCTAATTATTATTATTATTATTATTATTATTAACAATTAAACTAACAGACACAGAAAGTGAAAGCACCTGCAGCAGGAAGGGAATCTTGGCTTCCTGGTTGAGCCGCTGCTCATCAGCTCTCAGCCTCCTCAGGATGTTTTTGTAGCAGGAGAAGTCATGGCGGGATCTAGCTATGTTGTCGAGCCTGGTGCAGTCTCGGCACCGAGACTGGTGTTCGGCACTGGCGGACGGCTTGAAGTCGGCAGAGTGTAGGTAGCGGTTACAGCCGCGGCAGAGGAACATGTTGTTCTTCAGCTGAGAGGGATTCTGAGGAACCTGGGATAGATTTTAGATTATTTGGAGGTAGTTAGACAAACAAACTCATTTCCATTTCATCTTTCTAAAACACCATCTCATCCTTGTACACTGACATATGCAGTTGCTTTTCTACATCCTAATTTCCCAGCTAAACATTGTTATGGGTTCCCCTTTCTTATTGACCTGTGCACTTCTGTGCATACATGTTGACTGCTGTCTGTGTTGTATTTTATGTTATTTTAAACTGTATGCATTTCTAATAATTTTATTTCCTTGCCCTTCCTTCCTTAGCCTAAGTGGATTTGTCACTTGTAAGGCCACCATTGTACATAAGAAACCTTTTCTTAATGGCTTGCCTGTAAAAAAATAAAGGTTGAAGAAAAAAAATGAAATTTCTATCAGAGAGAGTTCAAAGTTTATGATCTCAGGGCTCTTTGCTCACCTTCAGCAGCTTGGCCACCTCCGGGTTAAACGCAGGTGTTTTGATGTACTGGAGGAACAGAGTGGAGATTCTCTTCCTCAGCCCCTCCAGATTGGCTGCCTTAACCCCCCGAGTCATCAGGTCCACCTCCCTATCAATCAAGTCCACCATTTCCCGGGTCAGCTGACACTTGTGCTCCTGTTCAATAAGGATAAAAACAATCATGCTACCAACAAAACCAGAGAGAACACACAAACAGGTAGAGATGTTATTCCAATACAATTTTTTTTCTTTACGGTACTTATTCCGATACCTCGGCCATCGGCCAATACGAGTACAGATCGGATACCAGTGCATATCAAACATAGGTTGTTTTTCATGCACAACAAAACAAAAAATCCAAAAAACATCCCAGTCAATACCGTGGGTATACCTCAGGGAGGTATGCCAAAACACTCAGGTGGAGTGGAGTTCACTTCCCAGCGAAAACAAATTACCAAGGAAACACTTTTTCTCATTTTTTTCTGGCTAAACTCCACCCCCATGGCCCCTGAAACAAGCATCATCTGGCGGTGCCTTTACCTGGCTTACAGTCAGTTATTGCCGGCTAAACAACTGCCACTGGTAGCCGCTTGCCCAAAGCTCTGAAGCATCTAAAGAAAACTAGCATCTGCAGTGAGTGAGTGAGTGAGTGAGTGAGTGTACCTTGACGGTGTGTTTGAGTGTCATGAGGATGTGGAGTCTCTGCTCCTGGCTGACAGTGGACAGGCTGATGCTGTTGTACAGATCCCGCAGCTCTCTGGCTCTGATGGTGTGTGGACTGTCCATCTCGATCAGTCGACCGTCTGCTGCTCGCCACTGATGAGGAGCGGCAGACTAAAACACACTGCCGCACTGTTAGTACTACTGCTGATGGCACTGCTAACACTGTTGCAAATAATGCTGTTGTTCAAAACCAAAAGATAATTTTGATTAAGGTGGTCTGCCAACTCCAGTGTTTCTCCCAGTGTATTGCAAGCCTGGTGGACCACCGGGCCTAAGTTGCCCAAAAATAAAGTAAATAATAAATAAATAAAGAAATACTCTTAAATAAATGCTTTTTGGGTCTTACCCTTTTTGAAACGTCCATACTTTTTACATATTTAATTAAAAAATAATCCTTACCCAATCTCCAATTGTTTTTCAATAAACAACCTAAACTTGACTTTGAATATACAAACTCACATGCAACTCTTTTTTTCTGTCTCTGATTGACTATGAGTTTGTGAAAATATATTTTCATTGTAACCCTCTGTCGAACATCGATGTGATTTAGAAGTGGATATCTAACAGCACATTAGAACTTCTTTTATAACCGTTTCTCTGACCTTGTCCAGGAAGTTCCTGACAGTTTTGTCGTAGTTGTTGTCCTGGACGGCGATGCGATGGCGTCCAATGGCGGCGATGAGCTGTGTCTCCTGCTCCAGCAGCGAGCAGAGAGCTGCCTTCCTCTCAGCTCCTCTCAGGGAACAGTTGATCTGTTCCTCCTCCTCACACCGCCACTCTGAAACACACACACACACACACACACACACACACACACACACACACACACACACACACACACACAACTTATCACAGAGTACAGAGTACATTTACATAAATACTGTACTTAGAAATTTGTACTGTAAGTACAGATTTGAGGTACTGTACATCAGTCTTATCTTTTCATGCCACTTTCTACTTCTTCTTTGATACATTCTCGAGAGAAATATTGCACTTTTTATTCCACTACATTAATCTGACAGCTTTAGTTACTAGTTACTTTACGAGTTAAGATGTTTGGACATAAAACACATATAGTTTATAAAATATGATGTTTTATTTAAAACTAAACTACCCAACAATATAACGGAATACCAGTTGTCCAGCTGAAATGATATGAGGTTGAACCCTCAGTAGATTGATAGAACAGTTTGGATTGTTTCCAGTTTCTAAAATGTGAGGATTTTTCTGCATTGAGTACTTCTATACTGATGATAGTTTCTTACTTTTACGTAAGTAACATTATCAGTGCAGTACTTTTACATGTAACAGTATTTTGATGGTGTGGTATTAGTACTTTTACACTTTTAAGTAAAGGATGTAAATATTTCTTCCACTACTGCTCGTCACCACACTAGGCATGGGCAGTTTAAAAAAAAACTCACGGTTTCAAAACCACTCAAATTTTCTGTCATACCATTCCTGTGGTATGAGCTGTTTTTATGAGTCTTCAAGGACAGAAAGTGCAGTTGAGAAACCCTTCTCCTTGCAAGAGTGCAGTGTGTTTAAAAATAAAATACATTGTGTTCATTGTGCGCAAAGTAACAAAAGTGGTGCAAACAAAACAGGTTAGTGTCTTTGCTACGCTAGCACTGTGTACATATCTTAAAGAAAAGCTCAGCTGGGATGTTCATTGTGAATGTACTGTAACTGTGAACACCAAACAGAAACAGAAACAGCTCTTTTAAAGTTACTGTTGAGTGTGAGGATATTGGATGAAATGGTGTATAAGTCGGAGCTATGGCCTGAAGGCTCTGTTGTGCGGCTATTTTATGCGGCGATATTATGAGCCACGCACAGCGAGAGGTAATCTATACACCTGTTGCAACAGGGCTCCGCAGACCCACCATCTTAATCTTCAAACATTCGTGTTGCATCCTATAACTGTTGGCAATACTGCCGGAGAAAGGGCTTGACCTATGGTTGTGCATAACCTACTGCAAAAATACAACATTGTATGTCTGCAAGAAACTTTCTTATATAAGCAGGATCTAGGAAAGTTGTATTCTTTTAATCCACAGCAGACCTTACTATGGGTATAGTGAAAGGATGGATATCAGAGGATGTGGCTATCCTATGGCAAAAGAAGCTGGAGTCAGTGATAAATGTCATCAGGACTGACCTTGACTGGTGCATTGCTGTACAACTGAAGTTTAAGAATAAATAACTTATTATTCTCAATGTATATACACCTTAGGAGTGTTCACAGAATGAAGACATATCTTTAAATAGACTTGCCTATATAAAACCCTTTATTCCTGAGAATCATTACACAAGTGTTTGTGTTGTTGCGGATATGAACGCAGACCTTGCAGGCAGCCAGTCTCTGTTTGCCAGACATATAGTACAGTTTTGTGAGCATAATAACCTTATACTGTCCAGCCAACTGATTCTACCAGCAGATAGCTATTTTTACATAAGTGAAGCCTGGCACAACACATCTTGGCTTTACCACTGCATTAGCACTGCTGATGCCCATGCAATCTTGGAATCTATAGAAATTCTATATGGGACATCCATGTCAGACCATGTGCCGTTTGCTGTGAAACTTGATGTGGAAAGTCTTTCTGAGTTGACCCAGGGGGTTAATGATAGCTGCAAGACTAAATTGGATTAGGCAAAACTCACAAATAATGATCTCTTGACATACTGTATGAGAACTTACGTCTTTCTCGGTAATATTTGTATACCCAAAAATGCTATTAGGTGCTCGGAAGTGAACTGTAATGACATCTCCCACTGTGAAAACCCTCTGTGTTATGTATGACAGTATGGTGGGTGCATAAGTGTATGAGGCTAGTAGATCATACCTTATTCTACCTGTAAAAACAAACATTGGTAAACATGAACAGGCTATGAGAGCAAACTTAATGGCTGAGAAACTTATTGGTAAGGATGTCATTGGCTTTTGGAAAGGGTGAGTGCTTTGAACAGGGCCTATACATTGCTTCTGTGTGCCATAGGGGTGTCTGGAGTAATGGGGTACGTCAGGGGGGGCTCCTCTCACCAGCACTCTTCAACTTGTACATGGATGAGTTATCCAACCAATTAACAAGATGCAAATCTCACTGCATAATTGATAACACATTGGTTAATCATTTCATGTATGCTGATGATCTGGCCATTTTCTCTCCCTGCAGTGCTGGTTTTCAGCACCTACTAAATATCTGCTCTCAATATGGGGTGAATTATGATGTGTTGTATAATGCCAAAAAGAGTGCTGTCTTGATATGTAGGACAAATGTGGATGAAAATCTTTGTTTTCCAGACTTTTACCTGTCAGGATAAGTGATGAGTGTCTGTAATAACATTAAATAGCTGGGTCAATATATCACAGATCATTACAGATTATCTGATGATGAGGACTGTATATACAGCCAGCGTTGCATATTATATGCCCAAGCTAACATACTGGTAAGAAAATTCCACATGTGCACGGATTACGTCAAAATTAGCCTTTTTAAAGCATATTGCTTATAATGACTGTATAAGTACACTGCTCAACAAACCAAGGTGCACTAGTGCAAGTGAACTGTTTTTCAATGCAGGGGTCAGCACCTTCCAGGCATTATTATCCAGGCTTATGCTGCTGGGAAATCCTTTAGTGCCATACGATACCAATCATTACTATGGAAATACTGGTATAAGTGTCTTTTATAGAAAGGCAGAATTGTGATTTCTTTTTTTTTTTATTTCTCTGTATATGTTTATCTTTATCTTTTTTAATGTGTGTTGTATGTCATGTCCGTGTCTTCTGAATGGACCTTGAGTGTGGCAACAAAGTTGATGATGATGTTATCCAGACATTTCCAAGTAACACATTTTAAAGCTGTAACAGCAACACCCTGAAACCGAAAAGGTTATCATACCGTCAGAATGTTATACCGGCCCAAGCCTAACACCACACAGCTTTACAACAGAGTGAGGCCTCCTAAAAACACATAGACCCCCCCAACCTCAGCCTACTCTCTAAAGCTTGGTACAGCAGGTTGAAGTCCTCCCTTTTCTGTGGGCTCATCCAGCGTTGGCGGCGGTCTCTCAGCTGCTCCTCCTTCTCCTCCCTTCTCCTGGTCTCCTGAAGTTCCAGCCAGGCCAGCCGCCGGTCCCGATCCCTTTTCAGCCTGTTCACCTCCTGCCGGGCCAGCCAGCGCCGGGCAAACGACTGCAGAATGATCACCTGCGTGGGTGACAAGAGGTCGCAGAACTAGGACACCACAGCAGAAGACAGCAACAAAAAAGTCTGCATATCAACCTTTGTTAAAGTAAACCTAATCCTAGAGTTGCAAAGATCAATTAATAGATCAGTCAACTATTATATTAGTTGCCAGCTACTTTGATAACCTATAAATTGGTTTGGGTCTTTTTCTATTGAAAAAAGTCTACATTTTCTGATTCCAGCTTCCTAAATGTGAAAATGTTGTATTTTCTCTTCTCTTCAGTGACATTAAACTGAATATCTTTGTGTTGTGGACAAAACAAAACATTTGAGGACGTCATTGTGGGCTTTGGGAAACACTGATTCACATTTTTCACAATTTTTTTTTATATTTTATAGACCAAACAAGTAATCGATTATTGGAGAAAATTATCAACGGATTAATTAACAATGCAAATTATTGTTAGTTGCAGCCCTACGTTTAAATTTTTTTTTATACTTAATATTATGTACACAATATTCTATTCAATTTTTATTTGTTGACATTTTCTTTTAGTTGTTGCTTAAGAAGGCAATACAGTTTGTCCATTTTAACAAAATTTTGGTCGGGAGCAAAATATTTCAAATTTTTTTGCTTCAGTGCCAAAATCAGGACAAATGTTCCACTTGTATGCAAGATGACATTGCCAACTTGATAATTTCTACATTAACTGGAATATAAAAGACTGGAAATTATCACATAAACTCAGTTTTCACTCACAGCGGTCAGCCTTTTGTCGTGATACTCGTCAGCGGTGATGTAGCTGCCGGGGGAAACAAGCTTGTCGTTCATACAGGAGATGTAGCAGCCGATCCCGGTCATCTGGGTGGAAGCGTTGATTGGACACTGCTGGGCCTGAGACTTCAGCTTCACTGTCTGACAGAGACGGAGACACAGAAAAAAAAGAATTTAAAGACACTAATTTGTTAAAAGAGGGAAACATTTATATAACTATGATCACAATAATACATTAAAAGTTAAAAAAGAGAAATATAAAAACACATCTTGATGTATCTGATAAAATTCTTTCCCTAGTTCAGAAATTAGAATAGGATTTATTACTAAGTAAGTAGCATTTACGTGGAATTTGCCTTGGTTGTTGGTACATACACAAACTTACTAAACATTATTGTGAAATTAACAAACAATAAATGCAGAAACAAATAACACATTGTTCAACAATAAGAAAAAAGAGGTTGTATGGATTAGTGCAGTATGTGAAAATGTCAAAGGGATGTGTTCAGGCCACTGGGGGTCTGGGGCCTTATTGATTAGACTGACTGCAGAGGGGAAGGAATTGTTTTTTGGCATGAGTTGCAGTCCTGATGGACTGCAGTTGATCTCTGTAAGGCAAGGGTCTTCAATGTTTTTTAAGCCAAGGACCCCTTAACTGAAAGAGAGATGGAGCAGGGACGCACTACTACATATACAGTATTGTATAAAATGAAGATGCATGCTTGACTTGGCCTACAATTACGTGTAGGGCGGCCTAAAGCCTTTATCCATACCTCCTTTTTTTGCATATAATAATAAGCTTTTAAAATAGCTAATAATTGTTGGCATGATTTCATAAATCATGGTTTAATGTTAAACATACTTGTGGCAAAGTGAATCCTTAGGATTAACTATTTGTGGATGGCCTTAGTGACTGAAGGCGTTTTTCCATTACGTAGTACCTGCTCGACTTGGCTCGACCGCGGCGCCCCTTCTTCCTTTTTCCATTGCAGATTAGTACCGCCTCATGCGTGAGGTGAGCGTAGCTGGTCGTCATAGCAGGAAACTGCTGTGACCTAACCCGACACACACACATAGAACATGTGAAGGTGTGTTGTTTTCATGTGGCTGTTTGCCAGAAGACAAATTTAGTTTCAAAAGAAGTTGGAGGCAGCAAAAAAACACTGCTGGCTAAACTACTTAAACACAGTGGGTTTGTTCAGGACACCCCTGTCTGTGGCTAGCAATGGTGACGCAGTGATTAGTGACGATTCTCTCCGACCAATCAGCAGTCTGCAGGTTTTCACGTCACCTTTTGGTATCGCCTCTGCTTGCTTGGAACCTCGACTGAGGTGGTACTAAAAAAAAAGAACCGGTTAGCAGGTACCAGGGACTTTTTTTTGTAATGGAAAACCAAAAAAGACGAGTAGAGTCGAGGAGGTACCATGCAGTGGAAAAACGCCATAACTTACTTATACGATGGGGATTTATTTTGGCTAATTATATGTTGGATTCATGTGCCCATAATATGCTCACTTTTAGGTTCATAATTGTATTTTGAGGTTGTACCAGAATAGAACTTGGTATCATTTTCAAAAAACACCATATTTTTGTTGTACTGCACATTGCTGCAGATCCTGTTTTCACCTTGTGTTTTTAGGTCTCTTTTTTACTAAAGAGTGAGACATCTCACTTCTATACTATCTCTGTTGGGAGTCGCTAGGTAAGATCCCATCAGCTAGATAACGTTTTCTCCAGCTTTGGTCAGTCCAAGGCAGGATTAGCTGGAAGACTTCTTCTAAACGAGGCCCACTTGTGGAATACCTGCAGAACAGGGACATGGAAGTAGTTCTTTTGGAGATTATGGTCAACTAGTGGGTGTTGTAGCAGTGTTTTGCCATTGAGAACAAGCTAGGTACAGTTAGCCACTGCATCTCGGCTAGTAGACAGACTGTCGGCTGATATGGATGACTTGTGTAATGGAGGGAAGCAGGGCGGTTAGGAACACCTCAGGGCCACAGCTGAGGTCACAGGCTGTTAATTGATGTTCACTGGAGGAAAAATGACCTGGTGAGTAAGATTTTACATTTTTTAAGACTACTGACACAGATCGATGATGCTTAAGTACCCTAAATGTCTCGGTCAAACCTTTAATTATTGATGACCTTTTTAAGTCTGGAACCATCTCAGAGTCCAAAAGGACAGTACACACAGTTTACATGCATGTAGCTGGTACACTTATTGTATAAGTGCAAATATACTTCAGTTCCAAGACGATAGACATGACGAGCAACCAAAAGATTTATATTAAAACTCTCTGAGGTCTGAGGGCATTTACCAGATTTTTACATATTTTCTTTAATGATTCACCTTTTAGGGGAATTGCATATAACTAATAGCCATGTGTTTCATATCAAAATGTTCTGAAAGAAACTCAGCTTTTGGTAGAGTGAGGCCCAGATGTGTCTTGGAGCAATGTGTTAAGACATAATTTGGCCCTGAAGATGTAAAGTTGATGTTCGCTTTTTGGAATTCCTGAAAACAAACCTTTACTCATGTTGATTTTTGTGCTTGTAATGAGTTTACCAAAGTCTTAGCTCAACAAAATCAGTGTAATATATGAATAAAATAGTAAATACATGTATAATATATATGTCCAAAATAAAATTCAGTAATATCACTTTTTAGTAGGAGCATTGTCTGTTATCTGTTGCCGGCGCGTCCTTTGTCCTCAGAGGGTTAATTTCCTTGTAAAGAGTGTTAGCTGACCTATCATTTTCACACTGTGATGGGCATGAACCTTTCCTGGTAAAATCAATGAGACACCGAGCTTAAAGAAATTAGTTTGACCTTTTGTATTAATGTCACCAGCTCTTGCACAACCTGTGCTTTTCCAAAATGTCTGAATTCATTCTCATTGGTTTGTGACGTTCTTTTTCATTTTTGTTAATATAGATTGAGGAACATTTTAGTGGAATTGACTAGGGAAAATAGGGAGAAAATGTGTCCTGATTACCAAATACATTTAAAAAGACTTCCTATTTCCAACCATAGAGGATACATGAAGTGCTGTAAACAGTCTTAACACTGTGCTGACGACACACACACACACACACACACACACACACACACACACACACACACACACACACACACACACACACACACACACACACACACATCTAGATGATCTCAAAGCCACAAAGAACATTCCTTTCTGATTAAGGTTGAAGGATTTCTTGGGATTTTGAAATCATTACATACTTCCCAAGAAAATATCACACATCTACTGAGTGTACTGTATGTGTAGCAGAACAACAATTTTTAAGTGCACTATCATTGAGGTGGTAAAAAAACAACACAATAAAAATCACCTGATCTCCTGCAATATAAATATATTGACTGACAGCACCAATGGAGCTCATGACTCATCATGAGGACAGTTACAAATATTACAATATATTAACTTACTGAACATTATTTTCTTAGTCTCAAAAGTTTATTTTGTTTTGTACTAAGGCAGCAAAACAAGTTCATAAAATTAATTTTAACTAACAAAATGCAAGAGATAAAGGTCGGTAAACATTGACTTTTGTGGAATATCTTTGTGATGAATGTTTCAAGCCTTGATTTTCACAGAAATAGGGATGTATGGAAGTAAAGAAATCAATCTGAAGAACGATGTAAAAATTTATTTTAAGTTAACAGGGTTAACCATGCAAAATCCCCAGTGATTTCTGAACTAAATTAGTGTGTATGTTTCTTTTATTTTATTGATATTCTCCTATATATGGATACATTAATGCAGAACACAGTCAGAATCAAAGTAATTAAATCTAACCGGAGAGGTCTTACTGTGACCATTCGCCTTCCGTCTTCTGGTTCAAGAAGCTCATTTACATGCTCTCACTGACTGTAATTAGATTGATTAATTTGCACATGAAGCCATGTTCTGTCTCACGCCTGAACGAGAACGCTGTTTTGCAGTAATGAGTGACCTTTTAATGCACCACACACATCCAGCTGTGTTGTTTCATGAGTTTAAATGAGCTTTAATAATAATATAATTATAATTGCTTTTAATTCTGTAGTAAATTCTGTCCCCAAAAAAATGCATCTGTATCACCCCCTGAAAAACCAAAGTCCGTCACTGATATTTTGAGTTTGAACCTCTGTTCTGTACCTGTGTGTTGCGGCTGAAGACCACCACTCCTCTGTCAGGTCTCCTCTTGGGCAAGGTCTGGACTGCAGCGTGGTGGTACTGCACTCCTGTCAGTCGGTGTCTGTAACCGCCCAGGTAGGCCTTCTGCTGGGGGGGACGCTCAATCTCCACCACCACCTCCTGGAACATGTTCTCATCTGGAAGTCAAAGACTCATTTTGCAGTAAAGAGTGCTTTCTTTCTCAAACTCCCCCCCTAAAAAGCAATTTGGGGTTTGTAAAAAAAAAAAAAAACAACAAACGCTGTAATATGAAATGAAATGCTCACATCACCTTTGCAAATCATTTCAACCATTATTTACAACTTGAAATCATTTCAGCTACTCTGTATGAACGGAGAAAGGCTTTGGGAGAAAGGGTCTGGAGTACTCATAAGTTCTAACAAAGTATGAAGGCGTGGGAGTTTACCTAAAGTTTAGTTAAACAAAAGACTAAATCAAAGCTTTGTCGTCTCAAAGTACACCTGTAAAAACTGTGTCAATTGCATCTCATTATTCAATTCAATTTCAATTCAATTTTATTTATAGTATCAATTCATAACAAGAGTTATCTTGAGACACTTTACAGATAGAGTAGATCTAGACCACACTCTATAATTTACAAGGACCCAACAGTTCTAGTAATTCCCTCCAGAGCAAGCAACAGTGCAAATATTAGTTTAATGTATGGGTTTGTACTTTTTTTCCCTCATTTGCTTTTTGGGTCATTTTGTGTCATAACGGAGTCTGAATTGACACCAGAATAATTACTGAATGGATTATTAAAAATATTTGTATATTGTAATTATTTATTATAAATTCATAATTCAATTATTTTTTAAATTATATCTATTTTATTTATTCCAGATTGCAGGGACCCAGGTTCCATTCAGCCCAAGATTATTTGTTCTGGGAGATTGATCAATCCTAAACGGGATTGGTAAACACATAGGAAGATGAGTCCAGACTTGTTCAATGATAACCAGACAGATTATTTTAAGAGGATGGAAGAATGAAGGAGTGCCATCAATCCAGGAGTGGGCTTGTGAAATGGCCAGGGTGGTGGTGGTTGTCTTAAATACAGACAATCTTTCATTGTAATGATGATGAATAATGAATAACTAATTTAAAGCCGATTTCTGAGAGACAGACAAACAATACTTACTGTATAAACCATCAGTTTAAGTTATTATGGCAAAGAACTGCTTCCACATCCAGCAGTCACACACACAGTTTGTAGACAGAACAGAGAGCACCGTGTTCACACCTGTTTGGACTCGGACAGTGATGACGTCCGGCATGTTGTCGTGCTCTGGGGGGCGAAGTGGGCGGAGTGGATGGGTGGTCGGGTCGGTGGAGCTCATCTCCATCCGGGTGGAGCCGTGAGGCTGGACGCCAAGCTCCATCAGGCTCTGCTGATCCTCCACCACTCTGCCTAAAATAAACAACAGACCAACCACTCAGACCGCTGTCAAACCAAACATCTCAGTCTACATGCTAAGTGTATAACGTTACATTGATCTGGATCGATATATCGATTCCATCCTCAACGATGCAATATTATCAATACAAAGTGAAAACAATGATACATATCGCCTTTATTTTTGAAAGGGAAGAGAGGGGGAATGACACGCAGGAAACCTCTGCAGGCCGTAATTGAACCTGCTGCCTCTGCATCGAGGACTGAACCTCTATATTTTGGCGCATGCTTTACCAGTTGCAAACTAGCCTTCAAACCCCCTCTTCAAACAGAAGTGGGGTGGCACAGGGGGGACAAATACTCAGAGTCAGAGGGGGTGAATACAGATTTTCTATAGGATCAGTCAACCACTTTAAAAAAATATATTCTAGTGCTGGTTCCATGGTATCAGAATTTTGGATGGTCATTATGGAAACATGAATTGGTCATGTGACAAGGGCTGGGAGGATTGGCAGAACAGGCAGCCGAGCGACAAAACTCTGATCTAATGGAAATAACTATTGTCAGAATGACAGCACTCTAGCTGGATTGGTGGGGTGGGTGGGTGATCAATCCTAAGCGGGATAGGTAAGCACATAAGATGCTGGATCCAGACTTGTTTAATGATAGCCAGACAGATTATTTTAAGATGGAAGAATGAAGGAGTGCCATCAATCCAGGAGTGGGCTTACCGTCCAGAGAGATCTGCAGCACCTCAGCAGGAACTCTGAGCTCGGCGGCGAGGTGAACCTTCAGCTCCTGAATGCTTAGACCAATGGCGAAGGCCGCAGTCATCACATGACCTTCGGGCACCAGCACCACTTTCACTGCAACCACACACAGAGACGTTCAACACAATTACTCACTGACTTTTGGAAAGATGTTGCATTTATTGAACAGTAAAAAACTGTAAAACAGTTAAACAAATCAACATTGAAAACACCTTGAAATTTACCTTAATACTTTTCCAATTTGAATTTTTTTCTTCCATTCAGATTATAAGACAAAATAAGATTTTACTTGCAATATGTAAATTGCAAAATAATATATAGTAATAATACTATACTAATAATTTATTGAGACAAGGCCAGTAAAGTGATTCCGACTGGTCCCGGTCATGCTAACCCTGCTAACTGCTAACGTTTATAACGCGTAGCCTGTTCAGCGGCCGTAGCCGACAACGTGAGTTATTTTAAGCCAAGAGAGGGAGCTGTAAGTTTGGACTTTGGGCCGTGAGTTTGCAGTGTGTTCAGCGAGTGATGCCGTAATTCTCTAAGCCAATAAAGTGTGTATAAAGTGTGTATTTCAGTCGGGTGAAAAAGGACGGCAATGTAGTGTTATATTTAGCGGTTCCTACTGTAATTCTAAGCCGAAAATGTGTGTCTGTCTATAGCATGCAATCGCATGAACTGGGGTAGACACCCCATATTCACGCGCCATCTAGAAATACGTTACATACAGAATATACTGCTCCGCCTTTCGCGTTATTGCTGTCGCTAGATAAACTCACAGGTGCTGCTAATGCTGCTAACGGGTATCGTGGCGTCCTGGCCCCGGCAAGTTTGAAGAAGGAAACATGGAGGACCACACGTTCTCTTAATACTTCCATACACATATTCAAAATCCAAATTTCAGGAACTGGAGTCTTCTTCTTTGCCCAGAAAAAGAAAAAGGATATTGAAAAGAAAAAAAGACTGGCTTTTTGAAGCGTGAGGGCTACCGTAGCTGAAATACTTACTTTGAACTGTGTGGTACGTGAGAGTGGATTGCAATATACGATCTCAATGCTAGATATGTGTAGAAATTCCTACAAATTGGACCTTTAAATTCTCAAAAAACAAGTGACCTAAGTTATTTCATATCATAATTCTCCACAGTGTCCTTAGAATGGGGGGTTTATTAAATGCCATTTCTTTGTGACTCCTCTTTTGGTCGCTACTAATAGAACTTAATATTAATCCTCATGTTGTACACTTCATGTGTCAGGTTACCTAGAAACAGCACAGCCCGACTTAGGTACTTCACTTCACTACCTAGACTTCATCCACAAATCTTTCCATTATTCACCAATCCCAGGGTACATGAATATATTATCTGCATTCATTTGTCATGGTATGTTTATATTCTCCCTCTTTTCTGGCTTCAACCAAAGGTAACTGTCAGCAGTTCAGCTTTTAGAATACATTTTTAGATTTTACTGATAACTTTTAAAGCATATCTGGGTCTGGCTCCAGAGATATTGACCCCATATGAGTCAGTTTGCAGCCTTAGATCATCAGGCAGGGCTCTTCTGGCTGTTACAAAGTTGGAATTCGGGCCCCTCAACTTTGGAACGGCCTGTCCGAGGAGATAAGGCTCGAGGAATCGATGAACTCTTTTAAATTACTTCTTAAAACCCATTTTTATAAACTTGCTTTTATGTGATGTCGTCTCTTTTGTCTTTTTTATTCTCTCTCTTGATCTTTTCAATCTTTTATTGCTCTTGATTTGTTATTTATGCTTTTGCTAGTACGTGTGTGTAAGTGTGTGTGTGTGTGTGTGTGTGTGTGTGTATGTATGTATGTATGTATGTACATATATATATATATATATATATATATATATATATATACATACACATATACACACACACACATACATACACACACACACACACACACACACACACACACACAGTATTTACTTATATAGTTATTTTGTCTTCTCAATACTATGTTTTGCATATTTTGTCTATTTACCCAATTTGGTCTTACTAATGTTTGGCCTAAATGTTTAGCTGTCTGTGGTTTTATTGACCTCTGGATATCCTGCTTTCGCCTTGATTTGTCTGTCAAAGCACTTTGTAAACTCTGTTTTTAAAAGTGCTATTTGAATAAAGTTATTATAATTTTATTATTATTATATATACATGCTGCAAATATCTAAAAATGAAATAAAACTAAAATGGAATGATCTGTGTTGAATGGATTTGGGAAATGTGTCACACTGTCAACAGATCAGTCATAGTGAGCCAACTTCTGATAAACTATCATGAACAAAATGATTGACAGAATTTCATGAACATATGATATACAAGACAGTACATGAAAAACTGACAGTAAAACATTTTAAAAATCTATTAAATCTGAGTTCTTTGTTTGGAAAAGAAATGAGCCTTACCTGTTGCCGTAGAGTTTTCAACATTTTCTCTTCCCTGAGGCTCTCTAAGATGCTCATCGGGCATATCAGCCTGAGATTCAGCTTCTTCCACAGTCTCCAGCACATCTGTAGCGCCCAGAAAGTCAGGATTGTTGCTATTGAGTTTCTAACATCTGCTGTTTTTTTTAGACTCTCTGAGTTTCTCACTATCATCATGTAGATCAGAGTTTTAGCCATTTTAATACCTCGATACATACCCAAATCAAACACTTAGGATTTCTGCAACTGTGTAATGCCATTTTAAGAAGCTGCAATTAATCTGTTATCTCAGATTTAGAAGTCCTTAAAGTTAATTTAAAATGTAAGATCAGATGAGATATATAGAAGATTGCTTTGTGCAACAACAAAAACAATTATGTGCAAATAAGTTGTAAATCCCCAAAAAATATACCCTATGATAACTGGAACATTTAGCTAAATCAGTCTGGAGAGGTCAAACTGCACTTACCTCCTGGGGAACATACTGGACTCACCTGGAGATGTCAAACTGCACTTACCTCCTGGGGAACATACTGGACTCACCTGGAGATGTCAAACTGCACTTACCTCCTGGGGAACATATTGGACTCACCTGGAGATGTCAAACTGCACTTACCTCCTGAGGAACATATTGGACTCACCTGGAGAGGTCAAACTGCACTTACCTCCTGGGGAACATACTGGACTCACCTGGAGATGTCAAACTGGACTCACCTGTGGTCAACCTGCCAGCCTGCAGCTCCTCTCCATTACTCCCCGGCTCTCTGTCGTCCTCTGGCGGCTGTTCTTCAGCATCTCCACCTGGTTGTTGGTTTGTGTCCGTGTCGTCCTCTTCATCTTCTTTCACCTGCTGCTCTTCCTTTTCTCTTTGCTCATCCGACATGGCCGAGTTAACTGAAAGACTAACGCTAGGCTAGGTTAGCTTGTTAGCTTTCTCACTTTAAGTCAAATGAAGTTAACAAACGCGCTCTATATCCGTCAAAACGCTGAGTCAGTGTGAACCAGCGGGGACACGGTGAAAACCCGGCCCACGGTCACTCGTCAAAACTTCTTCTTTAATCCAGTGTCTGTTTTAATTTCCTTTTTTCAAGAGTTTGAGGTAGCAAAGCGGAGCTAACGCTGTGTCTTTAACGTTAGATTGGTTCCCAGGCAACGCAAGGCACATTGCTATAGCAACCATAAACGTCACTCGCCCTTCAAGCGTTCAAGACTTTATTGTTTTTCTTTGCTTTTTGTTTTTCCTTTAAAGACGTTTTTATGTTGAATCTTTAATACTAGGAAGAAAGATAACAGAACATATATTTCATGTGATTATTTTTGTTTATCTGTAGTTTTTGAAATAACAAATAAAAACGTAGGCCTACGTTTTATTTTAGCTTTAGGGACGTTTACATGCCAAGAGACACAAAAGATGCATTGCATGCATTGCTAAAAGATGCATTGCATTTAGCTTGACTGGTAATACCATATGCAGTGTGAGGGATCATAATAATGCTTCACAATGGGCAGTTGGAGCATTCAAATATTTTTCTGAAGGACTTGAATTAAAACATTTCCAACCTTTCCATCCATAAAGACATGCAGACTCACCTGGGTGTTTAACATGGATGTGAAAGGATTGACCTGTTGATGGCAGGTTTAGCAGATTTAGGAGGAGAAAGAAATATTTACTCCAAACTGCAAGCTAAAGTGGCTAGAATAAGTTTACACACCCATGCTAAAGTTGATTAAATAGAGGAATAAAAAAACATATTTTGGAAATTGATCTTAATGCCTTAACTTAACATTAAGGCATTAAGCTTAAATGCCTGTTTTTATTTATTTTTAACTGTTTTTGTGTAAAGCACTTTGAATTGCCCTGTTGCTGAAATGTGCTATACAAATAAAGCTGCCTGGCCTTTCCTTGCCTTAACTAAAAATGGGAAAATCCAACCTTTTAAGGACACCAATTTTCTTTGTGAATGAATAATGTATTGTAAATAAATAAATGTTCTTCCCTAAAATACAGGGGGCATAAATATACACCCCCCTATATTAAATTCCCATAGAGGCAGACACATTTTTAGTTTTAAAGGCCAGTTATTTCATGGATCAGGATACTATGCATCCTGATATGATATGGTAAAGGTTAGACTATGTGATGATATGGGGTTATTTTAATTCCAAAAGCCAAGGGAACTTTATCAGGATGCACAGTATCCTGATCCATGAAAAAACTGGCCTTTAAAAATAAAAATGTGCCTGCTTCAATGGGAATTTAACATTTTATTCCTCTTTTTAATCAACTTTAGCATGGGTGTGTAAACTTATTCAAGCCACTGTATATATTGAAACTACAAGCTGCCACAGACAGATGAAGCTTTAGCTGCTTGGCCTCGTCAAAGTAAAATACCTGAAATGTCACTGTCACAGCTAACTTATTTTTTTCTTAGTTTCTATTTATTCAAAAGCAAAGATATAGTTCAAATTGCAGTAGTAAAACTAGTCGTGGTAGCAGTAGTGTGAGGTGAGTGGAGTCAAACCAACAGTGGAATCCCATTTTTAATGAGACAGGTAATACGCGTAAAACAAGCAATCGCAAGTAGAAATACGTACTACTATACGTATTACTACTACTACATGTAGTAGTTGTAATTGTGACTGTACTGAGGCATCAGAAACTAAGCCTACTCAGTCATACAGCGCACATTCCCTGAAACAGCTTCAAATGCATGCACTGTTTAAGTTTGGACAAATGGAAACTTTAAAAGCTGGCTGTGTCAGTGTTAGGATAAGAACCAATCTTATTTTAGTAGTTTTATAGCCTCCCTCTCTGTACAGTGACAGTATGGGGGCTTTATGTTGAGCTGTATACCGCTGCTATTTTAGTCTGTTAGCCATAGGAGGCGACATGGTGGCCCATGTAAAGCTCCATTAATCTGCAGCTGGACATCAGCTGGCTCCCGGAGACCACAGAGCCCGCAACAGAGCCAGAGGACTCGGCCCTGGTGTAAACCTGTCACACACACAGGTAGTCATTTATCCCGGGGTTAGGGGGCAGCTTGTCCTGTTAGCACTTTTTCCTACTGAGACACTTAAACACACATTGGGGACATTACCAGCTAATAGATTCAGACAGTATTTCAATCTGGGAGTGAATGTGGTGCACACGAAAATATGATACAATAAGATTTGATAAATGATGCAAAATGTGGGGTGCCTGGATAGCTTTCCTGGTTGAGGGTGCGCCCCATGTATAAAGGCTCAGTCCTTGCCGCAGTGGCCGCAGGTTCGATTCTGACCCGATGCACCTTGCTGAAGGTCATTTCCCCTCTCTCCCCTTTCACATCTTCAGCTTTCCTGTGGAATGGAGGCCTAAAATGCCCCCGAAAAAAATAAATGATGAAATGCTCAGTGTTAAAAAGTAATTACATTTGCTACTCAAGTACTACGTCTTAGTGACAAATACTCAATGGTGAATCTCAACTAAGCAGCCTGTTTTAAGATACTTGTACTGTATTTTACCTTAATGACTTTACTTGAATTTTTCCATTTTAAGGTACTTTATACTTCGACTTCACTACATTTCAGATACAAATATTGTACTTTTTACTCACAGCTTAAGTTACTTTGCAGACTACACGTGTATACAAACATAAATAACTAGTAGATTTATTTTTACAGGTCAAGCTAGCAGTAGGCTATTTAAAGTAATTAAAGGTAGCCACATTTTATCAGCTGCAACCAGTCATGTACACATTAATGCATCAATAATTATATATTGGCAGTTCCGTGTAATGAGTACTTTTAACACTTCTGTGATTTTGAATGCAGGACTTTTAGTTGTAACAGTTATTTTTGAATACACTGCAGTATTGCAACTTTTACTTTAAAATATTACAGTATTTTTTCACCATTGCAAAATAGTGTACGTTTTACTCCACTGCATTTATTTAACAACTAATTCAGTTTATTTTTAGCTGCTTTTTATGTGCCTCTTTTTTGTTTTTGTCCTTCATTGGTTTACTGTTAGATGTTGATAATGATATAGAATAAAATAATAATAAATAAGAAAGAGATATTCATCATTCCAGTGATGTTTTCCTCATTAAATAAAGCTTGATAATATCATCTTAACAAAAGGAAGACCGTAAAACTGAAGTGATACAATCAGGGAAAAGCAGAGAAAAGCCAAAAACAACTTAAATCAAATCTATGAAAACTCATTAAAAGTCAATGAAACCAGACTCACAAACAGCAGAAAACAATCCAGAGCATTACAAATCACAACAGGAAACAATTACACAACCGTTGCCTCATGAAAGGAAATCTAAAGCCTGGATTGAAGAGACACTGCTCCACTGTCGCCTGGCTGCACAGTTTCCCTGCAGCTCTTGCTTGTACACAGCCAACAGTTTTTACGAGACATCCATCATCTCGTATTTCTTTGACAAAGCAGTGGAGGAGGAAAAAATAGACCAGATTGATTTTGCTTTCCACGAAGAACAATAGACGGTGAAGTTGTTGGCTGCGGGAGTCCACAGTCTAAACCCCAGAGGCTTGTGGGATCTTGAATGTGGGATTCCCGCCAAACACGATAAAGACCTGGCTTAGCCCACACAATAGCACGCTGACCTGGCTATATTTAAGACCAGCGGGCCTGCTGCCGACCACACCAGCCCCTCACGCTGTGTTTCCGCAGGCAGCATCAGTCTGGTGTCTCTGAAGCATCTGAACGCAGGTCATACCTAAATATAAAAACAATCTGTGCTGTTGGAGTGGAGAGGGACCGGTCAGCGTGAGCCGCCAACACAGCTCACAGGTGAGAATCTTCACGTTCACATGCAGAGACATGCAGCTATTTGACTTGCAAGTGTCATCTGTGATGTTTTTTTTTAACTTTGCGTTGGCATTTGTTTTTAGTCATGTTTTTAGATAGATAGATAGATAGATAGATAGATAGATAGATAGATAGATAGATAGATAGATAGATAGATAGATAGATAGATAGATAGATAGATAGATAGATAGATAGATAGATAGATAGATAGATAGATAGATACTTTATTCACCCCAAGGGACATTTTTAGAATGAATGGGGATCCTTAAATACATTTAGATTTTACCTCTACTAGGTAATGCTTTATTTTACGAGTCGGTAATTTCAGTATAATTTCCTAGAAAGTTCATGCAAAGAGTTATGCCATTTGGTAGATTTGTGAAAAATAGGAAACTCAAAGCCAAGAAATTATGCATTCTTTACTAATTTAAAATTGCAAACTTTAGTCTTCATAGTGTACAGTATATGTTGAATTGTTTGCCTGCCTATGGACATATTTCACATATTTGCATGCTCAGCAGACCTGCTGTACTCTGACTTTAAGGATCTCTAGGTTACACTAGCAACTATTTTAATTCATTATTTGGAAGTGTATTAAATTGACAGTCTCGATTGGCTCTATTATTAGCACCAATTTCCAAGAAAGTTCCTGGCAAACGATTATGAGGAAATTGCAGATGTGGAAAATGAAGCGTTTTGTTGACACTTTGCCAAAAGATGTGATGCTTCAACTCCATGGTAATTTTAAGTCAATAATGTATCATTTAATTCAATATACATCATTTGTTGTTGTCTTTTGGCATGGATTGTTGTGTTTCTGTTATTTTGTCCACCCTCTTGCACATTCTTGTATTTCAACTGCATGCAGTTCTAGAAAATCTGTGACAAAGGCAAGGAATTTACTTGATATGGCGTATAATCAGCTTGTTTGAACATCTTCAACTTTAGACAAAAAGACATTAAATAGAACATTGTGCGGTATCAGAGATTTTGAACAGTTAAGTCAAAATCAACAGACAGACAGCTGAAGAAAATCAAGACTGAATCAGTGCCGTTGCTTGGAGGGAAGTCAATCTAAATTGAGTAATTTAGAAAATGGTCAGGGGAATTATAATAATACTCAACTTAATGCTTTTTTTGGAATCTTTTAGCTTAACTGGGGGGAAAGTGGCGCATTTAGCAGCAAAAGTGTTTTTCTCAGGAGTCTATTGAGACCAAATCAGAGCTAAAAGGAGAGTTAAATTAATCATGTGGTCACAAAACCCGACTCCAGTGGGATGATCACGTTGCTCTGTGTCTGCTGGATGTGGAATTCGGCAGCTGTTGTAACCATGTTAGCCACACCTACTTTATAAGTCTATATAATATGTCAGATGTTTTGTTTTCAGCTTGTTTTGCTGCCCCCAGGTGGCCAAAATATCAATTAATGTACCTTTAACCAGGTGATTTGTAGTTAATGTGCTCAAAACCATGAGTTTGGTCCTCAAAACGCTGTTTATCAATCAATGTTTTATCATTATTGCAGAGTAATGAACACTTATGAAGAATACGGTGAAGAGGAGCTCAGTGACTACATCATCCAGCTCGGTATTCAAGACTCTTGCCAAGATGCTTTTCTGAAATCTGCAGCAAGGTACGGAGGCCACACCTAAACTTCACCCTCCCCCCAAACCCTTTTTGTTGATAATTTGATGAAAGCCAGCTGACTTCTCTGTGCTTCCTCTGCTCCTGGCTGTTAGTTTAGAAGCAGCGACGGATGAAAATTTGAGAGTCTTGGCTGCCATCGAGCAAGGTGGGTTGGACATACCTTTCAACATTACACAGCTTTGTCTTTTTTGTCCTCCTCTGTGGCCGGCAGCCAGAGTCACACGGCCGGCCGGCAGCTGTAAGTGAGGACTGCCAGGGATCAAGAGGCTGGCCGACTGACAGGGAGAGGCAGATATATAAGCAGAAGAGATACAGTATGAGAAGAAAAAAGTAGGAGAGAAAAGAAACTTGATTTGCAGAAAAGGGGAAAAGTACCTCAGCTCCAGTGAGTCCTGGGTGTTTCGTAAAAGTCTTTCCTCTTTTCGCTCTTGTAACCCGGAGTTGTTGCCTTGTTGACCAGGTGAGGTCTTGATGCTTAGGGGGATGCTGAGGCACACCTTCGCCTTCAAGGAGTCGGACAGCCGCGGCTGGCTTCCCATCCATCGAGCCGCATCCCAGCCAGTCCTGGAAGTTCTGCAAACCGTCTTGAGATGTAGGTACATTTGTTCAGTAGGTCGTTTAAATCAACTAATAATGATGAAAACAATTAAAATAAATGGTGTGATCTTATGAACTGACATAAGATCAAACTGAGGAGGTTCCTTCATAGCAACAATGTTTTCATTAATGCAGTAGCAAAAATAAGGGAGGGAAGCAGAACTTGTACAGGCAAAGAACAACATGATCATCCCACTGGAGTCGTGTTTGTGTTCATATGATTCCTTTAGGTCCAATATTCATTCTCTTTTTTTGCTCTGACTTGGTCTCCACTGACTCCTGAGAAAAATACCTGGTTCTTTAGCTGCTAAATGCTCCAATTTCTCCACCAGCTAATCTCTAACGTGTCTCTAACTTGTCTGTCTGCTGTTTGCTGCTGAAACACTGAGGCTGAACTACATGGTAGACAGTAAATGTGCAGTAAAACCAAAACTGCAGGGCAGAAAAGAACAAAAAAAAAACAATTGCAAAAAACATTCTGTATTGCAGTAGAGTTGGTAAGATGTCTGTGGTTTCAGAAATACCTAGGAAACTTTTTACATCATTTCATCTACAAAAGTGATAATTGCAGCTTTAATTACCATTTTCTAACACAAAGCATTGATCGGCAACTTCATCATAAATCCAGTTTAGCTGCTGTTCAGCTGGTTAAATTTAGCACACAGATGCTTAAAGTTTGTGTTTAGCAGCTATTCAGATGCTCAGTGACACAGCAACAGACTGTGGTAAAAATATTACCTCCAAAATTTAACAGGTGGAGTTTACACCAATCGATAAATAAAAGATGACAAGCACAGATGAAGCATCAGGTCACATCAAGCTGAATGCATTGGAGCCAACATCATCACAATAATGGCTGCCTCAAATATTATTAATGCACAATGTATTCCACTGGGAAATGATGCTGCCTTCAAGCTTTATGACAGCATTATGTCAACAGATACCTAGGTCTAAAATAACTTGTGCTGGCTCCCCACTCATTCAGCCTGGAGGTCAGCCAGCAGCGGCACCTGCCAGGTCACACAGCACAGCTGGCAGTGCGATGTGAACTCCAGGAACGGACAGTTTGACCTGTTTGTTTGTGTTTGTGTCAGTGGCAGCTCAGGGGCTCAGCCTAGAGGAGAGGACGGCCGTGGGAGGAGAGACGCCGCTGACACTGGCAGTGAAAGCCGGACTGGTGCAGAATGTGAAGAGCCTGCTGGAGTTTGGAGCCTCGCCTCACAACACCAACAGCAAAAACGAGTCGCCCCTTCTGCTGGGTAACAATGTAGAGGGTGAAGTGAACACCAATGGTCCCATGGGGCAGGGATGATGAACATTAACAGAAAAGATCTTTATTATTTGAACATCTTTACCATGTCATGAAGGAGGACATTAGCTTTTGAGACCAAAAGCGCTTTTTTGTACCTGGCTGTAAACCTGTTTAATTCTGCTGAACGTTGGCGATTTTAACATGGGGGTCAATGGGGATGCAAATTTGCATTTGCTATCATGGCAAAGGAATGACCCACCCTACTGTGCCTCTGGTTGCACTACCCTGGTAATTCTTACTCTAACCAATCTCACTCCTCATGCCTAAACCTAACCAACCAAAGGCAACCTGTACTAGCCATACAGATGCAGAGTAGGGCGGGACATTCCTTTGCCATCCTAGAAAACACAAATTTGCTATGAGGATTATAGTCTCACATTACCAGGCCTGGCTAGTCCACACATCATTCCAGGATGGGAGAAAAACCAGCTCCGGCTGCTGATCGGTAAAACTGTGGATCAGTGTTTCTCAAACGTTTTTCCAATAATAAACCCCCTTTGAAATGTGTTTTCATCCAAGCACACCGTGACCAGCACAAACAGCAGAAACACCTAGCTTTATAAAGAGGCACAATACATGTTTGATTTACTAAAAACAACAATTTTGTAACTGAAACACTCAAATGCTGCATTGCAAATGTTCCGAATCACATCATTTATTATAGTGTATAATTATTTTTCTTTCTAATATTACATACCCCCTGGAGTACTCCAAAGTACCCTTAGGGGTATGCATAACCCCCATTTGAGAAACATTGCTGTAGAGGGTGGAGGGAGTGATAAATAAGAATAAAGGTTCTATGAGACAATGATGATAATCATTACACCTTTTACATTGCACATAGTCATCAGATTATTTAATTTAAGAAATATTGATAAGTGCAGTTTAAAGACAGTCAGCAAAGCCTTGTTGTAGAAACTGAAAAAGCCCATCCTATGAAAGGCAAATTTGCTACAGGGATTGACTCCCTTCTAGAAACAGCCACAGAACTGCTCACATGGCTGTTGTTTGTGTCCTTTCTTCCCTCTAGTAACATCCACGTATACAGATCATTTTGGCATTATCTGCCCAAGTCTTAAATCTCAAGTCTTTAAATCATATTTATTTGCTCATCTTATTTATGGTATTACCATAGGTACCATTTAATCCATTATTTCATTTAAATAGCAATGAATAAATAGATATTCTGCATTGCTAGACTCAGCTTTGAGTAATTTTGGGACATTTGGTGTGAAACATTTCCTGTGCCCATGTAAAAAGGTCAGGGTCAGGACAGGCATTACACTTCTTGCCTCAAGGAGGAAAGCTACAGTACACAATCCTTTCTTTTTGTCGTTTGTTTTGCATCCATAATTCATTGCCAATTAAGAGTTTTTCCACACCTTGCAGCGGTAAAGGCTGGCTCTTACGAGATGACGTACACTCTGGTTGCTCACAACGCCTGGGTGGATCAAGTGTGCCGGAAGAAGTGGACGGCGATGCATGAGGCGGCCAAAGTTGGCAACGTGGACATCCTGATGCTGCTGCTGAGGAACGGCGGCCCGGTAAACCAAAAGGACGTGACGGGGGTTACGCCTCTGGCAGTGGCTGCAGAGCACGGCCACTTCCACATTGCTGAGATTCTGCTGAATTGTGGTCAGTCTCAATATAAAAGTGCAGGTTTAGAGACAGTTTACAACTATGTCAAGTCTGATGAATTTGTCAGATAGTACAACGGCATAAGGAAAAATATTACAATACTTTAAAATGAAATGATTTGCCAAAACATTTGACAAGTTCTGATAGTATGTGGGATTTGTCTAATTTGTATTTCCCCTCTATTTTAAAGTGTACAAGTCCAATCTCTACTTGTTTCTTTCTTCACCTCCCTGCCCAGGTAGCAGCGTTAACTCTCAGGCCCTTAATGGGGAAAGTGTCCTGCTCGATGCGGCAGGATCAGGAAACACAGCCTGCATTCAGCTGCTGCTGGACAATGGAGCCAACCCCAACCTGCCCAGCCTCACGGGACACCTGCCCATCCACAAGGCAGCGTACGCCGGACACTACGAGTAAGCTCCTTCTTCCAGACACTGTGGCAGCTTGTAGGTGACGCCAGTCACACCAGAAAGTGAAATGTGTCTGAATGTCTTTGTAAAATAAAGGGTGCTAAAGACTTGGAGACATTGCCTGCTTGCAGGGCTGCAGGGCTCATGGTTAATAAACTAACAAACTAAGATAGATTTGATTCAGATCAGATTTCTTGATTAATCTGTTAGTTATTTGGTAAAAGAAATGTCAGAAATTGTGAAAAATGTGCATCAGAGTTTCCCCAAAGTTCAAGAGGATGTCCTCAAATGCCTTGTTTTTGTCAACAACTCAAAGATATTCAGTTTACTGTCACAAAGGAATGAAGAAACCAGAACCTATCCACATTTAAGAACGTGGAATCAGAGAATCTTTATGGCTCTAATGGCTCAAACCAATTAATCAATTATCAAAATAGTTGGCGGTTTAATTGTTGACAACTAATGGATTAATCGTCCAAATGTCACCATTGTAAATGCTGGTGTGCCCGAAACTTTAGACTCAAAGCCTGTTTGAACTCTTTTTTCTTATTGATTTATTGATTGGACCCTTGTTTTTACCCTACAGTGCTCTGAAGATGCTGATACCTCTGTCTACCAAGAAGGCCATCAAAGAGGCGGGTCAGAGCCCGGTCCACTCTGCGGTGGAGGGCAGCCAGATCCGTTGCCTGAAGCTTCTGTTGGCCTGCGGCTTCGACGTCAACTACCGCATGAACACCAGAAACTCCGAAAACTACCGGGACATGAGAAAAAGCGCCTTGTACTTTGCCGTCTCCAACGGGGACGTGCACTGCACCAAAATCCTGCTTGCGGCCGGGGCGAAGACGGACCTGGACCCGCTGTGCTGCCTCCTAGTGGCGGTCAGGTCGGGGCGCTATGACATTGTGAAGCTGCTGCTGGCGGCCAAGGCAGACGTGAACCGTTACTTCACGGTGGTGAGCGACACAGTGTTCCCCACGGCGCTGCAGTACTGCCTGAAGGACGAGGTGATGATGAGGCTGCTGCTCAACAACGGCTACAAGGTGGAAAGGTGCTTCCAGTGTCACCACGACAACGCTTTTGAAGCTGCGGATGAGAGGAAAATTCCAGTGAGTGACAGCTGTTACTTGTTTTCCTTAAAGCAATGGATTGTCATTTTAGGAAATAGGCTCACATGCTTTCTGGCGGAGAGTTAAAGCTGTTTCATGCTTTTGCGTTCAGTGGGGTCAGTACGGTGCGGACGGCGATATAACGCAAACGCGGCCTAGGTGACTGTGTGCGGAGGATCTGTGGAGGGTCCCTCAGAATACTCTTCTGGCACAAAACCCATTAACCACGTGTCAGTCACTCCTAATTAACTCTTAAATAAGGTAAATAACTGAGCAACAATCAACAACCAAGCATAAAGGCATGTTTAAAAAAAAATATTTTTAATTTATTATTATTGTTATTTTTTTACAATCATAGTCCTTCAAATAACTTGGCCTTGACACAGGTCTCCCCGACCGGCGTGCAGGTGCAGTCAAAGGTGGTGACTGCATTGGAATGCCAGTCCATCACTGCAGGTTTGGCATTTTCGGCAGCAGATTCTGCCCCGCCCTGAGTGTTTCTGGGACACAGCAGATTCCCTCAGGCATGGAGCTCTCTGACACTGTAAAAGCTGCCACTGAAGATTCAGGCAGCCCCAGGGGTTTCACAAACTTTTGTTTCCCCAAGTCCTTGTCCTCAGAAATTGCCAATAACTGGTTGACGCGTCTGCACACAATGCTGCCATCTTGTAGCATGACCTTGTAGGAGACAGGACCAGTTAACTTTGTAATGATTCCGGGGATCCACTTAGATCCGTGACTAAAAGCTCTCGTGATCACTGCGTCTCCCTCCCTCCCTAAAACTTGCTTGTCATGATGTTTCTTTTGAATGCTCTGTTTCCGTTCCACCTACTTTCTGCCGTCTGGATGAATCAGGTCCAACGTTGATCTTAACTTCCTTCCTGCTAACATTTCAGCAGACGACAGCCCAGTGGTGGACTGTGGTGTAATGCGGTAACTAAACAGCACTCTTGACACTTTAGTGGTCAGGCTTCCATCGCCTTCTTCATCGACTTAAAAGTCTGGACTGCACGCTCAGCACAACCATTGGAGGAAGCATGATAAGGAGCAAAAGTGATATGTTCAATCCCATTTTTCTGTAGGAATTTTTTGAACTCCGCACGCAAGAAACATGAGCCGTTATCTCACACATTTGTCTCGAACGACATTCAATCGTGATGGCTGATGTTGAGGTCATTACAGGGTGAGCATCCATCCATTTGGAATGAGTGTCCATCAGTATCAAAAACATGTGGTCCCATAAAAGGTGCCATGGATTGCTCGGAAGCGGTGCTGCAGCTGGACAGTTGCAGTGTTCTTGGCATGCAACACATCCTTAAACTACGGCTTCAATGTCAGCATCCAACTTTGGCCACCAGAAGTAGCTTCGCGCTAAAGCTTTCATTCTAGTGATGCTGATGTGTCCGTGATGTAGCTGGATATTAGAAAGAAAAGAAAGGCGGACAGCTGGGTAGCTTTACACTTGGGAAAATCTTACATGAGCATGGCGGCCTCATAAATACAACTACTACAGCCCTGTGCCACTAACCAGCCAATGCTCGCAGATGAACCACTACTGCCCCATGGGGACCACTCCCATATTTTCACATCTCACAACATCTCCCATCTACTACACTTACCTTAGCACAAAGACTGGAAACAGCTAGCTTGGCTTTTTTGGTTGAGGCTAGAAGGGATACAGCTAGAGCCAGAAGTTAAGCAAAATCTCACAAAATCTTATTTAATAATAATAATACTTTCAACAAGGAATCCAAAGGAAACCAATCGTTTTGGTGCCTAAACTTCATCGTAGCCAGTTTCTCTCGGCTAAACGCTGTATGTATCCCTTCTAGCCACAATGGTCTCTTTCCAACGTTAACAAGATGTCATTCATTAGTTACCATTTGCACATTTATTTAGCTGTCAAAAATGTGTTTACTTTTTATACAAGCACATAAAGAAAACATTGACCATTTGAATGTTTGTCCCATCTCTCCAGTTCTGTGAGATCATGAGCCTCAACTGTGTCATGCATCTGGCCGGGAGCGTGGTCCGGACGCTGCTGGACTACGTCAGCCACGTCCACATCTGCTCCAAACTCAGACTCCTCCTGGAGAAGCAGGCAGAGTGGCCCGAAATATGCGACATCCTCAGTGAGTTCATTTATCAACCGCTGCGACAGCAATCCTGGTATTGTTTTCAACTTGTGATGCTGTGTGTGTATGTTTATACTCACCCAAGTATTACAGTGGTATAATAATAATTCATACCAATAGTTTTTGTATCTGTAAAACCTTCCTACGGGTGCTGTCACTTTGTCTCTGAAAATGTATGCGCATATCATATAAGAGAGAATTTCTAAATAAACACAGCGGTGCTATCACAAATGTGAACCTCATGATGGCACTAGATAAAAATGCTAGAAAATCTTCTATTAGCAGAAAATTAAATGGGAGTTGAGTTGAATCATACAGTGTAAATGAGGCATTAGTCATTCCCTGTTAGGGACCATGAACGTCTATACAAAATGTCATGGCAAATCATACATGTCATCATACAGGTCGTGTCACTAAAACGTAAAAATTTCGACATTCTCGTGGCACTAGAGGAAAAGTCACCAAAGTCTGTAGGATTTATCTATATCTATTTTACATACTGTATGTTTGTGTGTGTCTGTAATGAAGCCTGTAAAACCAGAAAAAGACAACACTTATATTACATTACAACACCATATTACAATATTCAAATACAAATCCCGTGGGAATGCATTGCACAGAACAGAGCTTTACAATATCACAATATCGGTATAATATTGATATATTTCCCAGCCCTAGCAGAAACTAATATAATATTATATAATATTATAAAGCTCAGTAAAGCCGAGAGAATAGCTACAGATTCAGCTGATAAGATTTTAATGATTCCCTGATGTGTGCTCTAGTGCTAACCACTACTGGTAAGACTAAGAATAGATCATCATATTGTTTGTTCTGTACTGCACATGGCAGCCTCAAGGGGGCACTAGCAGCACTGTAGGCCTTTTAGTTTCGTCTTTAATCCTTTCAATGCTGTGTTTTATTACAGTTTGAATCAATAACGTAACAACAGTTTTGTGGACCTTGTTCTCCAGATAGTCCTCGCTCCCTAAAGCACCTCTGCAGACTGGACATCAGGAGGCGTCTGACCCTGAAGAAACTCAACAACCCTGAGGTCATGAACTCACACGTTTTCCCTCCCAGATTGAGGAATTACATACTGTACCAGGAGCTCGACCTCTACAGCCAGGACTCTGAATGCATCATGTGAACATCTCCTGCTCGTTCTGAAAGGATGTAACTATTTTTTTTAAATCTTCGTAACCTCTGGTTTTTATAAGCACAATACTGTATAAACAAACTTACAAAAAGTACATTTAGCAGTGTTTTTCTCTCTCTCTCAACATTTTAGCCCATTTACTTTAAGCTAAATGTACTTTATATTTTTCCAAATCACATTCCTTTTTTTCTCACCACATTCAGCATCCACAACAATGTCGCTGGACGCTTGTCTCACATAGCCAGACATTACTTCACAGCACAGCAGAGTAGCTAACGTTAGATGCTAGCTATTGCCTATTGACAGTCATAAAACCCGTGCTCACATGGAGCTCTGTACCCAACTGACAGACACACTTTTTCGGCTTAGAATTACAGTAGCACCCGCTAACAACCCCGCAAACTCGCCGTCCTTTTCCACCCCACCCAAATACATACTTTATTAGCTTAGAATTACGGCAACATTCGCTAAACACACTGCTAACTCACAGTCCTCTCTTCCTGATTTACAGCCCCCCTCTCTTGGCTTGAAATAACTCACCACTGTTGGCTGCGGGTTGCTGAGCACGCTGCAAACAGCAGTGGCCCGCTTGCCTGGTCCTTCGGTAACGTTAGCAGTTAGCAGGGTTAGCATGGCGGCGTTAGCCAGGACCAGTCGGGATCACTTTACTGGCTGTGTGTCAATTGTTTTTGCGCGTAACCAACTCGGGTACTCTAGCAATATAATTCAATGTGAGTAGCTACACAAATGTCGAAACGACATAAAATGCCCGTTCCTAGTAGCTGTGCCTGAAGCTAATGCTTATCTGTTCAGGAGAAAATTAGCCAGCTCTGCGTCCTTTTGGGCTCTAAGCTGTCTCAATCTTTCAAATACATCTTCAATATTTTCCCAAGGTTTGTTACGTCTCTGGTCACGCAACTGTTAGAAACATGCCGGGTTGTTTTTTAGGTCGGGTAGAATCTATCTCTGTTGATCCTGAACGTTACAGCTGTAGCGCGCTGGGTTTACGCTTTTCCAGGTATATCTGACAATTCAAGGAAGGCTGTGTGAACTCGCCAGACCCTCCTTTGCGGCGCTGTGGAGGAAGGTCTGGCAAAGCGAGGCTATATTAGGAGTACCAAGAAGTAGCAAGTAGTATGAAAGACCGAAAACCCGAGTTAGGAGGTTGGTTGGGATGGTGGATGGGTCAACAACACAGGACTTTCCCCCAGGAGACTGGGGTTGGTGTCCTGTTCTTGTGCCACGTCACTTAAAAGTACATTTTGTAGCCCCACCCACGATCTATTCCTATACCTAATGTACATTCAGACCCAGAGTGTCAAAATGTGACTTTATGAGTCCCCTAAGTGCGTCTAAATAGGAAGTCAAAGGGCTAGACGCAAGTCCCGAAAGCATCAAATAGTGAGGCTCAGAGTCCCGACCAAGCGTGTCTAAATATGCCGCTAAAGTAGACTTTTTGCATCAATAACAAACGCAAGCGTCACTTTTTGACGCGATTTGAGTGAAAATGTGACTTGACAGATTTGAAATATTATACATCTAATGCAACAAACTTAAGAAATATTATATATTTTTCTTTTCAGCTTCAAGCCAACAATGAAGTGAGCTACTAACATGTGTGTGTGTTTGTGTGCGTGTGTGTGTGTGTGTGTGTGTGTGTGTGTGTGTGTGTGTATCAAACATCCAGTCTCTGTATTTGAAGTGTCAGCTGCATTCTTTAACTCGTCACATTGATTGTTGATCACCTGATGTCTGTAATTCACAGCATATTGATGATGGAAGTTCACTTGCTTGTGGGATAACTTCATCTGCAATAATTTATGATTTTGAAAGAAAATTAAAGATTCAGTCACCGGTTCTGTAATGTTATTTCTCGCCAATAAAAAAGTATTATTTAGTAATCTGTGTTTTTTTTCTGTAGCAGTGTGATTATAAATATCAAATTTACTAAATTGTTTTTACAATTCCTCCATAGTAAAAGGTGGACCCTTTTGATTCTGGAGGAAGACAAATACAAAACCAATACATCAGAGCGTTAGCATGTGCCAGATTTACCATCCCCCTCTCTCTCTCTCTCTCACATTGCCTTTCTCTTTATACATCCATGCCCCCATCCTGTCCTGTGCCCTACCCCGAGCAGAATAATGTGGGCCGAGCAACGTTGTTTGTTTAAATTTATTTTTTAAAGATGACCTTTTGGGCATTTTAGGCCTTTACTTGTATAGGATAGCTGAAGACACAATAGGGGAGAGAGAGGAGGAATGACTTCAAAGTGCCCCGGGTCACAGTCGAACCCGCGGCTGCTGCACTGAGGAGTAAACCTCTACACATGGGCGCGCTCCCCCAGGTGAGCCACCCAGGCGCCCAACGGCCCACTTTTTTAAAGGCTCCAGTTACGGTGGTGATTTTCCCGCTTCAATATCTCTAATGATTAGGGGTGTCAAAAGTGGAGATCTCAACCCCCCCCCCCCCACACACACACACACACACACACACATGTTGAACCCAAAGTTGTGCCCTTGCAAACAAAACAAACTACATATATAAAAACAACATTTTTGAAAAACAAACCTCAAACTAGCAATCACTCTGAAAACTATCTAAAACTAAACTTAAAACTGAGAAGTCAAAGCTAAAATAAAATAAAATCTACGTGATAAATCAAAACCATTATGACCTTGTATTGAACACCAAAAGGCGAATCAAAGAGCACCGAGGTCATAGGTCAGCAGCAGATGGAGAAAAGGTTACTGTCACTCTTCATTATTCCAGCAGGTCCTCAACGACTTGTTGCCTAACAGCGTTCGAGCGGACAGATCCCTTCTGTTGCCTAAACATCGGCACTATCTGATGATTCATAATGACACAATAAATATTCATACAGCAGTCCAGTTCATTATTGTTTGTCATTAGTTGTGGAAAATGTGCACAGAGTGACATTACACTCCATTAGGGCGCTGTGGAATGGCCCGCATGTTAAATACACTGGAACAGGTGACACCTATAAATAGCATGTTAGCGTGTGTGCGCGTGTGTGTGTGTGTGTGTGTGTGTGTGTGTGTGTGTGTTTGTGACGGCGAGCAGTTCAGCCGTGAAGCAAACCCTGAGCTGCATGCGGCTGCTTCGTCCTATGACTCCAACACTTACACATTTATCAGGTGAGAATGATTCAAAACATGGTTGTTGTTTTTTTTAAATCACGTTACAGGTGTTTTTCCAAGTTCTCCTGCACAGAATGATGTAACATTGATACGCTTGTGTACTCGCTGGGGGTGTCCTTATCACCAACGTTATATCTGATCAACAGAAAGGAGGTCAGGGGTCAAAGTGTCCTGAAAATAGAGCTGACGGCAAAAACATCCGAGAGCTCAAGAAAAGAAAAGAATGTTAATTTAAAATGTAAGCCTGGAAGGTTGCTCCAAGCTAAAAGTTGGAATACACCGGTCGTGTGTGTCGATTCCATACGAAATGCTAAAGGTCCCGTCAGACCAGCTTTCTAAACAGCAATATGTTGGACTAAGATCAGCTCATTCCGGTGGAATCCCTCCTGCATGCAGAGGCAAGTCAAAATAATCAAGCATCAAGTCTAAGAGACAAATATGCATCTTGACTTAAATAAATTGTCTGAAGTAAGTTCGGTAATTAACAATTAACAGATTATTACACAGACAGTTTAAGTGAGAGGATTTTTAGTTTAAGGTTTATTTTACCAGGAACTAATGATTGCCTGCTGGTGCAGTTAGAAAAGGAATAAACTGAAAGTGTGACTCTGTATGTGTGTGTGTGTGTGTGTGTGTGTGTGTGTGTGTGTGTGTGTGTGTGTGTGTGTGTGTGTGTATACACGTGTGTGATGCCAGAAGGATGGATACAGCCGACGACCTGGATGAAGACGAACTTCTGGACTACGACGTTCAGCTGAGCATCCAGGAGTCGTGTCAGAGAGAACATCTTAAGGGAACAGGGAGGTACAGGAACATGAAACAACTTCACATTCATATCATTTAGTTTGACATTTATCTAAAAATGTACCTTTGTCTTCCCGTTTGCACGTTTAGGAGTGAAGCTCTGAAGCTCGTGGGGGCCATCAAACAAGGTAAAGAGATCAATCGTGGTGAAGTTAGTAATCTAAAAATGTACAATGTGAGGGGGGAAGGGTACAAGACGAACTGGCACAGGATTGAGGACCGGGACAGGTATATGTGCACAGACATGGTGGTTGACAGGTTCAGCTCATTAGGGGAGGGGTGGTAATCACACATGGCGGGAAGGCAAGACAAAGACCAGGAAGTGAATTGACCTGAAATGAGACAAGAAGGTGGGTACCGAAATAAAACAGAAAGCAGCAAAATCATACACAGATGAATCAAAAATTACCTTATGAGGGGGAGCTAGACGTGACACATCCTATTGTTTATTGTCCAGCAAAATACAAATTACAAAATACTTAAAAGTAATAAATACTGTATGTATTTTAAATATATTTAATTGAAATACTGCCCATTCCTGCTAAGGCACAATGAGTTTTATTGCTGTATTGTACTATCAGCATTTGGTCCCATTTCAGGGAAATCTGCAGGATTTCTTCACAGCACAATATATTGTAATTTCCCCTTGTGGGATTAATAAAGTATACATTATTATTATTATTATTATTATTATTATTAGAGGAAGGGGCAGTATCATCTCACTGAATGCTACTGAAACTGTCCCTGCAGGCGACATGTTGGCACTGCAGAAGCTTTGTGATTTCCCAGCAGCCTTCAGTCAGGTGGATGAGCACGGCTGGTATCCTCTGCACAGGGCGGCGGTCCAACCTCTGGTTCTGGTCCTGGAGACGGTGTTGTACGGTGGGTAAGAGGTCCACACTTTTATTCCACCCGACAGTGTAGAGTTCTGAAAAAGGGATTCAGCACCATGTTTGTCTCTGCATATGACTCAGTGGAGAAAGATTAGGGCAATGGATGATGGACAAACCTATTCAATGTTATTTATTTTTTAGTGTCAAATCATAATGGACGTTATCTCAGGACACTTTACAGACAGACTACACCACAACAATTCCCCCAACAGCATGCATTTGGTGCGACAGCTGCAAGGAAGAACTTCCTTTTAACATCCTAAATCCTTATCTGTAAAAAAAAAAAAAGACAACAAATTTTATTAAAAGACTTAACATAACTTTGGACTCAAACCAAAGATTTGGATTAAGTGCATCGTCTCCCTCAGTGTTTGACTTCTTCATCAGACTTTAACCCTGGTGTTGTCCTCAGGTCAACTTGACTCAAAATATTTTATATCAGAAATTTGGATTTCTTTCAACCAAATTGCCCAAAAATAACATGGATGATTCCAACATTCAAGTAAAATTACTTTCATTGAATTTTGTGGGTGTTTTTTTTTTAATCTTATAGCATCTGGATTTTTTTATTTTTATAATGGTTTCAAAATAGCATCCGTACTAAACTTTGACATCTACCCTCGGATCTTAACTATTAGTCAAAATAATTCCTAATTTTTGCCTTTTTAACTAAAAACGTATGTATAATTTGATATAAATGAGGTTTGTTGACCATGAATTCCAAGAATAAGTGTAAAACCTATTATTAAACCAGCTCAGACTAAAAAAAAAAAAAAGCACCAAAAGCATGGAAAAAGTGAAAAATAAATCCGAAAAAACGACAAAACAACGCAAAAGAAAAAAAATGTTCACTGTTTAACTGTTGTTTTACTGACAATCTTATAAAGTGCCAGGAGTGATGAGGGTGCTTTTACAACCAAAATCACGTAGAACTTTTGTTGTGTGCTTCAGCGTCTTTCAGTCTGACTCTGGAGGAAAAGACTTCAGAGGGGGAGACCTTCCTGACTTTAGCAGTGAAATCTAATTTGGTGGAAAACGTGAAGATGCTGTTGAACCACGGAGCTTCTCCTCACACGACCAACAGCAAGAACGAATCCCCTCTGCTTTTAGGTCAGAACTCAGCCTCTCCAACACTTTCCATTTGACTTTTATTCTTCAAAGCAGACATATAGAGAGAAACCCTTTGGAGAAGTTTCCTTTCCTCACCATCAGTTGCTCCCCCCCCCCTGCAGCAGTCCGAGCCAGATCTTATCAGATGGTTTCCAGTCTAATAGCTGGAGGAGCTCAGGTGGAGCAGGTGTGTTTGAAAAAGTGGACGGCCATGCACGAGGCCTCCCGGGCCGGCTGTGTTGGTGTCACGGAGCTCTTGCTGCAGCACGGGGGTCAGGTGTCAGAGGCAGACCAGTATGGAGTGACTCCTCTCGGCATCGCTGCGGAGTACAGCCACTCTGAAGTCCTGGAGCTCCTCATCAAACACGGTGAACCCATAACGCCACACTGATCTCTTGCCTTTGTGTTCCTGTTGATGATTTTATTTGTGGTTTATACGTTAAAAAAAAAGGTGCCGATGTAAACGCCCAGGCGCCAAATGGCGATAGCGTCCTGTACGACGCTGCCGGGTCGGGGAATCCAGACTGCATCGACATCCTGCTTCAGCACGGAGCAAATCCCAACATCCACAACCTGAGCTCCCAGCTGCCCATCCACCACGCCGCGTACGAAGGACACTACCTGTGAGTGGGCCGAGGTTGTACAACTGTTGACGCTGTAATCAGCCAGGCTCATTTATTAACCCTCCTTTGTCCTCAGGGTCAAATTTGACCCATTTTCAAAAAGTTTCTAAATCAGAAATTTGGTTTCCTTCAACCAAATTGTAAAAAAATAAAAATAAAATAATGTGGATGGTTCTATACAATGCTCCTCACAAGTTAAATAATTGATCAGTTACCTATTTTCATTGAATTTGGGTGTTTTATTTCATTTATAGCATTGTAAGAAGAACACTGAAAAAAAGTGACAGAAATGTAGGAAAAAAAACGACAAAAACATCCAATAAAAATGCAGAAACAATCAACAAAGACATTGTAAAAAGTGAGAAAGAACTTTGGGAAAAGTTAGAAAACGTCAAAAGGTGACAACAAATGTCGGAGAAAGCTTCAAAAACTTGGTCAAAACAAAAATATCCAAATAAAATCGACAAAGAACTTTGGGAAAAGTGACCCAGAAAAACTAAATGTTGGTCTATGGGAAGACAACACGATGAAAGAAAAGTCTCTGAACGTCTCCGTTTGGTTAAAATACAGGCGCTGTGGGAATTACAACAGCTTCACTCAAAAAAGGAATTACTTGAGGTCTCTGGCATAAACATTGGGAGTAAGGGTGGACATTTCTTGTTGCTATATTCATGTTAAAAACTACTTTTTATTGTCAGCTTTAGGTCAGTTTCAAATGTATGACCTAAAGAGAGAGTAAGCGAGGGAGTAAATAAGAACAATAAAACTATTAGCGGATTCTTGAAGGAGGACAAAAATGGACATACATAACCATGAGACACTAAAAAGACAGATGGGTCAGGTTTGATCCGTAATCTCCAAGTATCTCCTACCGAGTAGGCCTACTTTAAGTTTCATATCCAGGCTTTCCAGCTTGATGTAGGTTAGTTTCTGATGCTTTTAGAATGATCTACTCTTTTTCCTCCTCAGAGCTTTGAGGATTTTGATCCCGATCACCACCAGACGGGCCCTGCGGCTGTCCGGCTACAGCCCCGTCCACTCAGCCGCTGACGGAGGCCACACTCACTGCCTGGAGCTCCTGCTGCAGAAAGGGTTCGACGTCAACGCGCTGTTAGCACCTCACATCTCCGACAACTATGGAGACATGAGGAGAAGCCCGCTCTATTTTGCCGTCTCAAACGGGGATGCCACCTGTACTGAGATTCTGCTGAAGTCGGGAGCCAAACCCGACCTGGACCCGCTGCGCTGCCTCCTGGTGGCGGTCAGGTCGGGGCGCTACGAGATCGTGAAGCTGCTGCTGGCGGCCAAGGCAGACGTGAACTGTTACTTCACGGTGGTGAACAACACGGTGTTCCCCACGGCGCTGCAGTACTGCCTGAAGGACGAGGTGATGATGAGGCTGCTGCTCAACAACGGCTACGATGCCGAAAAGTGTTTCTGTTGTAACCATGGCGACGACTGGGATGACCTGAGCGAGTCTGGATACTCACAAGATCAGGAGGAAAAAGTTCCTGTGAGTTCTTTTCTTAGCAGTAAAACAACTTTACTTTACTTTCAATGGGTTGATAAGATCCATTTCTATCTCATGAATATGAAAACCATGCAACCAAGGACTTCACAATTGTATATATACAATGAAAATACATTTTGTGAATGTACCAAATGTAAAGCACTGGGATAAAGCCTGACACCCAGTGCGTCTCACACACGCCGGATGTCCCTCCCCTCTCGCTACCTCAGTCATCTATTTGGCAAGGGCAATGTTGCTGCATATGGGGATTAGCTGGCTCAGGACACTTGTGATTGGTTTAAAGAAATACAAGCAAATTGGAGTTTTTTTTACATAGATATAGAACATACAGTACATATAGTTCTATATATATATATATATATATATATATTTTTTTTTACCCCTCCTTCTGACCCAGAATAGATAAGTGGCGTAGCCATGCAATACGCCAGCACTGACACAGTGCCATGGATAGAAATAACTGATAATTAAAAAGAAAAATCTAAAAGACAAACAAAGTGTATACAAGTACCTGTCTGAGTCAAATGGATGTCATTTTCTCGTCCAGTTTTGTGATTTCGTCACGGTCTCCTGGCTGGTGAACCTGGCGGGCCGTGTGGTGTCGATCCTCCTCGAATACGTCGGTCAGGTTTCCCTCTGCGGCAAACTGACAAAGATCTTGGAGAACCACAAGGAGTGGCCTCACCTTCACAGGACAACACGTGAGTTGATGACGTGTTGACAAGCTAGTTTAGCCATTGTTAGCAGTACCAGTTGATTCCAATGCTGTGTATTGTGGATACAAACACTATAGCAACATGTCCACAGATAGAAGTTGGACAGGACTGTGTGTACGACTGATTTAGTAAGACAGAAGTGCTACAAACTGTATACAATACTACAACTGTTGATGCACGGGGCAGCCTTGTTTGATTCTGAGCTTGGGGTACTGCAAGGCTGACCCAGTTCTGAGCAAAAATCCAAGGTCTGGGGGCGTGTTTCCAACTTTGACATAAAAAAAAAAATCTGACTTCCGAGTACAAATGGGACAACCTCCGATTACCTCAAGCTCAAAATCCAACATACAGTTAGTAGCACTTCTGTCTCTCTAAATCAGTCCTACACACAGTCCCGTCCAACGTCTATCTGTGGACATGTTGTTACGCTGTTTGTCCGTCTTCCGAGTTCAGAATACAAATGAAAAGCACTATAAATGGATCCAACTCGGGTGCGAATTCATTCCCAGCTCCACCTTCCGAGGAATGCACTGTAATTAAAAAGCTGCCATTACAGTCTGAGAACATGCTCTTCCTGTAGGACACAACATGTTTCCTCTCACTTGGGGTTCGAACTGCTGTTCTCTGTGTGATCTACAGGTAACCCTCGCTCTCTGTCTCACCTGAGCAGAGTGGTGATCAGGAAACACCTGAGCTGCAGCGTGCTGATGTCCGTCCAGCTGCCCAAACGGCTGAAGGACTACCTGCTGTTCAAAGAGAACGATCTGTATGCCAAAATCATCTGCAGGGAGGACTGAAAGAACGAGGATATCTGTCTTATAGTACACAGTCTTAAATGACAGTAATGAGGTATGGTTTTTGTAACGGGGGTCTGGATTTATCAAACATCTACAGAAAAACACTTAACCCTCATGTTGTCCTCGGTTCAAATTGACCCATTTTCCTAAATCAATGTTCTTTTGAAACCACCTGATTGTAATTACCCAAAATAACATGATTGATTCCACATAATGCTCTTATTCAAATAGCATTTGGAGAGAAAAATTAAAGTGGATGAAAGTGATTTGAAATAGTATTGAGTAAAAGTTGACATATTCCAGTCTGGAATATACAGTGCTTTCTTTTAATTTTAGTTTAAATAATTCTTAATTTCTGCTTTCAAACTCAAACATTTGGCATAATTTGCTAAAAAAATTAGGTTGGCATAAATTCCAAAAAGAACTGTAAAACTAAAGTTAATGCGTGTTAATGTGGTGTTGAAAACGTCAAAAAAAGTGACAAACATTGAAAAAAAAGCGTTGAAAAAAAGGGCCGTTTAACGTAAGAAAGAATTAAAAACATTGATTAAAAAGCGTCAACAAAAGTGTTGATTGGGTTGAGAATGCTCTAAATAGTTGATTCAGGATTAAAAAAGTAGGAGCAATAAGCCACATTACACAGCGTTTCCAAGAAGCATTTACTAATATTGTTATTATCTCAGCTGTTCCACAACATAACCATGAATCTGTTGTTATTGATCATTCCCTTCATCACTATGTGAGGTAACTCAGGTGTTGGAGGCTGTGACTCTGTGTTCAGACCACAACCAAAAGCAGGTTGGACTATTAAAGAATTCTCAAATAATGTTAGAGGATCAAATACCAGCTCCTAGAGTTGCTTCTACTATGCTGTTGTTGTTGTGTTTTTTTTTGCGGATTAGTTATCGTCAGTAAAACTTACTTTTTCTGCAAAGATGTTCCACGTTAGAAGCCTTCCAGTGGCTCAAATTGGAATACTCTTTCCCGTTTCTGGTTAACATGCACTTCTTGATCAAAGAGTATTATACTAATTTAGCAATGTGCCTCTGTACATTTTTAGTAGCCTATGGACAGTTTGAAAAGAAAGAAAGAAAGAAATTGATTCAGCAGAGAGATAGAATTAGACACTTAGACTTCTCTTTATCCTTTTGGGAGGACTGAAATTTTCAGCAGCAGTTTTCAGCAAGAAAAAACTACAGTATAGAGAGAAAAAAGACAGTATAAAGATAACAATAATAGTAGTAACAATAAAACCTTTTGCTATGAGAGATAGTCTTTTTTTAATCCATGCATTCTTCTTCCTGTCTAAACCTATAATGTAGTGTATATCGATGACGTTCCATGTCCGCGATTGCTCCGGTGCCGCCGGAAATTCCACCGGATTTCACTCTTTTTGACCGGATGTCCTTGGCCTTGCGCCTTCTTTGTGTTGTAATTCTAACCTTGGAGGACTATGGTTACCTGGTCCTCAGGTCTCTGTGTTGGCGCTCTAACCTGCGGCTGATTTCTGAGGACTATGGTTACCTGGTCCTCAGATCTCTGCAGGGTATATCCAGACAGCTAGCTAGACTATCTGTCCAATCTGAGGACTATGGTTACCTGGTCCTCAGATCTCTGCAGGGTATATCCAGACAGCTAGCTAGACTATCTGTCCAATCGGAGTTTTCTGTTGCATGACAAAAAAAGAACAAAAAAAAAAAAAAAAGGATATTTTGCAGCGGCACCGTGGCTCAGTCCGACACTTAGCACCGCCCAAGACGATTGTGATTGGTTTAAAGAAATGCCAATAAACCAGAGCACGTTTTTCTCCCATCCCAGAATGCTGTGCAGACCAACCAGACCCTCCTTCGCAAAACACTCCTACAATTTAACTAAAGATATGACTGAAGTTTCAGAAATTCGGGTGGGTTATGCGGCTAATGTCTCAGTGTGAGGTAACGCCTCAAGTTGCTAGCCTGCAGCAGACGTGAGGACTGGGATGCAGAGGATTGGTAAACCCACTTTCTCCGGTCTAACTCCACCTCCATTATACCGAAATGATCAAGATAAACACAGAGGGAGTGTTGCATTTGAAAATTAAAACAGAAGCATATTGGAAAAGGCTTCCTACTAAAATGTGATTACGTATACCTATTTAACATTGGAATTTAAAAAATAAAGGCCGGTCTCTATTATAAGCCTGTCAGTTTTAAATAAACTAATTAAAGGGTCCCGGCTACGATTTTGAATTTTTTTTTGTAATGAGAAGTTAGTTTCTACTGTCACATTTCTAACAGTTGTGAATACATTTGTGCTGTATTGTATTAAATTTGTGTGTTATTATGATACATTGTCTGGGAATCATTCATGTCTGAACAAAGTTTACGGCCAATCCACGTGTTAAATGGTGAAAACAGTCGGCTTCATCGCTAAAGTCCAAATACACAGAAAAAAGTGAACTGGCGGAACATCTGCCGGCGATTACCCGGTAACTGAAGACTAGGACAGGTGTGGTAATTAAAAAGATAAGTAACGTCACTGACCGCCAGATGTTCTGCTGGATGTCACTCGCCTTGCAAAAAATCTTTGGCAAACAACAACAAACTTCGAGCTAGCGAGCTACATGCTGAAAATGTAAAAATTTTAAGAAAATTTGGATCGTGCAACAAGGCCGGCCTGCTTGGTTAATCCGGGGAATGATTGTTTGGATTTTCTTTATGCAAGTTGACTTTATAGAAATAATCTAAAGCCACCTTATGAGCTGTCAAAAAAGCTGACATATTACTTTGTTAGGTGATTGTGTCTTATATTACGTTTTATGAGATATTTTGACTAAACATTAGACAAATACAGTATATTTGGTAAGATATTGCTTTGTTTTAAGTGCTTCCTGGAAGGGAGGAAATGAATCTACAAACTGTTAAGAGGATTAGAACAATAGTTAAGAATGGGTGGAAAGAATAGCCAGTTTTGCATTTAATGGGATTAAAGAGGCAGAAACCACAAGCTTGGTCCTTAGTTTTGGACCTGAACGTGTTTCCATGGTCTGTCCGGACTGCACCGCTGGATGACTGATGCCAATCAGCAATAACCTGGGTCAAAGGTCAGATTTCCATCAGATGTAGGATGAGAGTGGTGTAATGTCACTCAGAGTCTTTTCACTTCAGGCATGTAATGTGAGACGACTTCCAATCATCTTGTTAAACATGCTCAGTAATGAAAGCATGTTGGCACTGAGCTCTGATTGTTGCCTTGGAAACAAAACAACAAACCATCATCCCTCTAAAACAAAAATCTCAAGACTGAAGGTCAATCCTACACAGCTACACCGATGTTTCTCAAGAGACAAAGCAGTGAATAAACAAAGATTTTGTTGCTTTTCTATTAGACTGAAGTTGTTTTAATTGTGTCCAGCTTCTGTATTCATACTGGGATTGTTTTGCTGAACACAGCATTTGCTAAATAATCTGCACATTTTTTAAATTCATGATTTGGTCCTAGGTCCCAACAGCGATCTGAAATCCATTCACATAGACAGACATGGAGAGCTGCTAAATGGAGCCGATTATCAAAAGAAAATCCCCGTTACAAACAAGTAGAGGATCTTATTTCTGTAAATGTTATCTTTTTTAACCATCAGCAACAATAACATTGTTCTCACCTAGTTAATATCTTACTTAACCCTCATTAAAGTTAAATAATGCTTGTTAAGCTCTATAGCAAATATAATATATACACTCTTTGTAGAGCAAATAATGTATGTGGCCTGATATTTATACTTTTGCGCTGGTGTGTGCGTTGAGCCGTGTGTGTGTGTGTGTGTGTGTGTGTGTGTGTGTTTGTGATAGAGCAAGGGAGAAGCGAGAGAGTGACAGCTATTAGCTTCAGAGCGAGTAGCCACTCTAGCATCATAGTGAGAGAAAAAAAAACAGCTTCAATTATAGTAACGCGCCACATTTTTTGGCGGTAACGGAGTTATTAAGATGGGGAGAGTAATCCATTAGATTACTCGTTACTGAAAAAAGTAACGCTGTTATTTATAACCATCACGTTATTCCCATCACTGGTTATTGGCTGGAACACTGGAACACTGTTTTGCTATATTTTCATGGCCCAGGTTGGCCTGTTTTTTCCCCCCACAGTGTGTTCTGGGGACAGGCAGCTCGCGGATAGTGAGATGTTTGCTGTATGTGACAAAAATTGTTGTAGCTTTAAAAAAAAAAAGATCGCTTAGAGCACCTTTAAGTTTCAAAGTCTATTCTACATTAACAGGTTTTGAGATGGAATCGCTTTCTTGTGCTTCAGATTTGATCTGAGTTGCACTGGGACAAATCATTTCTTGATCAACATAATACATCGGCAATACAGTTTGAAGTTGATACGCAGATTGAGGAGATGAAAGCCAGTCACTGCTTTGTCTTTAGTCCACCATCAATCAACCTCAGTGCCAGCAGGAGCTGAACTGTACATATCCCACCATCCTCGGGGAGAACAAGTGTTTCCCGGACAACACCACAACCAAGCCATGTTTCTGTGTCCTGACACGTTGCGTAACTCCACAGAGCTTCGTCTTCAATGTCTCCCCCGCGGCGTTTTGTTCCCTTAGTTTCTTTTCGAGGCACGAGTCGGCCACTCAAAGGGTTTGCATTCCTGTAGTAAGCCTATCTTATCCCCCCCCCCCATACCCTAAAAAAAGACAGGACCATCAGCGGCATGGCCTCCCTCCCCTTTTCTCCTTGTCAGACTCCTCTGGCAGCTGGAACCAGTAGATGAACAAGGACTCTCGGATTTGCCAGCAGTCTTCTTCAGCATTTGTTATCTGAAGGAACCTGATGGAGGACAAGTCAACGAGGAGATCCAAGCAGGAAACTTAGTGAAGATACAGGAAGATTCAATCAAGTGCAAAAGGAGATAAAAGTGCCAGAAGAAAAGTTAAAGAGTAAAACAAGAGCAGAACTATGAGTACCTTTGGGTACCGCAGGGAGCTGAAGAAGTACGAGGAGGTGGACGAAGACGAGCTGCTGGCCACTCTGTCCTCTGAGGAGCTCCAGGAGCTGGAGAGGGAGCTGGCCGACCTCGACGACAACGTCCCCATCGGCCTGAGGCAGAAAGACCAGACCACCAAAAGCCCAACGGGGAACTTCGACAGGGACGCTCTGCTGAAATACTGGGAGGACGAGAACAAGAAGCTGGTGAAGGACGAGAGGATGGAGGACAAGAGGATGGAGGACGAGAGGATGGAGGACGAGAGGATGGAGCCCAACGGCAGACAGGTGAGGGGGGACATCAATACTCTGTCTCTAAATTTAACACATTAAAGATAGATAGATAGATAGATAGATAGATAGATAGATAGATAGATAGATAGATAGATAGATAGATAGATAGATAGATAGATAGAGAACCCAATAAAATGGGAAATTATGGTGTTACAGTAGCAAAATCAGTCACCCAGCACAGAATATAAATATGATTGAAATACTAGGTTACAATATACATACATACATACAATATACAGTACATGAAATAATAATAGGATAGAGTATTAAACCTCACAACCCTGCTGATCATTTTCCAAATGATTTAAATAAGTGTGCCTGTTTTTTTATTAGTAATAGTTTTGTTATCGTCCTGATTTAATACAGTTGAGGGCAGCGAGTCTTTTCAAAATTCAACTTTCACACGATCCTTTTCACAACACCCATGATTTTCAAATTATTCGAGCAGCAACTTTCAAGTCCCTGCACTGAAGCTGCCTTTGAGAAAGAAAATTAATCTGAAAACTTTAAGAAATGTTTAGGAATACTCCGTTAAAAGTAAAAGTCCTGTGTTGAAAACTTTACCTAAGTCAAAGCACAATAATATAAGAATTACAAAGTACTAACAGTACTTGAATGGCTCATTTCAGAATGGGATTATAATTATTGATGCATTCATGTGCTTAATGGTGCAGCTGGTAAAGGGTGGGGCTCATTTTTATAACTTTATATACTGCTGGGTAGCTCTGACCGATTTGACTGACAAGAATTAACAATCTCAGCTCAGCCTGACAAAATAAGACTCAGATACGACGATCAACACCCTGACAGCACTTCTGGAAGAAAAAAACAGAGATTCAGTTTCAGTTTTGGATTAAAGACGCACTCCAACTACTTTTCACATAAAGAGCAGCTTACTCCTATTCATCCTGTGAAAACAACAATGTCTTCTGGGGCTCTACAGGTGGAAATAACCTTGATTATCATAGTGCATAATGATATTTTTTATATATATGTGTTTGTGTGTGTGTGTACACATATTTATAATGATGTACTGTAGAAAGTGTCACATGTAGCCAGCTAAAGTGTTGGTGGAAACTAAAAATATAGGCTGTCAGAGAAATGCCAGGTTTAATGACTGCCTTGGAGACGGTTCTTAATTAAAAGTCAGAGGCTGGAGAATGTCAGGGTTCGACCTCATTTTCTGTCCTGTTGTCATGTGCAGGAGGGCCGCCACGATAAGAGCAGAGGGGATCGAGTGACAGAGACCACCAGTAGCAAGACTCTGGAAAGCGACAGGAAGATTTCACAAAAGGTGAAGAAAGTGCAGAGCAAAAATGATGCAAAGAAAGATCAGGCAGAAAAGAAAGACGAGTGTAAAAAGGAGGCTCTGATGAGGAGTAAATGTCCTCAGAAGAATGGTCTGTCAAAAGTCTCGAGGAGTGAATCTCGGAAGGCTGAAACACCAGACCAAAACCTGAACGCCACCTCGGACAGAGCGAGCGGAAACCCGATCGTCATCGATGAAACTCTGGAGCAGATCCTGTGCGACGACCCCGCCATTAGCGAAGTCAACCTCAACAACATCGAAGACATTTCCCAGGAAACCTTGCTTCGTTTTGCCGAGGCCTTGCGCACAAACACTCACGTCCACGTTTTCAGTCTCGCCAACACGCACGCCGACGACCGGGTTGCCTTCGCCGTCTCCAAGATGCTCCGCGAGAACCGCTTCATTAGAAATCTGAACATTGAGTCCAACTTCGTGTCTGGTCAGGGCATCCTGGCTCTGCTGGCGGCGCTGCAGCACAACGGTTCCCTGGTGGAGCTTCGCTTCCACAACCAGAGGCACATATGCGGGGGGAAGGTGGAGATGGAGATGGTCCAGCTGCTGAGGGAAAACACCACTCTGCTCAAGCTCGGTTACCAGTTCGACCTCCCGGGCCCGAGGATGACGGCGACCAGCATCCTGACGCGCAACCAGGACCAACAGCGACAGAGGAGGCTCCAACAGAAGAAGGAACAGAGTCCTCCAGAAGTGTCCGGACAAAGTCCTGCTTCACCTGCAGAAAACAAAGCACCAAAGAAGCTGTCACAATCTTCTAAGACTGTTGGAAATCAGAAGAGAACTCCTCCTCCTCCTCCTCCTCCTCCTCCTCCTCCTCCTCCTCCTCCTCCACTTCAGTCTTTAGAGCCGCCAACGAGGAAGATCTCCGAAATGGTCAAACAACACGAAGCCTCCAACAGCACGAAGTCTCAGTCAAACCAAAGGAAGCCAAAGTCAAAGAAGCTCAAGAACGGCGCCAATGAAAAGGAGAGTGCAGACATTCTCAAAGAACTAAAGAAGACATTAAAGCCATCACTGCAGAAGAGACAAGACAAACTGGCACGTCTGCCGCCGCAGACGTCAAGCCGCGACGACCTGATGGCGGCGATTCGCGGGAGCAGCATCGGCTCGTTGAAAAGGGTAAGACTTGTTGTGAAGCCGTCACTGGAGGAAGTTTGTTTTGCTTGAGTGAAAGCATCACAGACATAATTTAGCCTCCAAAAAAAGCTATTAGACCCCCTCCGAGGGAAGGCCTGCTGTCACCAGACGACAGCCTCTGTCATTCCTCAATACTCTGTCAGTTTATAAATAGTTTGACTTCCTCACTGCTGTTTGATAAGAACGATGGCTGCTGGCAAGACAGCAGATGAGTGTTGTTCAGATTTCCAAGGGGGGGGGGTTTAGAAAACCCTAAACACAATGTAGTTGGTCCAAAGAGTGTTGGACTTGGTGTTGTCTTCCTGTCCACCATGCAACTTTGTGTTTTTCCGGGTCAAAATTTGAGTTCTTCTTTTTTCGACGTTTGTCACTTTTCCCGGCCTTTCTTGTCGGGTTTTTTTTCCACATTTTTACGATGTTTTTGTAGATCTTTTTCAGCGCTTTAGTGATGTTTTCGTAGATGTTTTTCGCAGCGTTTCTGAAGCTTTTTCGGAAATTTTTGACACTTTTTTCAACATTCAAATACTATAACAATTAATAAAACACCCACATTCAATGAAAGTAGTGAACTGAGCTTTTACTCTACTTGTGAAGGGCGTTGTAGGGACCCATCCACGTTAGTCTTTTGGACAATTAGGTTGAAAGAAAACCCAAATGTGTGATATAGAAACTTGTTGAAAATGGATCAAATTTGACCCGAGGACCACAGGAGGGTTAAAGGACCAAAGTGAGGGACAAACAGGACAAATATGAAATTACTAACAAAATGAGTTTGAGTAGTTTTCATGACGTTAATTTGGACAACATACAACAGGGCCATTGTGATGATATGATCAGATGTCATATGAATTCAGTTTACTCTTGTTTTAAAATGCGTCTTGGGCCGTGGACAGAGCTAAATACAAGTGTAAACCCCCAAGATGCATTGGGATCCGATCACTCTAACGACTTGTCGAGGTAGTCTGGGAAGCTTTCTACCACATATCTTTTGTCGATGCATTCTAATGAATGAGTTCGCATGACATTGAAGAAAAACTTAGGCACAACAATTTGTATGATATCCTTACAAATCACGGCGGCTGCCGACTGGTCACGTGACCACCGTTTATGACATGACCTTTAAGGTCAGCGATCTTTACAGTTAAATTTAGCTGAGAAAAGGGGACTGTGAGTCGGGTACAGTGCACCGTGAGGGGATGGTTCCAGCGGCTGTTACAGTTAGAATTAGCCGACAAAAAGTGACCGTAATACGAGATGACATTCATGTTTTGACACCAAAATGACTACTTAAGATTGGAATAAAGAGTGTGGTTTGGGGGTAAAACACTGGTCCCCTTAAGTAGTACTCCCAGGACACAAACACCATTTTCCTGGGTGAAAGTCTTGTGTTTTCCCTTTAACTTCTTCCAGGACACAAACTCCAATCCCCTGCTTGAAACACCTATTTTATGATAGGCTATAATAAGCTATAATATGGGAAGTACAGTGCATTTCTTTTCTTAGCTACTGTACGAATGGTTTATGAGAACAGCCTGAAACAGGGCCAGCATGATAAGAAGAAGGTCCAAAAGTCAAGAAGGAAAACAAACCCTTACTAAATCAGCCACTGATCATAAAGCCAGGCCATTCAAAAGCCAGATTAAGTGTTCTTTAAGACATCAGTAGAGACAGGAAGTCCCTATTTGATGTCAGACAAAAGACATGTGTCCTCAGTCCAGCCCAGTTTTAAAACGTGCTGTAACTTAACGGCTGTGATGCTTGTTGTTTCAGGTGGATCTGTCGCAGGCCTGAACTCACCTCCTCATCTCACCTGAACACTTCTCACTTTGTATTGAAATATTTCAATTTTTTTTTTTACACTAAAATGTCACTTGTCACATAGCGAAGCAGCAGATTATATTTCTCTTTTTCAGATGTTATTGTTGTATTTTTGTTACTGTGTGAAACCGACTGTAAATTCTGACGTGTAGAGAAATCAAAATGAATCTTCTGACTCAGTCTACATGTTTGTCAAAGCTAAGTTTTACAGATAAATGTACTTTGGTCAAAATTAAGGTCCTCTTATGTTGGTATGTTGATGCCACAAGCGGCGTGGTAGTTTTGCTATTTTCTGTCTATTTTCTCCAATATGATGAAAAAAATAAAGATCCTGTAAGTAATTACTACTAGTTAGCTTCTCAAAATATTAAAACTTCTTACAATAATGAGAAAGCTTGTAATTATTTTAAATTTATATTATTTTATTTTGAGAAAGTTCCTTACCATAATGACTTACAGGACTCTTTAAATCACATTGGTGGAAATGGGCTTCCATATACTGTACCACAACTTGCAAAGTTGGGTAGACCAAGACGAGTAAGTTGTTTCTGGCTTTCCACAGTTTTGAATCAAAAGCGATGATCACATACAGTATATTGAACCGTTTTGGTTTCTTTTGTCCAAAAAGCTGCTTTTGGAATAAATTGTCTACGTCCAATTCTCTGGTAGCAGTCCACATAGTATGCTCTGTTTCAGACATTCACTCACGTTAAAACTTCTGGTGAAATTTGTATTTAAATAAGGAAGATCTGCAGGATAGAGGATGTTTTATTTTTTTTCTCTGCCGCCTTTAACCCTCATGTTGTCCTCGGGTCAAAATGACCCATTTTCCTATATTAATGTTCTTTTTAATTCCCCAAAATAACATGATTGATTCCACACAACGCTCTTTGGCAAGTACAAATCTCTACTTTCATTAATTTTGGGGCGTCTTATTCAATTTTATAGCATTTGAAAAACAAATTGAAGTGGTTTTCAGAAAGTATTGAGTAAAAGTTGACATATTCCAGTGTGTCATCAACATCAACATCCATTCCTTTAATTTTAGTCTCAATAATAATTCCTAATTTCTGCTTTTCTAACTCAAACATAAGGTATAATTTCCTATAAATGACCATAAAATTCCAAAAATAACTGTAGTTAGTTAATAAGTTAGTCTTACGTAGTGTTGAAATTCTTTTTTTAAATGGCAAATATTGAAAAAAAAAAAGTGTCAAAAGTGATGAAAAAAAGGTTCAAAACATTGATAAAAAGTGTTGATTTTCAATTTTCGGGAAGCCAACACGAGGGTTAATAGAACTTATGAGGCCAGATTTCTTTTACTTGTGTAAACCAAAAAGTAAAGTTTCTTTAGAGAATTGCAAATCAGCGAGTCGACTCTTCTTGTAACACACGACATCTCTTAAAGAAATCATTACAGTTCATATAAAAGCTTGACATGTTGGTGGCTTGAAAGAAATGTGTGTGTTGTGTAATAAAGGGCGCTCACAGAAGGATCCACTACACACTGATACATGAGCTGACTGCAGCAGCTGCAGCTTACTGCCCAACAAAACACACACACACGCACACGCACACACACACACAAGCAGACACACTTCACATGCAAAGTTGTCTTCATTAAAAAGCAGAATAAAGTGATACAAAGCTTTAATATTCAATTATTCATTAACATCATCAGTGTTTCTGTAATATAATTCTTTACATTATTTTATATAAGGTATGACAGAAAAGAAAAACTTAAAGTGGCCATAATAAAAATTTTATAACATTGTTAAACATCCTATTTTCAACCATATTTTACTATGTTTTTGTGTCTGAGTAACAGTCATTTTTTTTAATTGGTCCAGTTGGAAGCGGCAAACAGGCAGCAATATAACATTAACGGGCAATTGTGTACGTTCAATTTACGTTGAGTAAAAGTGTTTGTCTTGCCACTGAAAGGATCCCCACAGAGGTAAGATCCACCAGACTACATTTAAATTAACATTAATTTATCATCATAAAAACACGTCATTTAAAGTCGACAGAAACACATCCAAAACTATCAAAAGCCATCTTGGTTCATTTTTCCATTGTTCCAACAATCACCAATCCGGTTTGGGTGACATAAACCTGTAATTCACCCATTTACATGGGAAAATATGGCGCCTCTATACACGCTAAATGTACTGTTTATTTAAATAAAATATGGTAGGTTATGGTAGCAGCTATTTATTTTTGTTGTTGCTGCCTCCCGCTTCTTTTGAAACCTTTGCTGTTTAAGCAACACACCTTTGACGTTCTGTGTGTGTGTGTGTGTGTGTGTGTGTCACGTTAGGGTCACGGCACTTTCCTGCGATGTCGTTATGACGACCAGCCACGCTCGATTGACGCATGAGGCGGTATTAATCTGCAACAGAAACAGGAGGACGGGGCACCAAACTGAAACTGAACTTAACACTTCATGGAATATGAGTCATATTACAGAGAATATCCATATTTCATGTTTGTGTCCCAGTAATGCTTGTCCCCAGAGTCCTTATGTTCTCTCACCTCGCAGTTCTCCTTGGATTGGGGGGGGGGCACCTAAATCATGGTTGCTCCTGCTGCTGTGGTCCTGCTCAACGCCCTACTATGACAAATTGAATTTGGTAAGGTATTCCTTTGAGTATTGCGTCGGCAGAGCTGAGGAATAGTTTCTTTTCTGAAACTTTCGGTGTGAGTTTGGAAAAAGGTTGCATTTTTTGCATTAAGGCATTTTGATAAATTTCCAAAAGATGTTTTTTTTAATTCATCCGTTTTATGAACTTCAGCATGTAGAGTGTGTAACCTTTCTTAAGCCACCGTAGATCCCCATTACCTTCAGTCCAGCATCCTCTCTGAAGCCCCTCCACCTCCTTGACAAAGAACAAAAGACAATTTTCTCTGTAAATATTAACATTTATTTAAGTATACAATTTAGTATTCTCATTGCCCCCCCCACCCCCAACCCTTTTTCACAGGTTCACTGTCAGTATCTCGGCTTCTCGATGCAGCATTAAGCCTCGCAGGAGGACGGTAAAAACTCTTAACACGAACAGTTAAAACAAGCGGTTGGTTATTTCTTTTTTTCTCCGTTTACAGACGGATGAGCACAGGCGTCGCCAAACCCATAAGCTGCTGGCAAATGCCACATTTGGTTTAATATTATTTGCTTCTTTTTTTATCATTCTCCGTGAGGAGGCATTTACAGTCGCATTGCATAAAATTATAGTCTGTTAAGTCAAGGGTGGAAGAGGACGAATGATTTTAATCTTTAAGTGTCTTGGCATGATGTGATATTTGTTTGAAATACCGACCGGAGCGCTGCGGATGTTTCCTCCTGCAGGAAATAACGGAATGATGTCGCAAAAAAACAAAAACCTACACATTAAGAACAAAACTTCCATCATTTCACAAATGCCACAGTGTGTGCGGGTTAATGTGTGTCGACATGTACTTGTATAAAGCCAAAGAAAGTGGAAAAACTGTCAGTCATATTTGGAGTCCCAAAACTTTCGAAAAGTGTTAATCACCACCTAATAACCTGCTTGAAACTAAAAAAAAAAAAAATTTAAAAAAATGACTCGACAAACGCACACCTGAAAAACAAAAAACTGAATTAGTGTATAAACTGTGTGCAAATAAATGGTTGCAACATCATAAAAAAAATAAAAGTTGAAAATCCACGTGAGGCGACTGATTCGCCGCATTTTGGTCAAAGGATTTATGAAAAAATGAACACGACTAGACTACAATTTATTAGGAAACTCGGAGGTATGAAAAGAAGCACAGTAAGAAAATAGTGTTATCTCGCATTTAAAGCGACCGCTGTCAAACACCAAGAGGATCCTGCCCGTTTGGTCGCACGTACGTCTCCCTTTTTCACTTTCTTTCGAAGAATGAAAACATGAAGAAATGAACAAAAATAAAAATAAAACTATTTCCCAAGGAGCACATGAAGACTCCCCGTCCCTCTGTGGAGCAGCTAGTGTTCATATGATTGATTATTGATAATGAAATGCTGCGTCTCCACATTGTGTCGATGGCGGTGTTAAGTGCTTTCTTATGACGGGACATCTTTAACGATGATGATGTGTGATGAACGTTACAGATTTAAGAGATGAGGTATTGCACGGATTATTTATAATAATCTTAAAAAAAAGCCAAAAAAAAAAGAGGCTAAAATAAATATACAGCGAATTCATACAACATTTACATAACAATTTTAGTCTGATGCTGGAAGATTTTTCGAAGATATTTTAGTGTCCGCGGGAAGTGCAAAGAGGAGGGGGAGAAATCTTCACTAGTCATCCCACTCGTCATCGTCTTCAAAGTCCTCGTCTTCGTCATCATCCTCGTCTTCGTCTGGGAAAAGAAAACACAAAAGACTTTAAAAGAGCATCCAGACAATAAAAACTCCGGTCAGAACCCACAAGAAAGATGATGATGATAACAACAACAACTAGTGAGGAATATAGTATATAGTATATAATATTTAATAATATAATAATTGAGAAAGTTTACACACCCACGCTAAAGTTGATTAAAAAGAAGAATTCAAAAAAATTCTTTTGGAAATTGATCTTAATGCCTTAATTAAAAAGGAATTAAGTAAATCCAACCTTTTAAGGACACCAAATTTCTTTGTGAATGAATAATTTATTGTGCCTGCCTCTATGGGAATTTAACATTATGGTGTGTATACTTATGCCCCCTGAAGAACATTTATATATTTACAATACATTATTAATTCACAAAGAAAATTGGTGTCCTTAAAGGTTGGATTTTCTTAATTTTTTTTAATTAAAGGCATTAAGATCAATTTCCAAAAGATTTGTTTTTAATTCTTCTTTTTAATCAACTTTAGCAGGGGTGTGTAGACTTTCTCCAGCCTCTGTAGCTCTTCGGTTTTTGCTAACTCCCCGTAGTAAAGCTACAGTTCAAATCTTTGCAATGTGCGTCACAATCTGGATTCCAGTCAGAACTAATCTTCGTCTGAATGCTTTTTGATGCCTTTGTTTATTGGCATGGTTTTATCTCAGTTAGCTTAATAGCCGGTTTGATTTGTATTGAGAGATGATCTTAAGGAAAGCCTCAAGCCAATCTCTGTGTATGGGGAAGAGTATGTGATGATGTGTGTGTGTGTGTGTGTGTGTGTGTGGGGGGGGGTTATTTTAATTCCAAAGGCCAAGGGAACGTTATCAGGATGCATAGTATCCTGATCCATGAAGTAACTGGCCTTTAAAAATAAATGGGAATTCAACATAGGGGGTGTATACTTATGCCTCTCTGTATTTTAACATAGGGGGGTGTATACTTATGCCCCCTGTATTTTAACATAGGGGGTGTATACTTATGCCCCCTGTATTTTAACATAGGGGTGTATACTTATGCCCCTGTATTTTAACATAGGGGGTGTATACTTATGCCCCTGTATTTTAACATAGGGGGGTGTATACTTATGCCCACTGTATTTTAACATAGGGGGTGTATACTTATGCCCTGTATTTTAACATAGGGGGTGTATACTTATGCCCCTGTATTTTAACATAGGGGGGTGTATACTTATGCCCACTGTATTTTAACATAGGGGGGTGTATACTTATGCCCCTGTATTTTAACATAGGGGTGTATACTTATGCCCCTGTATTTTAACATAGGGGTGTATACTTATGCCCCTGTATTTTAACATAGGGGTGTATACTTATGCCCTGTATTTTAACATAGGGGGTGTATACTTATGCCCCTGTATTTTAACATAGGGGTGTATACTTATGCCCCTGTATTTTAACATAGGGGTGTATACTTATGCCCCTGTATTTTAACATAGGGGGTGTATACTTATGCCCCTGTATTTTAACATAGGGGGGTGTATACTTATGCCCCCTGTATTTTAACATAGGGGGGTGTATACTTATGCCCACTGTATTTTAACATAGGGGGGGTATACTTGCCCCCTGTATTTTAACATAGGGGGGTGTATACTTATGCCCCCTGTATTTTAACATAGGGGGTATACTTGCCCCCTGTATTTGTACTCGTCTCTTGGGAAAAGGTCCACATAAGAACCATGGATGTTGTGGTCAAATAGTACGTGTACAGCAGTTACCTGAGGAATGGATGGCTTTGCTCCTCTTCTGCATCACTTCCATGAGAGCGCCGACGATGCCCGCGGTGGGAGCTGACGTCGGCGGACCGGACTCTGGTTGATCCGGCACCTGAAGAGACACACAAACCCATCCAGTCCTGGTTGGTACAGCTGCAACTAGATGTTTCTTTGACCAAATAAACCACAAAGATTAATGATGTGATGGTGGCATCAGACGCTGTGACGGTCTTACGGTCTTGAGCTGGATTCCTTGTCGGATCTGGTCCAGCAGGGCGTCTCGTCCCACGCCGGAGGCCGGCGCTCGGTTGTTCTGCTCCACCTTCTTCAGCTGAGCTCCGACTCTGATCTGCTCCAGCAGCGCCGACTTCCCACCAGGGCTCGGCGAATGAGGAGAGTCTCCGCCTCCGTCCAGCTCTGGAGGTGGAGGGGGGCCGGGAGGGGGAGGTGGAGGAGGTGGCGGAGGAGGGGGAGCAGGGGTGCCGCCGCCTACTGGCGACTGCAGGGCCAATGGGGGAGGCGGAGGTGGTGGGGCTTGGGGGGCGATGGAGGAGTGCAGAGATGACGGAGCAGGAGGAGGGGGGGGCTGTTGGTGGTGGTGGTGATGATGGTGGTGGTGGGGGGGAGGAGGGGGCTGGTGACCTACCCGGGTAGGAGGGGGTGGAGGAGGGGCACCTAGAGTTCCTGGTCTGGAGGGAGGCGGAGGAGGAGGAGCTGAGGCGGGGGCTCTGGACGGAGGAGGGGGGGGAGGAGGGGGAGGGGCTCCCCGGCCTCCTCTGGATGGCGGAGGGGGTGGAGCCGAGTTGTGCGCAGGTGGAGGAGGTGGAGGGGGGCCACCACGAGAAGGGGGTGGAGGGGGTGCTGCAGGGGGAGATAAAAGATACAAGATCAGGGTGCACTTTAAGATGACATCACACACCTTTAAAAAGTCCCATATCACGGCCATTTCTTAGCTCATACTGGTTTATATGCCCT